>JAGKQL010000005.1:5257887-5304267 GCA_018398635.1 Cyprinodon brontotheroides | reverse complement strand
TAAATGTTCATACTTTATTTATTGAAACTTTTAAGAAAAAACAAAACAAATAAACGAAGCAGGTTATGATGTAACTGAAACAAAAACAAAAATAATCCATTTGAAAAAAGGTCACTTATTATAAAACCCAGAGATGAATTATTAAAAATGAGCCCGTTTAGCCGCCATCGCTGTTTTTAAAGGTCAATCACCTCTGAGGTCAACAGACGCCCCCTGGTGGTGAAGAAACTTTAAGACAGAAAAACAACATTCAGAGCAGCTCAATCAAAATGTTTCAACGTTGAAGAGAAGAACGGCGACAGGAACAGATTTACCGGGACATGATTCCAAACGGGGCATCCATAATACTCTGAAGGGAGGAGGGAAGGGTTAGCCCCCCCTCCCACGATCGTTTAGAGGCAATAATACCATCTGACAAAGCTTAAGATGAATCATCGGGTGCAGCTTCAGTCAGGAGGGAGTCGGACCTCTGGTCCAACATGGAGAAACAGATTTTGGTCCATGATCAGAAGTTAAGGGTGGAGCTACAGACAGCTGCCTCCGGCCCCTCCTGTTGTTCAGCCAGTTTCTACTCAGACTAAATTCATTTCCAAACTCATCCTGATTAATCTGCATCTTCAGGGAGTAAAAGTTAAGCGACCTGCTGCATCTATCTGCTTCTAAGGCGGAGGAAGCTGCTCCTCCTGTCTGCTGCTGCACAGGAAGTAGGATCTGATTGGACGATGGAGGGAGGGAAAGAAAGCGAGGAGACCAAGGGGCCGGCGCAGCGTTGAAGCTCTAACATGAGGTGAGGAGGAGCGCCGTTACTGCCGCACCTCCACGTAGTTGGCAGGGAAGAGGCCGTAGGCGCCTCTGCAAACGCCGCGCCACCAGCCCTCATCGATCATCTCGATGTTGGTGATGATGTCATCGGGGTCAAAGGAGATCTCGTCATCGCCGGCTGGAAGAGGAACGACACGTGAACGTCAGAAATACTGAAAGAAGCGGCTTTAACAGAGTCAAACCGGAGCCAGTAGAACCTATAAAAGATCTGGAACCAGGAGTTTGGTTCTGCTAGAGGCGACCATCTGGAGGGAGAACCAGCCTAAACTCCTCCTAAACATCTGGATTTCTATCAGAACCAGACGCTTCAAATCAAGGTGAAGGGAAAGAAAAAAAAACAAGGAAGAAGGTTTGGGAACCGTGGATGGACCGTCTTCACAGCCCCGGTTTCTGAGGGCCCGGCCAGAACCAGTTAACTGGAAGAGATGAAAAATTTCTAAAGAACTGCTAACGGGCCAGCAGGAACCTCTCGATCGTAAAAACATCACCAGGTGTGGAAATGACCAAAAACCCGCCCTGACCCAGAGCGCCAGGAACCGCTGGTTCTGACTGCATCGGGTTTCTGTTCCAGCCTCACCTGCTTGGTAGTCGTATAGAGCCACAGCCGTCACCCCGAGGTCCTCTCCGTACTCGTCTGTAAGAAAACAAAACTCATCAGGACCAGAAGAACCGAACGGATCGGCCCGACTGAACATCGCCATGTTTTAGATTCTCCACCTGCTGCAGCGGGCTCCTCCGGGTTCTGGTAGAGATCTGGTTGTTCATAGTCATCCTGGGTGTCCTCCGTGTTCTCGTAGACCGGTTCTGAGTCTCTAGCAGCTTCGCTCAGAACTTCCTGATTGTTCTAGAAGAGAAACCAGGAAGAAGGAGGTTAAACTGCGGCTCATGGTGCGAGAAGCTGGTCCACATCCAGTCCAAGTGGAACCAGAACCCACTTGGTACTCCTCTTCAGGCTGAGCTGGTGGAGTCGGACTCGGAGCGTGGACGGGAGAGGCAGGCCGCTCCGCCTTCCGCCGCGCCTCCTCCTGCTCCTGCTGCTCCTTGGCCTGTCGGCGCGCCCGCTCCTCCTCGGCCCGCCGCCGGTCCTCCTCCTCCTTCTGCTTGGCGATGTTCTCGAAGCGGGCTTTGATGCTGCCGGTGCTGCTGCTCGCTGCTCCAGAACACCAGGGGGACACGGTGAGTTCAAAGATCCCAGTAAAAATAAAGACCACAATGAAGATAAAGCCTCACCAGCTTCTACAGGTTTGGTTTTCTGGTAGGACGGCTTCGGCTTCTCCACGTCCTCAAAGGTTCCAGCGCTCTGTCCGACACAAACGGGTCAGGAAAGTGTTCTGGAACGACGCCACATACTAACAGAAGCTGGAGCCTTACCTTGTCCATGCGGTCGTTCTGGACACCAAACTTCCCTCCAAACCCTTTGGAATAATCTGGAGAAAAAAAGAAACAGTCCGATCAGAACCGGGACGATCAGAACGAGGACCATCAGAACCAGGGAGATCAGAACCAGTCCTCCTGGCTCTGAATGAGGAGCTCATGCAGAGCTGAGGAGGAAGCAGCCTCTACGTGCACGGCTGCAGCAGGAAGCGGGCGTGCACGGTGACCAAACAACATGCACCAAATCCACAGACAGACGGAAAAAAAATAAATCCATGCAGCAAGACGTTTTGAGAACTTTATGATCCGATAGAGAGGGAGGTTCATATCTAGAGAGGGAGGATCTATGGGAGGGAGGAGGGGGAGAGCAGGTCCATCCATCCATCCACACCAGAAAAGCACTGATCTCCATCAGCTTCTGAAGGTTTTTTAGATTCTTTCTATCCGATAATCCAATCAGGCAGCTAATCTGATGATGTTAGCCAGATTTATCCAGACTTTGGAGAAAAAAAAAAACTGTCTACTTAGTGAAAGCTACCAGGAACCCAACAAAAGCATCCAGTGCCGCTTGTAAAACTGCTACGTTTCACAATCGAAAAAAAGATATAGATCTGGATACATTGACTTAATCTGTTAAAATTAAAATTTAGCCTGGAAATAAAGGTGTTTTTTTTGTTTTTTTTTCTAATCACCAAACCTGGAAAAACTGCTGGAATAAAGCAGACATTTCCAGACTGTAGTTAATCCTGGAGTCCGAATCATCAGAAATGGAGCAGAACGGAAACGTCTTCCTCAGAAGTAAAACTAACCAGGAAGTTGAACAGAAAATGAGGAGAAACAGCTGAACACGTCTGAATTCCTGCTTTCAGGAATGAAAACAGGAAGTGAATTGTTCAGCGCTTCTCATTGGTCCATCAGTGCTGCAGAGGTGGGTTGCGGCTGAAGGAGAGCAGGTGGGTCTGACAGTGAGGAGCCAGTCGGGTGAAGGGAAACAGGAAGTTGTGGATCAGGAATATCTCTGTGCCTTTCTGGGACTCGTGCTTGGCCAGGTTCTCCTTGTGCTCATAGCCCAGAGCACTCTGGTCCTGCCTCTCCACCTCTACCCCATACCGCCCGCCAAACCCACGCTTATAGTCTGAAACACACATGGACAGACAGACAGACAGACAACTCAGACAGACAGACGCTCCCACAGAGACAAGGACATCAGGACCGTCAGACAGGAAGCAGAACCTCCAGGTTTAACAGACGGGTCAAAGTTTATCCCCGTTTCTGGATCCATTTATCACTATAGAAAAAGAACCGGTTCTCCTGAAAACCCACCCAGGATGAAGACCAGAACCAAACGGCAAACTGACTCGTTCAGATCAGAGGCTGCGTCCGGAGGAGTTTGGCTGTGGATTCAAACAGGTCCAGAATTCTCCGGCTTTCACTGCCCATACACTATGTTGCCTAGCAACCGTGATAGTTGAAACACAAAGCAGGCAAAGAATGGATGCAGAACGCCTCACTACTGTTCTGGGTGTTAATAACATTTCTGCGGAGCTTCAGCAGCAGTACCGTTGTCTCAGATATCAGATTTATAGTCCCCACACTGCAGAGATATTAGAATCTGAGCCTTAATGACTGTTACCCATTTACACAGGGACAGATAAAACCTTTCCTCTAAGCATGGAGCAACCAGCTTGCTTGGACTCTCAATGAATTCTGGGATAGCCAAGGCTACAGAGGATACAGCCGACCTGCCCTTCAAAACGGGCAAAAAGAAGGATGCATCTGTTGGCCGCATATCGAGGAGTCTTGTCATCCGAACAGGACTCGGCGCCGCGCTATGACGTCATCAGCCTTCAGAGGACGCAGCCGCTGGATTTGAACTTGCGTTCAAGCCAATTTTGCGAACCCGATCCGGAAATGTTGCCCTGGAGAGAGAACCAGCTGGTTTACAGGTCCATCTTCGTCTTCTTTCAGGCCTTTAAGCATGTTTACAATAAGTTTTACTTCTCTAAACTCAGGCCCAGGTGCATGCTGGTTCTTCCATCGGAGCAAGCTGAGGCCTTCAGTGGGAAATAAACCAAACCACAGGTCTGCTCCCCGACATCAACGTCCCACAAACAGCAGCTTCTGTGTTCTGCTCAGTTTATCACATTTATAATAACAGCTGCTCAGAGAAACCGAGGGGTGAACAAAGAGCCGACAGATTTGGCTGCAAAGTGAGATGTTCTGTTTTTCTCCCTGTAAGCTGCCACAGAGCTGTCCGCAGCACCGACATGCAAATCTAAATCACAGCTGCGGTTTCTCTTCCCCTTTTTGCATCAGGATGAGGAAGTTGTTGACCTGCTTAAAAAAAGGATTGTAAAAACCACATCAGAGATGGAAGGGAACAAAGACGTGAAAGGAACCGGCCTCATCCTGGGGAACTTGAAACCATAAACGTCTCCGAAACTGATCCTAGAAGCTTAGACCCCCCTCCGATCAGTCTGTACCTTTCTGGGACTCATGGAGCTGCAGCTTCTCCTGGTGGTCCCATCCCAGCGCAGACTTATCCTGCCGGTCCGTCTGAACTCCAAACTTCCCGCCAAAGCCTTTCACGTAGTCTGCAGAAGAGAAAACCGTTCAGTCGCTCCGACTCAGGCTGATCTGACATAAATATACTTGGATTTATTATTAAACCATAGATCTGAGAATCTAGATCTTAGGGATGGAACGGTTTATGAAAACCGTGCGAACTGTTCGGTTCAAGCGCTGCTCCTTTTTCTCATAGGCAAAGTGTTTACACTCCAGAGCAGAAGGTGGCGGTACTGCGCACCAAAGCCAACCACCAGTAGTAAACAAGAAGAAGAAGCGAAGCAGCTTAGCCAGGTGTAGCAGAAAAAAATCAGTTGTTGTGGAGAATTGTGTGGTATGGCGAGTGGGAAAGAACAGGAGTTGGAAGACGCGCCAGCAGCACTTTTATAGGTCTGCTGTATGGGAGCGCTTTGCATTTAGAGTGACCCACGATGACGGCGGAAAGAAACATGGATAAAAAGTGCAACAGTGTGCAAGCATTGTGCAACACGTTTTATTTATGCTAACAGCAACACGACCAAAATGTCATGCTAACCCTGAAATCCCTCATACCTCCGGCTCAGCGCTCCGCCTCGCTGCGCTCCAGACCGCCTGCACAAAGCAAAGCCTACAGCCTCCACTGTGGCTCCCCTCCGCTCCGCTCTGAGGTCCTTGAGATCGTAGAGGGGGGCATGCGCCAGATGATTAAATTCAAAGCAGCAAAACATGCGGAAATGATCCAGGGTTTCCGCCGATCATTAAAAATAATTACAATTCATTAATTTTTTTTGGATTTTTTAATTAATTTCTATGGGATTTCAGTGTATCAATCAACACATACCAAACCGAACCGAACACCGTGACCACGAAAACCGTGAACCGAACCGTGGATTATGTGAACCGTTCCACCGCTACTAGATCTCCACAATAATCAGAGCTGTTCTTAGTGGAGCTGATGAGCATCCCTACAGCTGATTTAGTTTAACTGTTTTACTGAGAAGGTTACATCTGTCATCCCCAAAGTCGGTCCTGGAGGGCCGCTGTCCTGGAGGTTTTAGAGGTTTCCCTCCTCCAGCACAGCTGATTTACATCAATAGTTGATTAATATTTAGACTTTGAATTTAGACCGATTTTATTTGTCATTTTTGCCTGGAAACAGCTCACTGGACAATTTCATCTTTTTAAAAAAATGACTGTAAATCTACAGTTCAAAACTTTTTTTTTTGAGAGGCTTTTGCTGAACTTCAATCATCAGAATCAGCTGAGCTAAAGCAGCAAAACCTCTAAAACCTGCAGGACAGCAACCCAAACCCAAAAAATAATTTTAAAAAATTGTCTTTATTTAGACCCAAACTGTTTTACAGGGTCTAATAATTTTACAACCAGTGATTTTCTTCCACCTAAAAAGGGTCAAAATTATACCTAAAAGCTGAAATGCCTTAAAATAAAAAATTTATTTAAAAAAGCAGGAATATTTATATATATTCCATGTCTTACAGCGAGCTGCTAACAGCTGCAGTTCCTGGTTCCTAGCTGATTTTATCAGCTCTCCTTCTTTAGGAGAGTGAAGCCAGAATTCAGTCTGGATCCGATCAGAACCAATGATCAGAATAGAAAAGCATCAATGGTTGACACTGAAACCAGTTGGGATTGTTTAGGGACCAGAGCCGCTGGGATGCTGGTTTGGATCAAAGGTTTGTCCCTGGAAATCTAAAACCAAAGATCCGTCAGAAGAAGCTCGTTTAGGATCTCAGAGACATTTGACCACATAACCAGCAGGCGTAGAGAAAATGGACGATAACTAAAGCTAGATGAATATGACCAACAGTCAACCTGTTGCTAATGCAAGTGGGTCAGCCAGGGTTCTGCCCATCAGAACCTGTAACAGTGACCCAAATTAAACATCATGAGCAGTTCTGCTGTCTGCAGCATGGCTCACAAAACCGGTTCTGTTATCAGAACCTGTGACCCAGTTATCGCTCATGCAAACCGCCTCTTATCTCCAGCTGTTGGCGGTTCTGCAGCCGCTCAGAAAGGCATGTTGTGCAAGAAGCTGCAGGTTGAAAAACACGCAGTGCAGACGAGTCTGGGCAGAAATGAGGGTGTGGCTCCGTCAGGCCCTGCAGACAAATCCACAGCCTGGAATCTTTAAACGTGTCAGTTTCTGTTCGGTACCAATGTCAACATTTTATCCAACCCAGCCTGAAGGAGCAGATTCCACCAAGCCAGGAAAAACCCAGAAAAGTTCAAAAACCTTCTGTTGGATAAAAACCACTTCAATCCATGGCTACCCCATTGGAACGAGCCGCTTCCGGTTTAAGCTCTACAGACCTTTCTGCGACTCGTGCCGCTCCGTTTTGCCCTGGTACTCAAAGCCCACGGCGCTCTTGTCCACCTTGTCCGTCTCCACACCAAACTTTCCTCCAAAGCCTTTTGCATAATCTGCAGACAAACATACAGAAATACAAGCTGACATCCAAACTGTTAGAACTTCCTGAAACTTCCAGATGCTTGTGAATCAGTGACAGCTCAGCACCAGATGTGAACAACAGCTGCTGAGGAGAGATTCAGCACCTTGGTTCAGGTTTGTTGGAGAAGTGACTAATGATGGAACTGTTTGCTTCAAGTCGTTTGCTGTGTAGCAAACTGAGGATGCTGCTTCGCTCAGAGATTCTTATTTCACTTCCTGTTTTGTGACAAATGAAATCAATATCGTAGCAGCGGAACATGGTGGCAGCATCATGCTGTGGGACTGGGATCAACTGATGATCATGGCATAATTTCTCTGCCCAGCTCATCACTATAAGGCTCCTAACCAGAGGGATGCCACTACATTTCCCCGTATGTCTGCTAGTTGTCCCTGTGGCGGAGCACACACCTTTCTGCGACTCGTGTTTCTCCGTTTTGCCCTGGTAGTCGAACCCCACGGCGCTCTGGTCCACGCGGTCCGCCTGCACGCCGTACCGGCCCCCGAACCCGGTGGTGTAGTCTGCAGAGCAGAGAGGGTCAGAGGTCAAGGTGAAGCTACATCATCACAGTTCATTTTAACTCCGGGATGTAAAACACATTCTGTCCTTCACGCAGGTTGGAGCGTTTCTCCTTCAGCTGAGCTGATCTCCATTCCTGGAATTTCTGTGAGGAAATCAGACGACTTGTTTGAACAAACCTTTCTGCGAGGCATGTTTCTCCGTCTTCCCAGCGTACTCGAAGCCGACAGCCGACTGGAAAGGAAAGAGAGAACCGTGATTGTAGCAGAGTTTAGTCTCCATGGAGACGATTCAATCGAAGACTAAAGGATTCAAAACCCATTTTCCAGCAGATTTATAAAGATGTTTGATCATTTGCATTGTTTATATAAAAAAATATATACACATAAACAATGCAAAATGTTTATATATTTTTTTCGCAAACTTGGTGTAATTCCTGCTCTAAGTGAGTCACTCTGTCAGCTAAAGGCATTTTTTACAATCTCTATACTCCAGTTAACGATTAATAAATGGCTAAATTAGTTGATTATTTCAATAATTGATTGTTTCAGCTCTAATGTGAACTTTGACCTGCTCCCTCTCTGATGACTCTAAGGTTTAGAAGCTCTACTGCAAATTTAGATCACAGATGTAACCGAGGAGCAGCAGGAAGAAGCACCTTGTCCACCCGGTCGGCCTGAACTCCAAACTTCCCTCCGAACCCCTTGGCGGTGTCCGTCTGGGAGCAGTGCTTGGACAGCTTGCTCTGGTAGTCGTGACCCACGGCAGACTGAAGAGAAAAGCAGAGAAGATCCATCAGTCCATTTTAAAAAGTCAAATCAGACCAGAAGCAGCTGAGTTTATCCAGCAGTGGGTCAGAGGTCCGAACCTGACGGTTCTGGGCGGATTCATGGACCAGTTCTGTGAGAAAAAATGTTTTCAGAGCGTCTTTCACCCATGAGGATCCAATCCAACACTATTTATAAAGAAATTTAAAAGGACCAAAGCTCTGTACAATGAAACTACATAAAAACAATAAAAAGACGTAAATAAAAAAACATAAAAGACATAAAATTAAAATCAGAACCATAAAATTTCCCGTTTCCCTCTTTGGTACATAGCAGTAATAGATCAATAGGTGTGGACAGTAGGAGTTAATGAGGAAGGGTCGAGTGGAGACTGAAACCTTTAGCTGCACGTAGCTGAAGTGGATAAAGAGAAGTGAACTGCAGAGAGAGACCAAGCAACCCCTCAGACTAAACTAGTGATACATCACTAATCCCCAGTGATGTAAACAAAGCTCGCTCATCACATTCATGCTGCGGTGAACACAGATAGAAAGCTGTGGCGGTCCAGGAAACGGTACCAGAACCGACCAGCAGCTCAGAGTCACAAATGATGCTGCTGGATGATTGTTTTGACTCAGAATCAGGCAGCGGGTTCGGATCTGTGGTCGGCTGCCAGCTGGAAACATTCAGAGGCTTCATCCAGGAAGCTAATCTGGTTTTATCAAAACACTTCGAAATTTTTAACAAACAGGAAATATTAAGCAGCAGGGAATAAAAGAGCGCCTCATCCGTCTCCTACCTTGTCCATACGGTCCTGCTGCACGCCAAACTTCCCTCCGTATCCGTGCGACGCCTTGGGCATGTTCTCCAGCTCCTTCTGCTTCAGGCTGGTGTGCTCTGTGGACACGGTCTCACGCAGCCGGTGGATGCTGATGGGAGGGACGCGGTTAGGACATGATGCATGAGGAAGAAAAAGAAAAAAAAAGAGCTGCTTCCTCACTCAATGTGCTCCTGATGTCCTGATCCGGCCACCGTCTTCGCCCCCCAGCGCTGCTCCTTCTCCGACACGTCATTCTGAAGAAATTCCAAAAATAAAACCATAAACATACAGGGGAAAAAAATAAACAACACTGTAGAGGAGAGAGAATGAAGAGTAGAAGGAGACGAAAAAGAACCAGGAACCTCAAAGTCGGGGTCGGTCTCCCAGTCGTCTCCTCCGTCATCCACGGCCACCTTGATATTTTGACCTGCAGCAGCTTTCCACATCTTCTATCAGCCAAAGTCACTCGCTGAAAAACAGACGGTAGCGTCAGTCAGATTTTTTTTTACTCCAACCTTTTGGAGCTCAGCTTCTGGAAACCACAATAAAAACTTCAAGTTGATCCGAATCTTTCTGTCTTGGCTGTAAAATTCTCTCTGCCTTCATATTGATCCCGAGACGTTTGTGTTTGTTTGTAAATGAAGCCGTTCTGTGGTTCCAACCAGAGACCTAAACACAGAAGGACCCAAAGTGAAGCAACTACAACCAAACAAACTCTTAAAATTAGAGTGGTTGGATTTATTCTGAGGGTTTAATCCTGCCGAGTCAGGCTTGAATTTCTTAAGAGTTCTTTCCTTTATCAAAAACGAGGGAGGCGTGGCCACCTGCATCCTCAGAGACACTTGAGAGCCAGAGAGTTGCTTCGAAGACGGGAAACAAAATCATAAATGCACCGTACAACAAAAATACTAACCAGCTGTTTTAAATCAAGCTCCCATAATTCTAATTTACACGAAAACAGACAGATTTTAATGCAAATAAATTAAGAAACAGGATGAATATTTATTTAGTAGAACAAACATGTCCTGAAACGGTGCAGACCCACAGTACTCCTAATCTGAGCTACAGGGGACTTCATTATAGTGCACCATGTGTTATATGCTGCAAACAGAAAATGCTATGCAGAATTATTGATTCTCTACACTGAATAAAAAGCGGTTGGATCAATATTCTAGGTTTGAATTATTGGGGAAACACTCTGAACTTTTGTTAAATCCTGACATCACTCCAGGCTTTGCTTCAGAGAGCCTGGAGAACCATTGGAAGCACATGGATGGATGGATCCTTCCCTCCAGAGATGTCTGATCCTCCCTCTGGACCATCAGCCACATTCCTCCAAGCTTCTCCTGACTCAGCAGCTGGAGGACAGTCAGCATCTGTCCTTAATCAGAGCCCCATCCGCTGAAGCTGGACCAGGAAGCAGGAAGCAGCATGGCTGCTGGTCCATGACAGGAAGCCACGCCCAGCAGCAGCAGCGCACCTTCAGCAGGTGGGTTACCAGCACCCAGGAGTGACGCCAGACTCATTTCTCTTAAATTGCTCCGGTTTTTTTTTTACCTTTGAACCCAAATCGTTTCCTTCTGATAAGTCTCATCAGGTCATAAATATGTGACTCGACCTCCCGCAGCGTCCAATCAGCTTCCAGCGCCATCTAGAAGCCAATTAACGGTTAAATCACAACAGGCATGTCTACGTCAGCTCCATTTTTTCACCTTCGAGTCTCCAGGATTAATGTCAGACATCCTTAAAGAGTCAAACCGAACAGAAAACATGGATCTAGGCGGAACCAGCTGTGCTTGGTGGTCAGTTCGGTTCTGGAATTTCCTGTTCCAGTTTTCCAGCCAGCTAGCAGCAGGCTAACGTTAGCCTTCCTTCTGGAAGATTCACCTGGATCCCCGCCCGGCTCCTCAGCCTGGTTCTACCGGTCAGGACACTCACCTTCTCCCAGGAATAGTTAACTCCAGCCGGCTGAGGTGGACCGTCCGTCCCGGTAGATGAGCTCCGCTTTGGCCGTTGGTAGAAACTGCGGAGGTCCTCCGCTCTGTCTGCTGCTCTTCCGGCTCTCCCGATATCCCGATCCAGCTAAGACGTCATCTGTGGGCGGGGCGTTGAGGAGCTGCATGGTGTTTGGATGAATTATGGGGCTCCGGGAATGTCGAACCGCAGTCTGTTTTTAGTTATTTAATAATCTGTTTTCAGTTACAGTTTTTTTTTTTACAATAATTACAATTTTTAGTATACTTTTATCGTTTAGTTTTTTAGTATATCAGGATCTGTATATTCCGGTTTGACATTCCCAGAGTCGGTTTTTAGTTATTTGATAAACTACTCCTCAAAACAAAAGGCGATAAACAAACAACCAACTGGAAGCTTAATAACACTACTAATACAAAAACATTTATTCATACACAGATATCTATATTGATGACAAGTAAATTTATTTCACGTTCAAAAGTTAAAGCATAGATATTATCACAGAGTATTAGGACCAGGCTAGAGATTTTTCCTCTTTTTTAAATACAAGAATAAAGTTATGACATTATGAGAATAAAGTTGAAAAATAAAGTCACCATAGAACAACCGGTTTCAGAGAGAAAGCTTCCTGCTAAAAGTCTCGTTTCAAAGTTCTGATACTGATAAATTAATGCTTAAAGACTAAATATTTCCGTATTTGTGAAACCGATGCCAAAGTATAAAACAAGATGTTTGAAATTCCTAATTTTATGGAAGACAGAGCTTCTGGTAAGAGTTTTTATAAAATACACCTTTATTCTTTTATTAAAACAAACAAAAAAAATCCCTAGCCTGGCTGGCCCTAATACTCCATCATATGATATAGATTAATTACACACACAGTAAGTTATTTTCTTTGTTTTGACTTACAGCAAATAAAATGAAATTGCGTAATTATTATTAAACCTGTACAGATTGATTTATTGAGGCAAGATCTCCTTTTAAAGAGAGACCTGTTAGGATATACTGTACATATAAACACAGACAGAATAAAAGGCTGACTGAAATAGAATTTTGCAGTGTTTAAAATACAATTATGACTAATTTAGGACTAAATATTTGCTGGAAGTGTCTGATCTCAGTAAAGACGATTCTGTGATGAAGGTACGGAGCAGAAGAGCAGCATTGAGTACTTTTTTTTTTTTTAAGTTGTCACCTACAACCAGTGTTCTTTTTCACTGATGATGGTTTTCAAAAAAAATAAATAAATCCAAGAAAAAAAAATCCCAAATGCGTTTCTGTGCCATATTTCCTCCTCGTTTCTGTCATGAAACTATCTAAATAGCAGTAGTCTTTTGCTGCAAGTTGGACACCTCTTCACTGTGACCACTAGCTTGCTTGATGTTACCATGACAACGTATTTTCCATGAACTTGTTAATTAGGCCTCAGAATAATTAAATTAAAACACGCAACAGTAAAAAAATAAAAAGTCAAAAGCCTTACCCAAAATATTCTGAAGAAATTTACAAATTGTGAATTTTTTTTTTTTTTATCTACTTTTGCCACTAGGAGGTGCTGCAGCACCTGGTATGTTGAAGTTGCATCCAATAATTTAAACAAACTGTCTTATTTTTTGTGAATATATGAGAAATATGCTCCAATTTGTAGCTATTGATCTGTCGTTAACATATTTAACATTATAATTTAACAAATGATTCTTCATGTTCTGTCAGTGCTAACGAGTGCTTGTGCGGAAGGCGCTAACTCGGGGTTAAAGCAGTCACACCTTTGCTGAGGTCAAATATGGGTCAAGAAAGGTTTGTGGCTTTGCTACTTATGTCCACAAAGACATACATTTTTACATCAACAGAATCATTGACATATTTGCTCAGAAGCATTACAGAAAGTTGATTTTTGTGAAGCCATTATCATCTTCTCGTTATCAAGCCTTACTGTTCTGTTATAGGCTTATCCTTTAACTTCACCATACATGTTTATTGGTTTAATTTAATGTTTTTCTTCTTAAGATTAAGTTTTTCTGGTTAAAATATATTCAAAAATCCTTTACTACTGGAACCATAGCAAACTGTTCTCAATCTTTGAGTCTTCTTTATGTCATTTTTTAAATAAATATTTCCTGAAATGAAGAAAAGCTTTGATCGTTAAGGATAATTTTGTCTTCTAACTACCTTTTAACCCTCTGCATGCTTTTAAAACTGAGACATTTTGGTTCAAAAATGCTGTTTCAGCTCATGTTCATCCAATAAAATGAACATTTATTTAAAAACAAATCCTTAAGATGAATAATTGAGGTTCTGTGAAAGAGTAAAGAAGGCACATTTTTGTCATTTAGCTCTAACCTTTTTTGATTTGTTTTCCCCATTGGTAATTTTGTCTTACCATGAGTTCAGTCTAAAGTATTGTTGATCGTCCAAAGTGGAATGTAACAATAAGTGATTATAAAAATAAAAACTATTTTACTTAACCTTTTATTTTAAGAATTTAATAAAATAACTTTTTTGATCTCACATTGGAAATTCATTCTCTGCATTTAACCCATCTCTTTGGGGAGCAGTGGGCTGCCATTGTAGATGCGGCGGCGGGGAGCAGTGTGGGGTTAGGGTCTTATTCAGGGACCCAGAGTGGAGGCTGTGGGGGATCGAACAGGTACTTTGCAACCTTCTCAGAGCACAAGCGCACTGCTCTAACCCACTAGGCCAACACTTCTCATCATTGTATTCTTTCCATCCCAAATAAAAAAATTACATGTTTCCTGGAAGTTAGTAAGGAATCAAAAAATAAATACAAATTAAAATCATATTATAAACCTGTATTTATAAAACTGGAGCTACTCTTAGTAACTACCTTATAAAACGCATTTAAACTTGATGAATTGGGAACAAAAATTAGTCAAACTGAATTGAAAAACATACTTTTTGGCCAAAAAAAAAAAAAAAAAAAAAAAAAGCATGTTTCATTTTTTAATTGGGTCCTCACAAAGCAGAAACATACGGAAGGAAGGATTAGGGCCACTGAAAAAGTTAACTGATTTTTTAAAAATTTATTTCAGTATAGTATGGGGAAGAAAGTCAGAATTCTGACTTTTTTCTCTGAATTCTGACAAGAAAAAAAAGTCAGAAATCTGAGATTAAAGTCAGAATTCTGAGAAAAAGTCAGAATTCTGACTTTAATCTCAGAATTCTGCATCAATACTAAATTGAAATAAAATTTTAAAATCAGTAAACTTTTTTTTTCAGTGGCCCTAATCCTCTTTACAGAACAGATACCAGCCTATTTTATTTTAGTACCTAAGAAAATATTTTCAACTACCCCTTGCAATACCCTCATGGACCACTAGGGGTACACATACGCCCATTTGGGAAACACGGATTTCGCTTCGCTTTGTCTTAACATTCCCCTTATTAAGGGCTTAGGTGCCCACCCCCCTTTTGAAAACCCTGGATCCGCCCCTGAGGGATCCTTTTTCTGTCAACTATTCCCAACTTTTTAGGGTTGGACTCGGCGCTGCCCCAACTTGTTGTTCAACACTTACCAAAATAAAGTTTTTCAAGATGATGCAAAGTTAATTTGGACACTGTTACCATTAGTTATAAAACTATGAAGTTTAAGGAAAATATCATCCAGAATTGCAGAAAAATGTTCATTTTATTGGTTAGTGCAGTAAAGCTTTTGTCCTCAACACTTTTTCCTGCATTACTTTAAATTTTATACTTTAAGTAGTTTTAAAAATGGTACTTTTACTGGAGTAATAAACATTAATGCTTTAACATCTCTGCTAAATGAACCACTGCAATGTAGGAGCCCCAATGATTTAATCATCTTAGTATTTCAAGCCTTTTTTGCAAACACTGTATTTCATATAAACCTCATTAGCTCCTCATATCAGGTAGGATTTAAAAATAAACATTTATGAAGAACTCAGGTGATTTTTTTTATGAACACAGACCTTTAGAAATGGACCATCCACTAAAGCAGCTCCAGACTGGAGGCCAACATCCCTCCCAGTCTGGAACTGGTTATCACACTGGAAAAACATTCGAAATCTTGGATTGAGGAGGTAAAAGACAAATTTTGCCAAAGGAACAAGACAATTTACATTTAAAATAAGAAAACACAATTGCATTGTCTTATTTCAAATGTATTTTATCTAATTATCTTATTTTAAGAGTAAAATACTCACTCCATTGGCAAACCATCTCATTTACCTACTCAAATTAAGGGTAAATACACTTAATTTAAGAAAATTTTACTTATTTATAGATCGTTTTTCCAGTGCAGTCCCTCCTCCTCTGCGAACAGCTCCCAGGTTTTTATCAGTGAGGTAGACACAAACTTCTAAACTCCTTTTAGGTTTACTAAACTTTCCAAATTGATCCTACATTTATATAAGCATATCTTAAAAACGAATGCTTTCCATTGGCTCAAATTTAGGAAGAAAGCCTGAATGTGTAAATAATTTTTGGAACGAATAGTGAAATAATATCTCAATAAATTAAACATAATGAGTTGATAGAAACGTTGAGCAAGGAAAAAAAGGCTTCCAACAATAAAGCATCATAGAGGAAGCTGAAGGAGCAGCTTCAATCTAACTGGACAAAACAAACATAAAACTTAAAAAAAAAAAAACTCTAGTCGACTGATCTGCAGTGGAAAATAAGTTTCAGTATTTTATTGAAAGTAAGCAATAAATAATACTGTGATAAAAATAGTTTATAAGTACTCAGACTGTACATCATTGTTACAAGATCAGAAGATTCAACAGAAGCAGGAATAAAAACAGCAACATGATTCGCTTTGTGCATAAATGACTAAATAAAAAAAAAACAAAAAACAGTTTCTGTGTGAGACACGGAAAAAAGGACACGTCGGTTCCTTCCTGTTCGCAATAAATACGAACTTTGGAACCCGAGTTTGTGAGGAAGGAAGCTTTAGCTCCGAGGGTCAAACTGACGAGACAACATAAATCGATGATAATAAATAAAAGACAGGAAAGGGGGTAAACAATAAGGCTTGGTATAAAATCTACAAAGTGATGGAAAAAAAAAAAAAAAAAAAAAAAAGGTTAATGGGAGGATCGCACCACCTGGGAGGATGTGTGGTGATGGCAGCGGGGATCAGCTGAGGCCTCGGTGAACTTGGTCCATAGAAGGAGACGCAGCACTTCAGACTCCCCCCTGAAGGAGCCGGGTCGTCCGTGGGCGTCTCCAGAGGTGGTGGTGGTGGGGGGGTTTCTCTTAAAGGGGAAGGCAGTGAGGGAGCCTCCTCATGCGGCCAGAAGAAAACCTGGAGGTCTGATTTCACTGAAAGCAGCCTTCAGGAACGTTTTCCTGCTACCGTTTTATGGCTTAACTCTGGAGGATTAACATGTTTTGGTATTAGATATGAAAATAAAGAAGGAAAGCAGAAAATCTCTGTTTCACATGATTTCCGTCGTCCTCATCACCTGGATGACCGGCAGTTCGCTTCGAGGCGACGGACGACTGAATTTACGAAACTCCAGCAATTAATCTGATCTTCACACATCTGTTAAACTAAGAGCTCCATTTACACAAACCCACAGGTCATACGCTAAAAAAAAAGAGTCACGGATATGAATTAAGTTATAGTGTCATATTAAAGTCACTTAAGAATAAATTCAATGATTAGCAAAGGAAAACATACATCTGTTCAAAAAACCAGGATTATAAAAAAAGATTAGATAAAACGTTTGCTGGTAGAAATATACAAACTCCAGATGATAAAAACATTCAGTTACAGAAATCTGAAACGTTTTTAGAAAGCAGGGCTTATTAAGAGGAGAGAAACAAACAGCGGTTAACTCAGAAATTACAATCCCCCGGATATAAATATCATAAACACTTAGATTCATCTAGAAAGTTTCCGCTCAGTAAAAAGTCTCTCTTCAGTCGGTAAATCATCCTTTTTAGAGTCGTTTCAGTTCATCATCCTGGTCCTGAATGCAGGAAATTCACCTTCATCCTCGGACCAACGGTTACCTATAGAAATAATGAGGATAAACTGAACAGGGAGGAGAAGTAAACAGACAGCAGGACAGAAGCCATGGATGGATGGATGGGTGGATGATGGTTGGGTGGATGGATGGATGATGGTTGGACGGATGATGGTTGGGTGGATGAAAAGATGATGGATGGATGGATGAATGAATGGATGATGGTTGGATGGATGAATGGATGATGGTTGGATGGATGGATGGATGATGGTTGGACGGATGATGGTTGGGTGGATGAAAAGATGATGGTTGGGTGGATGAATGGATGATGGATGGATGGATGAATGAATGGATGATGGTTGGATGGATGAATGGATGATGGTTGGATGGATGGATGATGGATGGATGATGGATGGATGGATGGATGGATGATGGTTAGGATGGATGGATGGATGGATGGATGGATGAATGGATGATGGATGAATGGATGATGGATGGATGATGGTTGGGTGGATGGATGGATGGATGAATGGATGATGGATGAATGGATGATGGATGGATGATGGATGATGGATGGATGGATGGATGATGGTTGGATGGATGGATGATGGATGATGGTTGGATGGATGGTGGTTGGTTGGATGAATGGATGGATGATGGTTGGATGGATGGATGGATGGATGGGTTGGATGGATGAATGGATGGATGATGGTTGGATGGATGGATGATGGATGAATGGATGATGGATGATTGTTGGATGGATGGATGAATGGATGGATGATGGTTGGAAGGATGGATGATGGTTGGATGGAGGTTGGATGGATGGATGGATGGATGGATGGATGGATGGATGATGGATGAATGGATGAATGGATGATGGATGGATGGATGATTGTTGGATGGATGGATGATGGATGAATGGATGGATGATGGTTGGATGGATGGATGGATGGATGGATGTTGGTTGGATGGATGGATGGATGGATGGATGATTGTTGGATGGATGGATGATGGATGAATGGATGGATGATGGATGAATGGATGGATGGATGATGGTTGGATGGATGAATGGATGGATGTTGGTTGGATGGATGGATGGATGATGGATGAATGGATGGATAGATGATGGATGGCAAGTGGATGGATGAGTGGGTGGATGGATGAATGATGGATGGATGAGTGGGTGGATGGATGATAGATTAATGGATGGATGGAGACAGGAGGAAGA
The DNA here is from genome assembly GCA_018398635.1 of Cyprinodon brontotheroides. Taxonomy (NCBI): domain Eukaryota; kingdom Metazoa; phylum Chordata; class Actinopteri; order Cyprinodontiformes; family Cyprinodontidae; genus Cyprinodon; species Cyprinodon brontotheroides. The sequence continues at coordinate 5,285,800 of JAGKQL010000005.1, read as the reverse complement.
GAAAAGAGGCGTAAAATGTGTTATTAAAGCAGAAACCTCCGACATAAAAAGCTGCTTTCTGCTGAGATTGCAGGGTGAAATAGTACGGAGCTCCAGAAGTGTCAACAAGATAGAATTATAAAGGAGAAATTTGTTTTAATTGGTCTTAAACCTGGGGATAATTTACTTATCTCTAAGAGACATTCTACTATGAGAATTTTTTCAATTTGAGCATTCTTGATTATTCAAATATTTCAATCTGATCTTACTGAAAGGCATTAATCAGAACCTGTGAAACAATAAAAAGGGTCAGAAGGCCCTAAAAATAAAATGACTTCTCTCAAATAAAACAAAGCTGATCGCTTGGTGCATTGCTAGTTCCTAAAACATCTTTCTTTGCCTCAGGGTTTGATTGTCTGCATGTCCATTAAACAGATTCAAGTCTGTTTATAAGTCTGAAAATTGTTTTCATTTTCTTAGATGGCACTAATGGAGCTCTGTACAAATGCTTTATCTGAATCATTAAACCAAGCCGGTGGGTGTGGCCTTACCGTTGTTTGTTAACAAGAGTAGGTCCTGACTGTGGCAGTGTCCAGCCTCTGTATAGACTGACCTCCTGTGTTTCCATGGCGGTCAAACCACATGCAGAGACATGCCGTTAGTCAGAGTGAGCAGATCAGCAAAGCCATTCAAGACGCATTAAGAGTTTCAAAAAGGCTCCTCAATCAGTAAGAGCTGCAGGAAGTTTTATCAACATGCAGGAAGACAGTTTGGCTCCTGCTGCTTACCGTCCATCGGGCTTCTCTTTGGTTGCATGGAGGGCGATGCCGCGCTGCTCGTCACTCTGAAGTTTGCAGGCAGGGTATCTGATGCGCCCAGCGGCATTCCCCTCATGTCTTTGGGCCTGAACTTCTTCCTCCATGACGGGGCGCGGCGGAAGTTCTTATCGTCATCCTGGAGGAAAGATGGTGGAAGATTTCAGCCAGAGAGGGGAAGCAGATCCTACAAACTTGTGTGAGTTTCTCACCTCCTCTACTTTCCTGTCAGCACCGATCGCCATCAGGCTGGTGTATTCCCGCTCTAGAGCTGCTCTGGCCTGCAGGTAAAGGAGAGAGGCTTTATGCTCTGAAAGCTTTGAGTTTCCAGGATCGACTGCTCTCTTCAGCACATAAAACCTTAAGGAACTCTTGATTCCAGAACAACTCAACTCTGGGATCAAGAGCAGAATTTATCTGCTGGTCAACGACTTGATTGACCAAGACAGAAGCAGATAACATAAGCACATTTAACATTATGTTAAATAAATCACATTTAATAGGTTCAACTTTTTCTCTAATTATTTTTCTCTAGTTTTCATTTCAATTAGATTATCATGATTTACTTCTTTGGGAATCTTTTCATTTAATTTGGTCGTAAGCAAACCACTGTCTGGATGAAGTAATGAGTGGGTAACAGTAGAGAAGCTGCAGAGAAGTGTGTTAAACTATGACTCTGTAGTTTGTATGATTCTGGTTTGCGTACCTGAGTGTTCTGGGTGGGGATCTGCAGCAGCAGAGCCAGTGAGTTGTGGTCGAAGCTTTCGTCCAGGGCGAGCAGCGCCCCGTGAACGCCGCTCTCATAAAGGTTGCTGCTGTACTCTTTGAGGCCGATGGCCTGAACCCAGCCGATCACGCGCTCGTTCGTCCAAACCAGCAAGTCTGAAAACAGGAAGGTTATGATCAAAACCTGGGGGAAGTGCTGGTGTTCTGAACCGTGGTAGGGGGACTGCTAGTGGGGTTTTTAGCTCCACATGAGGCCCAGCTTTCTTTTAAAGTTTCCTGCTATGTTCCTATGATCATTTGATTTCTCTAAAACTGTGACGTTTATAGATCTTTGCAGAGATGCAGAACACAGCTTTGGACCAAACAGAGCTTATTCTCAGGTTAATCTGCTCAGATTAGTGAACATCTGGTCAGATAACTCAGAAATCAAAGCTCTAATTTGAACTAAAGTTGTTATTGAGTGATGAAGACTTAAATGTGGGAAGTTTATTTTTCTGAAGTGTCAAAGCATGTCTGTTGGACTGTGAGAGAGAGTGAAACCTTAGACAGTTAACAGGAAGGCTGAATGTTGGAAGTGTTTTCAGTTGCTCTGGCTCATATTTAATTAGATTTTTGATCCTTTTTTTTCTGGTCTAATTGATGTTTTGGGTTTCCCTCTTCTTATCTGAACAGAGGAGCTGACATTTTCTCCCACTTCTCCTGTTTCCTGGTTTTGTACAGGGTTCGCACACCTTTTCCAAAGTCAAAATGAAGCACTTTTCAAGCACTTTCAAGATCCATTTCAAAACTTTTTCCAGCACCTTACACCACCACCAGTTGTCGGCCGAAACCAGTTTTGTGCGGATGACTGCTGCTGGGGGGGGGATGGGGGGCATTACTACTCTGCCATGGCATAGTAATATAACTAGGGATGCAAGATATTGGGATTTTGGCCGATATCCGATATGCCGATATTTTAAAACTCATGTAGCCGATAACCCATATCGATACCGATGTTAAAGCTGGACAAAAATAAGTAGTCATTGAAAAATAGCAGTTTTGTTATCCATTTCTGACACTTTGAAAATAATATATTAAAATATATTTTCATATGCTGATATCAAATTGATTTTAAAAACACGGTATCGATCTATTTTACTTTTAAAAAATCTGGTGAAATTTCATCGCTCTGTTACAAACTCTCGTGATATTTTGCAAATTCTTGTGAGATTTTGTTAGTAAAATAGACGAGACACGCTGGCCAATATATCAACATATAAAAATATGGCAACATTTCATGAATTTTCGGGGATTTCAAGAGCATTAAATTTCCATGACATACATAGCAATATTTCAGTAGTAAAAGAGATTGATATGGTGTTTTTAAATGGCAATATATCAGCATATGAAGATATTGAGATATTTTAATGTATCAATATTTTTCCCTCGCCTTTAGAAGTTTTAAGTTCTGTAAAAAGAAGTTTTTGGGAAAGAAGAAGTAGTAGTATTTTTTTTTAGACTTTTAGAAACTCAGAAGCTGATCAAATATCGGTGGGGTGGCCGATGTCCTCGATATTCCAGTTTTAAGAAAATTACTCCTCTAGCCATTATATTGTGCGTCCCTAAATATAACCAACCAGAGGGTGTCGCAATTCAGTATTATCAGTAGAGTTATCAATGCTGTTTTAAGGTCTGGGCCTGGCAATGAATTAAAACTTTGTTTTTTGTTTTTGTTTTTTGGAACGTATGGCATGGCAGTAGCGTGAGTTTGGCTTACAGATAGTGCTACGGGATCACACCATACTCTCTGTCACTCAGTAACTTAGCCTGTGAATTCCTAGCTAGCAGTTACTAGCGTAAACAAATAGGCGCTAACGTTAACGTGTACTAGGCTACTTCAGTTGGCTTACTTAAAAAATCTATGACTTACCCTTCATGTGACTCGACAGCGCAGACTCACCCATTGTGAAAAGCTGCACATCTTTTGCAGACTTTACAAGAGGCAACTCGTGGGGTTTGTCCCCGTTTAATCCATAATTTCTATTTTTCATCTTCCAGCCAACGCTCATTGAAACGACAACGTCTCCGCATGGTGCAGTAGTGGTTTCATGGAGGTGTCACACATAAGGAAATAGACTGGCAGATCGCAGTCACATGGAAGCGAGGTTTCATTTTCGGCTCTCCAAATATTTTATTTCTCCAATTCTAATAAACACACCATTCAGTTAGATAGGTATTTTTCGCGAAAGAAATAGTTACAATTTCAAGCATTTTTCAAGCATTTCATCCAAAATATAAGCACTTTTCAAACCTTGAAAACACAACATTAAAATTCAAGCATTTTCAAGGATTTCCAGCACCGTACAAACCCTGTTTTGTAGGAAGATTTTGAATGTGTTTTATACTTTTTTTTAAATGCTCACTGTAGAAACAGTTGATCGCTTACATCATGGATCGTTACCTTTGCCGTGTGTTCCTAAACACTGACAATAAGCCGCACAGGAAGCAGGTTATTTTTAGAACAAGGACTCAGGAACAGAGTCGTCCTTTTTTATATTGTGTTTATATCCACCACCCAAAAGACGCATCAGATGTTTCAATTGTTTTTAAAAGTTTTAAACTTAACATAAAAGAACAGCACAAGGGAAGCTAACTCTGAGGTGTGCTAAAATGCAGAGACTGCAGTATCAGTGGGCCGTCAGCAGGGGGTGCTGCTTACCTCTGAGCTCCAGCTGGGTCTCCTCTCTCCTCCTCTCCAGCTCCTTCCTGTCGTAGTTCAGCCTCCTCAGACACATCACACCACACTGGAAACTATTCCTGTTGCACAAACACAAGCTAGGCTGTAGTTTGAGGGTTTAAGATTCTTCCTGTTTACCCAGTCCTTGTTTAACTCAGGAGGACTGATGAGCGTTCACTCTGTAAATTTAAATAACATGTTTATAACAAGCGTTTGGCTGAAGCTGATCAGTTTTTAGACCATCCTCTCATCATGCAATTTTATTCTGATCGATTGAGGATCATTATTTAATGATTAACTTTAATTGTCCAGACAAATTCATAATAAAGATGCTGAACTAACTAAAACTAACCTTTCAAGAGTCTTTAATGTCATAATGTAATCGTGATTAAATGTATAAACTCCCTGCCTAAGGCTACGCTCACACTGCAGGCCTTGAATGCTCAACCCTCATTTTTGTGAAATCGATTTTTTGGCGTGTCCGCTCACACTTCCAAGTATATGCTAACTTTTGTATGTGATCTACTGTGTGAACTGGAAAGTGTTCAACCGTAAGTGTCCCGCGACAAGACTCGAGGACGCCGGCGATGATCGCCACATGTAGCAAGCGCCCTCAGCGAAAGTGCTAAACATGACTCGTACATACAAGAGGCGCGATATATGGCGCTTCTTTAAGTTATTTCCAACAGGAGCAGGCACATTACTAACGGAATCTTTTTAAGAAGATCAAAAAGAAAGACCCGGTTCCGGTAAGACCCTTCGAAGTTTGGTCTGAATCGAAAGCCATCTTTCCAAATATAAATTAAGTCAGCAACCTCACTTTCTCCATTGACTGCTCTCTGTGTTATCTTCTGCCATGGTTGTTAGTTTTTCCCACCTCCGCTTAGTAGGACGCAGATTAGTAACGTTTAGTAACATTTGTCAAGTATCAATGACGCATAGGTCGGATGATGAATGTGACCTGGCCGCTCAGACACAGGTCGCATTTGAAAAGATCAGATACGCATCGGATTCAGGACCACATATCCAAGTGGCCTGGGTCGCATTTGAAAAAATCCGATCTGTGTCGCTCAGACTGTCATAAAAAGATCAGATACAGGTCACATATGGGCAAAAAATCGAATTGGGTCACTTCAGGCTGCAGTGTGAACGTAGCCTAAGACTGTCCATATGATGCACAGCTCAGGAATAAATAAACTATTAAACATGTTTAGAAACCTTATGCAGCTATTATGCTGAACCAGTGTGAAATGAGCTACTGGTCTATTTGATGGTCAGCAGGTCAGTCTTTATGGTGTCTATTTTTTCTACCTGGGTTCAACCAAAGCGCATCTGAGAAAAAGGCCTTTTAGATCGGCGATATAAAAAATTTAATAAGTAAGTAGTTAGAATTTTAAAGGAATAAAAACATCAAAGTAAACGAACAGAGTATCTCTGTAAATACTTAATAATTATGGAAAAACTTAAAGAGAGAACTTAAAGTATTTAAAAAATGTATAACATTATGTGTTTAAAGTAAGTCTGAAACTATAGAACAACTTACTTATTTGTCATAATGACAAAGTCACATGAAGTTAATGCATTTTTGTAAAAAGGGGAAGAAAAAAAATAAGAATAATTCTTCTCTTCATTTTCAATGTCGGCTTTTTTTGTTAATATAAATGAAGAAAATAAATAAAAAAAAATAAAAAAGAAACTTTGAGGAATAAATGATTAAATATCTGATCAGCATAAAGTTCTTTATTTAAAGTAAAGTCATTTAATATTAATTTAAAAAGAAACGCCCAAGTAGCAACAATTAGATTAATGTTTTTTTTCCATCCACTAATCCTAAAAATAATCTAAAGTTTAATTATTTGCAGCCTTAATAAATCTGCTGAAGGGGCGATCCGCCGGCTAAGCTGGTGTACCTGTGAAAGCTGTCCACCATCTTCAGCTGTCCTCTCAGGTCCTTCTTGGTCAGGTGGTCCAGCATCCGGGCGTCCACCAGGGACTCCATGAAGTAAGAGCGGTACTGAGGAAGACCCAGGCTGGGCAGCCACTCGTTACCGATCCACTCGTGGTTCATGTCTCCATACGCTAACGTCTGCATGCCCAGAACAATCAGGGATTAGTCGGTCCTCAGGACGTTTTCTAGAATTCTAAAATTTCTACAAAGGTTCTGGTTCCTTTTATAACATAAAAGCTCTGAGATGCACCAAAGCAGAGAGAAATGCTTCCCTTCAGGATTAAAGCTTTTAAGGAGGATCACAAACGTCACATAATGACAAAATGACAGAAGGTAACCTTTAAGGTGGAATTTAAATCTTTTCCGAAGCTGTCGAGTTGTTTTTTTATTTATCCTACACTGTGAAACAATAAAAGGTTAAAAAATATAGTAAACAGCGATGGTTCAGGCAACACCGATGTGTTGGAGCAGGTGTCCGCCCACAGACAGAAACCCTGATATCTGAACTGTGATATGTAAGCAAAGGTCAGGCTTTAGAGCGAGGCATCAGCCACTGCGTGACTGTAGAGCCTCCTAACCCATCCTAGAAGAGATGGAGTCCTGAATGGGGATCTTTGGGTTCTTTGTTAGCGTGCAATACCTGATACCTGTCTATGTCTCTGAAAGGGGGGTTGTTAGGGGCATTGTTGGCCTGGCTGAACAGGTAAGGTGTTCTGTTCCCCTCGCCTTTGGAGTTAGCTTTCAAATTTTATTATTTTCTGAAAATAAATGGAAAAATGTGACTAAAACACAGCTGAAACTGCAGCAATTAAAACACAGATTGTTTTTTCTTCTCAAAAATAATAAAGGTCTTTTTTTTTATATCAGTAACAAAGATATGCTTGAAAATAGGCATGTGTTTTTGTTATACATTTATTCTGCATTATGTCAGCCACAACTGCAGAACATTTCAGACCTCTAGGTCTAACAGTTCCAGAAATATGAAACCTTTAACTTTTGGAGTCACCAGCATCTCGAAACCTCTCAAAATATACAAAATTGTGCTTATTGCTTTTACACAAAAATTTCACCCTCAAAAAATTCACCTCTAAGTCTTAAAACTGGATCTATTGGCTTTACTGCCTTCTCCCGCCTGATCTATAATGTTCTGCACTCTATAGCCCCATTTCCACTACCCTTGAAACACCGATCCATGCAGAGACCGGTCCAAGCTTGGATCAGTTAACCAGGCCGAGCTCGGTTCTGGCGACCGTTTACACATCACGCTATCTCGTTCTTCGACTCCCCTCGCCTCCTAGTGACGATTCATCGGCGGTATTACTGCCAGTATTGAAGGAGGAAATCAAACAGCTGGTGGCGGTAATGCACCAAAAGTTGTTTGCCAACCGCCATAAAACACAAGAAGAAGACTACAAGAAGGAGGGAATCAAGCAAATCAAAATGGCGGCGCTCGGGCCACATTCAGAAAGTTATGCTTGATTATTATTGCTGTACTTTGGTGATATATTATTTAAAATGTTGCGTGGAGAACATTTTGAATGTTGTTTATAGTTGAAGAAGAAGTTGTTCTTCTTGTTCTGTTTCCGGAGGGGCATTACCGCCAACTACTGGAATGGAGTGTGAATCGCGATGTGCAGCCAGACGGAGATGATGCGCTCTGCTCATGCTTCCTTGTTATCAGAGAACCGAAGCTGTGGGGAAAACCCAAGCCGAGCCCACCTCTGGAACTGGTCTGCAGTTATCTCGTTTCGGTTGTGTCTAGCTTCGTTCAGTTCAGTTTGCTTTCCATTTACACACCATAAGTTATCTCAGTTACTGAGCTCGACCGGTCTGGTGACGGTTTTTCAAGGGTAGTGTAAATGGGGTATTTATCATCCTCTTCATTTTCTATTTCCATGTTTGCCACACAAAGAGTTTCAGAACATCAAGTAAATTATAATATTAGTCAAAGACGACAGAAGTAAACAGAAAATGCAGCATGAAAACCTGCTGGGATAAACAGAACCATGAATTCTGCTGCCTACCAAAAGTTCCTGGATGAGAGCATCCTGCTCATCTGTTGGTGAACAATAGTTCGCCTCTAAATGGCTGAAGAAAAACCAGAATAAAGACTTTGCCATGGCCTAGTCAAAGTCCTGACCTGAATCTTAATGAGATACTTTGCCATGACCTTAAAAGGGTCGTTTTTCCTGGAAATCCTTTATTTTAGGCTGAATTACAAACAATTCTGCAAAGATGAGAGCAAGTTTCTCATGAACTTCGACCCCGTTGATGCTGCTGAGTCTGGCCCCTGGCCTCTTAGCTTTAGGAACCAGTCCCTTCCTATGAGGGGTCATACAGGTATGGAGTTCATTATCCTTTAATAGAAGAAAAATCTCCACTTAAAAAGAACGCATTGTTTACCTGTGTCGTCTTAGACTAAGATTTAACTTGTTCTTAAAACTAAAGTCTGAAACAGGAAAAAAAAAGCAAACATTTAGCTGTATATTTATACTGACATCATACTTTGGTTGGTGATCTCTGCCTGTTTGATCTGCTAGAAAAACATTAAATATAGCGATGGCGATCAGAGCTGAACAGACACACTGGCCAGGTACCACAGAGTCAGGCTACAGATTCATTTAGTTTAAATACGAGAATAAAATTGAAAACTGACGAGAATAAAGTCATCATACCACCGCCCATTTCAGAAAGACAGCTTCCAGTTTTAAAGTTCTGATACTGATATTAATAATTTAATGCTAAAAGACTTAATATTTCCTTATTTGTTAAAACGATGCCAAATTATAACTTTACAAGATGCTCGACATTTCTTATTTTAGGGAAGATGGAGCTTCCGGTAAATGTTGTTATAAAATACGACTGTATTCTCATAATATTAGGATTTTATTCTCCTGTAAAAAAAAAAAAAAAGATTATCTAGCCTAGCCCTAATAGTCCGTCGGAGCTAGCAGACATTTTGGGCTGATCATTTTTTTTCTTGTAACGGTCGATAAGTTCGTGTTTGTTATCCTTCTACTAGCATGCATGGATCTATGATTGAAATGTGACTAGAATAAAGAGTCTCTTTCATTTGAATAATGCATTTTTTAACCTGCAGTTATATAGAAAATAAAAACCTGCCAAAAATATCAGGGGCCGGAAAAATCTGTGCAGCACACCATTTAGATTTAACTGAGTTATATGTATAAAAGTCCTGCACAACATATAATCGACTTTCTACTTCATTTGATTTAATGTAAAGATTTTTAAGCTTTTCTGTATTTGTCCTGCTGTTTATCATTTCATGTTTTCTTTAGGTCAATGTAACCGAGGAACAGAACCGTGAAAACAGCTGATTTATGGCTGAAACTGCAGATTTGATGCAGCCACTCTGATCAGGCTCTATCTAAAATGGTGCTAAAGCAGAAACGGGATCTTTGTGCAAACCTGGGCCCAGCTGCCCTCGTCATCCTCCTGGTGTTAGCGTGGTTAGAGTGAGCATGGTGAGAAGAACAGAAAGGTGTGGGGTTAGTGAGGCGTCAGACGGGGTTGGAGCAGCTTCACGTGAAAAAAACGTTCAATGCAAACAAAAAGAAATGAAAAGGTTAGTTCTAAAGCAGCAAACAGAGAACATGAGACACATCTAAGAGCTGGAATTGTAGGGGTGTAAATCGTTTTGTATCGATGTATCGGATCCAAAAAGCCGACGATCTGATGCATCGAAACGTCCGCAAGAGAATCGATTCATATTTTTTTTTTCCTCTGGTCTATTTTATCCATTTGCTTCTGGACGTAATTCTCCCTCCCGTGCTGCGTGGCGCTAAACCTATTTTTGCCCTCCTACCTCGCCCCCTGGTTATACTCTTACAGCAGTGTGTGTTGCAGTGAGCTTGACACAGCAGCATTATTTTTGATTTATGCTCAATATTGAAGCGTGGTCTGAGTTACACGCTGTGGGTCTAGATACGGCCGAGGCGAGGAAGTGGGGGCGAGCTTAGTCCAAGACGTAAGGGACATGAGGGCCAAAAAGAGCAGATATCCAGGTGGAAAAAGGGTCCCAGCTGTTCTACGCGCACCTCGCTCTTCTAGCGGGCCAAACTTCATGAGTTGTTTTCCTCAATTTCAGTCATAAAAACAAAACAAGCCGGCCTCCTGTCTGCAGCACTGTCTGCGGTCAGCTACAATATGGGAGAGGAGCAGCGAGCCGCGCGCTGTGGAGGGGCGCGATGATTTTTGATGCAAAAAAAGGAATAATAGGAATAGGTGGAGTGCAACTTTTCTACTTCTGTCATTTGCGGTTGTTTTCTCAAAAAAATGCATAGCGATATTACAGCTTTCATTGATTTATTTCAAATTTGAAACATTGTCTAACCTGTAAGGTGTAAAAAAAACAAAAAAAACAAAAAACAAATGAACCAATTAATCAAATCGAATCGTGGTGTATTCTTGAGTATTGAAATCGATACTGAATCGATTCGCCATGATGGATGTGATTTACACCCCTATCGGTTTGGTCAGGTGGTTCAAACAAACCTGAATTTACTCTAGTTTGACTGGAAATAGACAAGCAGCTTTTAAATGATCTCAGATCTCAGCAGTAAAGCCCTTTCAGACACGGCGGGAGTTTCACGTATTCAGCCTGAATGATTGTGTAAACCAGGTTAGCTGGTCATATGAAGCTTCAGGGTCCGTCTCTGACCAAAACAACATGGTTTCTGTTTTAGAGGAGGAATAGTCTACAGACACAGTCTATAATTCCACAGCCAGGTTGGTGGTTATAGAAAAGAAACTGGCTGCTGTTTAAAAAGCAGGTCTGTCATTGAGGAAAGTCGTCTTTCTTTCACAGCATTCGGTTTGTGAAGCTCCTATGAATGTCTGAAAGGGGCTTTATCTGCTTAACACCCACAGCCAGAAGTTACAGGTGGAAAACATCAAACCTTCTGGTTGCACTGAAATCTGTTAACAGATCTGTTAATGAGGAATATAAGAGAAAACATCTGATGACTAAGAACATTAAATAAAAATACAGCAACTGGTCAACTATGAGGCACAAACACAACAAACTAACCAGAAAAAGCAAAGAACCAAAGTGACTGGAGGACAGAGAGGAAGGAGTGAGGCCCCGCCTCCAGCTGCCTCCTCAGACTCTGATTGGCTGCTGGAAACGAGGCGTCAGCAGCAATGTGTGAAGCAGCAGCGCTCCGCTAACCGGGCGGACTGACCGTAGGAGGTGTGGCTGCCAAACTTTCCATCTCTTCATGTGTGACCCAAACGTTTCCTGTAGACTGATCGTGTGACACCCCCCAACCAGAAGCGTGCAGAATGGAAACAGGGGGGGGAAGGACAGAACCGAGACAGGAAGGACAACAAAAAAAAACACCAGGAAGAATAGCTTGTTAATTGTTAGAAAAAAAATACAAACGTGGCTCATTAGTACGTGTTAAAAAGTGCTTCTGCATTAAAAACATGCTGTGAGTGATGATGTGTGTGGAGGAGCACCCAGAGGATAAATGTCCTAAAATGTCCAACAGTTCTATGTGTGAAGGGGGCGAGAGCGCGGTACCGTTCTGGAGGTGGGCGGGGCTGAGGGGCTGGTGAGGGACATGATTTCCTGGATGGCCAATCTGAGCTTGAGGCGATGCAGGGGGTTGCTGATTCCGATCTCTCTTTGGATCTCCGTGTCGGACAGCGCCGACATGATGGCCCCGCTCTTCACGTTGGCTCTGCACGCAGCCACGTACCAGGCAGGCATGCCCACCCACAGCTGGCCACAAGAGGGCGGAAGAGAGACAGGGCGGTAGGGTCAGTCAGACTGATGGGAAAAAAAAGCTGCAGAGATTAAAGTGGCGGAACATGTCGGCTCCTGGTTTCAGCTACAGTACCAGCCATTCAAAATGGCCCTTCCCAGTCAAACGCCAGACAACTTCCAGCCACTGGAGTGACTGTCTTCTTCTTCTGTTCGTGCATTTTTTTACCCGGACTCCACTCTGTCACTGAATTACAGGGTCTGACCAGGAAAAGGCGCTTCTTTCTAGATCTTAATGTCCACAAATCATGAGAGAAAGAATATTTTAATACAAAGATTGATGTTTAAAAAAGGAATTGTAGAGGACCAGCCAATTTTGAATGGCTACTACTGTAGAGAAGGTTGATACACTTTCAGGTAACTTTAATCCAAACTGGAACCAATGACTTGAAGAATGTCAGATCTGTCCTACCTCTAACCAAGCCACCACAGTGGGTCCGTCCCACTGGGCGAAGGGCAGGCCCTGCCTGCGGGCCTCTTCCAGCAGCTCATGCCTGTTGCACAAAAAAACAAAAGCATTAACACCACATTTTAAATCCTCAAGCGAAACATGGAGCCTCTGAAATTCCCAGCATGCACTCAGTCATCTTCACCGCTCAAACGCACAAACCCCCAGAACCTGAAAAGACATGCAGACTCAGAACCAAGGCCAGGAGAACATTCTGGAAGCTTTGACTGAACAGCTTTAACTCAAACCCCCTCTGCAGCCTTTTACTGGTAGCTGTGGAATCTGACTGGGAATCAGAACCTCGGTCCTACTGAGAAGCCCTTTTCAGAAACAGTTAGAGAATAAATGCAGCTATCTACGTCTGCATGCATCATCTCTACCTGTTCCCAGAGGGGTCTGAACTACCGCTGAACAATTCAAACACGGTAGCAACATATTCAACCACTAGATGGGGCTGCATCATCACACCAACAACAGGGAGTTAACATTAAAACAAGTTCACACAGAAATGTTCAAATTTTCCAATATTTTCGGCTCTGAGAGGAAAATTAAGAACAACACAAACACGCAATCCTGTTAGTTAAGCTTCTCCGTGAAAGGTAGGGAAAAGAGCAGCAAGGAAAACCATCAGGCAGTCAGAGGGGGAGCAGTGTGGGGTCCTGCAGAGTTACTGGTGGGGTAAATGTGCAGCCAAGAATGGGAGGAAGAAAAGGTGAGAGAAAGCAACGTGAACCGACTTACCCTGTCTTTGGACTACAGATGGAATGAGAGGAGGATGGTGGAAAAACAAGGGTGGGCAAACAAAAACAAAAAAAAGAATGAACTGATGCTGATCCACAACATTTATGGTGCCTACAATGTGCCTGCTCCAAACTCAACAAAGGCAGACAGTGGGTGTGGAGTGAGGGGGGGTGAGGTGGTGGGACACTGAGAGTGAAGCAGCTTTAACTGAACACAACCAGCTTCAGATTACAAACTGTGATGGAATCGACAACAATCTGCTTTACTGGTGTAGCAGAGAGTGAGATCAAACTCACTTCTTTTGCAGCTTCCGGTTCTTCTCGGAAGGACCTCCTAATGTGGACATTCCCAGACCGTCCTTTGGAGAGCTCTCTGCATCAGGCGTCCCCGCTAAAGGAAAAACATGCTGTTAACAAAAGAGCCTCCACATTAAGGTAGGATCAGAGGGTCTGGGTGACGCTGTGGGTCTGACCCTGGCTGGGGGAGTCCTTCCCGGGAATGCTGGGTCGGCCCTTCTCCTTCTTCCCAAACAGGCGCCCAATAGAAGACTTGATGCTCTTCTTCTTGGCCGCTTTGTTGAGGGAGTCCTGGCTGCTGTTGCTGCTGCTGGGGTTGCTTCCCTGGCCGTCCTGCAAGCTTCCCAAACTATACAAACGACAGCGATCAGGTGATCTATGGAGAGCAACGGACGAACCCCAGAGGTCCATCAGACAACTATCCTTACCCTCGAATGTCCCGGATATCTTCATGGCTGGAGGCGTGTCCTACTTCCCTGTTCAGCCGCATGGAGCGCGGAGTGGTGGGGGGGGACGTCTCACACCTGATGGTGGCCTTGTCATCCTGTGCAGACTGGAGGATGAGAGCACAGAGAGACGAATGAAGCTGCAGCAGTCGGAGGTTTAACAAAGATCAGAAGGTTCTGTTTTATTCTGCAGGGATGCCAGAACAGGCGGCGGTGAACTACTGTGAAGAGAAACCGCTCCGTAAAGATCAGGACAGCAATCCCACACATAACAGGTCCTTCAATGGAAACAGGATGGGATTTATAAATGAGGAACAATGCCTGGTTCTTCTTTCTTATTGATCAGTTTTACAGCAGAAACCAGCGTACTTCACTGGTCTTCTTCACTTCATCCAATCTGTTCATATTAATCCTTTGATATTTTGCCCAACGATTTTTAAAATGTTGAAGGGAAAGGAATTTAGGGCCGACAGGAGTTAAAATATAATTAAACTTTTTCAAAATTAAGGCTTAAATGTTCCATCTACTGATTACTCTGTAGAGGGTGCTGGTCCCATTCAGAGGGAATTACAAAGATTGTTTATGTCATGTTGCTGAGAAGAAGGGCCTGGAATGAAAGCTCAGAACCATCATCGAGATAAAAGGCGAAAGGATCTGGGACTAAACCAGTTTCAGGATGTCTGAGAGGAGGAGGCAGGAAGCAGGTTTCCAGAAGGATGCTAGGAAAACATCACGGCAGGAACCTTTAGCAGAGCTGCTCCTGTGAGTCCGCTGCTCCTTAGGTGCACAAAGGAGCCTTACTGCAGATCCTTCCTCCCAGCTGCTGTTAGAATCATCGCTAGATAATCATGTAGGTGCTTTTTTTTCACAATTTTTTATTCTTCTAAATGGTCCGCTGGTGTTTTTAAGCATAAAACTAATTTATTAAATTCCTAATTCAGTTGCACATTACTTAAATTTAAATATATTATTCTTAATTTCATGAAAGCTGTACAAAACGAAATTTCGTTATGTATACACTGTGTATACAAAATGACAATAAAAATTGTCTAATTTTAATTCTTGCTGTTGAATCTCATATTTTCTTTTTATACTTATTATCATATTTGTGTACAATTCTTGAATGAATATTTCAAATAAACATTTTTAAAATGTAAACCAGTTAAAATAGGAAATTAAATGATGTGAGTGGAGGAGAATTAAAACCCAACTGTGATTGTTTTAAAAGAGATGAGAGAGAGAGAACAGGAAGTGGAGACATCAGGAGTTTGGGGTGGGGGTGGGGGGGAATGAGCCCTGTAAAGCAGCTGCTATTTTACCTTCCTGCGATGCTTGCGCAGGTCACTAGGCTGAAGCGTGGCAAAAAAGAGAGAGAAGAAGAGCAGTTAGTGAGCAGCAGATCAGAGCTCGATCCAAGCCATGCATAAAAACACACAGGCAGGAAATCAGAAGAAGAAACCTTATTTTTACCTCTGATCAGAGTTAAACACGCAACCAAATCGCATCTGAATCTGTTTCTGTGTAACACAGAAGCCAGAAGCAGCACTGCACACAGAAAGGACTGTATGAAACCACGCTGAAGGAGGAGGCCGATGGGTTGGATGGGTGCAGCCTACCTCCTTTAGTTGTTATTCAGTCTAAAGACTCGGGCGACGACAATGGAACACAAGTTAGTCAGAAAGCACGACGAGTTATTTGGTGAGCAAAGAATAGCAGCTGAATTTACGAGCCGTCACGGCTGCAGTAATAATTTCCACTCACAAAGAAGAAAAAAAACAAAAAACAAGGAGGATTTCTTCCCTCCTACATTCCTCACAAACCCGGCATTCGAAGAGCAAATAAACCACCAGCGTGCCACATTTCTATGCCCCCCGGAGAAAAAATACCTAATCACTCATTTCCTTCGCTCAGCTCACAGAGAGGCCGGCTGAGCGACACATTACTGAGCTATAAAAGGGGAACAGGAAGAGGAAAAATTCACTTAATGAGCAATAATGGTTCCCGACTTCCAGCTTTCTGACAGGCAGGAACGAGAACCCAACTTCCTAAAGCTGCCAACCTTTAACTTTACTGCAACTTGGATAAAAAAAAATGGATCTAAAGAAAGTATTCTAAATAACTATTCTAAATATTTGACCACCAATTGATCAGATAAATAAAATGATCTGCCAATGGCATTAGTATTTTGGCTCCTTAAATAAGATATATTATATGGGAGAATGATATATATATATATATATATATATATATATATATATATACACACACACACACATCTCTATGTATGTATATAGATGTATATACATATTCATATCTATATATGCATCTATATACATATATATACATTAAGTACATTACAAAGGGAGTCTTGGCCTCTAGTGGTTGGGGATTCCTGTGCTGCCTTATGTTCCCAAGAGTGGTTGCAAGTCGCTGATCCCGCGACAGCCAAAGCACTCTGGGTCTTTTTGAGCAAAAAACTTCCAACCCTCACACTGTTCCCTCAAGAGGATGGAAGTTAAATGCAGAGAGGGAATTCAAATACCTGATTGTGGGAAAAATAAAAGGGATTTACATATATATATATATATATATGAGTATATATATATATATATATATATATATATATAAAACTTCTGGGGATATTGATTTTGTCAGCAGGTAAGTAGCAGAGGGGTTGTTAATCAGTTTCAGCTGCTTTGGTGTTAATGAAAGTAAGAACAGGTGCACTAGGAGGGGCAACAACGAGATGACCATGAAAAACAGGAATGGTTTTTTACAGGTGGAGGCCACTGACATTTTTCCTCCCCTCCTCATCTTTTCCACCAGTTTGCCAGCATACTGGGCTAGGGGTCACTGTCACTACTGTTAGCATGAGGAGCCACCTGGACCCTAAAGAGGCTGCACGGCAGTCCAACTTCCTCCAGGATGGCACATCAATACGCGCCATTGCCAGAAGGTTTGCTGTGTCTCCCAGCACAATCTCAAGAGCATGAGGAGATTTCAGGAGACAGGCAGTTACTCCAGGAGAGCTGGACAGGGCCATAGAAGGCCTACAAACCCATCAGCAGGACCAGTATCTGCTCCTTTGTGCAAGGATGAGCAGGAGGAGCACTGCCAGAGCCCTACAAAATGACCTCCAGCAGGCCACTGGTGTGAATGTCTCTGACCAAACAATCAGAAACAGACTTCATGAGGGTGGCCTGAGGGCCCCGACGTCCTCTAGTGGGGCCCTGTGCTCACTGCCCGGCACCGTGGAGCTCCATTGGCATTTGCCACAGAACACCGGAATTGGCAAGTCCGCCACTGGCGCCCTGTGCTTTTCACAGATGAGAGCAGGTTCACCCTGAGCACATGTGACAGACGTGAAAGGGTCTGGAGAAGCCGTCAAGAATGTTATCAGTGATGGTCTGGGGAGGCTTATCCATGGAGGGACACACAGACCTATACAGGCTAGACAACGGCACCCTGACTGCCATTGGGCATCAGGATGAAATCCTTGCACTCATTGTCAGACCCTATGCTGGCGCAGTGGGTCCTGGGTTCCTCCTGGTGCACTCACAATGCCCCGCCTCATGTGGCAAGAGAATGCAGGCAGTTCCTGGAGGATGAAGGAATTGACCATTGATTGGCCCCACGCTCGCCTGACCTAAATCCAATAAAACACCTCTGGGACATTATGTTTCGATCCATCCGACGCCGCCAGGTTGCATATCAGACTGTCCAGGAGCTCAATGATGCCCTGGTCCAGATCTGGGAGGAGATACCTGAGGACGCCATCCGTCGTCTCATTAGGAGAATGCCCTGATGTGTCAGGCATGCATACACACACATGGGGGCCATACAAATGATTGAATACCATTTTGAGTTGCTGCAATGAAATTTCAGCAAAATGGACTAGCCTGCCACATAATTTTTTTCACTGTACATTTTGAATTCAGCCCTCTGTAGGTTGATCATTTTCATTTACATCAAATGATGTGGCATCCTTTTGTTCCTAACACATCACCCAGTCCATGTCAGGATAAATAAACAGCATGATTTTTTCCCCCCATTGAGATCTGATGTGTTTTCAAAGTGTTCCTATAATCTTTAGCAGTACACATAAGGTACACACACACACACTAGTTCACTTTTTCCATTGTTGTTAATTATCTGGCAAACAAACTGCTAACAGAAGAGAAGCAATTCAACAGACACAACAAGGACAACTTAATGAAACCGACTTCATTCCTCAGAGTGGATGGACTTAGAGCAGTTTCTCTCTCCTACAACACGTCCAACAGAGTCGATAAAGATCATCTCCAGATCCGAGATTCCTGAATGACGTGAAAAAGCTGTGAGGACTTCTATTTGCGTAGTTCTGCAGAAGAGCCGCCCTGAAGCGTGGCATGTTGATGTTAAACACTGAAGTCTGCCTGCAGGGCTGGAAAGTGAGGCGAACCGGAGAACTGCCAACAGTTTCAGGTAGTTCAGGTTTAATGGGGATGTTTTTCAGAGCGAGGCTGTAATTTATTAACGGAAACAACAAGCTATAAACTCCTCCTCTGGAAGAGGTGACAGGCTGCACCCACCCAGTAAGGCCTGAAGGCAGATGGTCTGCAGGTACCTGGAAATATGGCGCATAGCTACAGGCCTGTGGGGGGGCGCTGAAGCCCGCAGCACCATAAGGCAGGTAAGTTACTGTCTGCTGGGACAGGGAGCTCTGGATGATGTAAGGGTCATAGCAATACTGCGACAGGCAGGGTCACATAGAGGTCATTAACAGACATACGTTTGATTATCAGCTCACTGATGAAACAAGTCAATAAACCATGGAAAATAAAAACTGAATCATTCTTCACAGAAACAAAGTAAAATGTAATGCAATTACAGCTGATAGTTGGCAACATTACCAAGGTCATGACCCCCATCCGGTCCAGCTCCCTGTTGGGGCTGCGGGGGATGCGTCTGGGGGTGGACTGGCCCGAATTGGGCGGCGATCCGCCCAGCGATGAGCCGGCGCACAGGGACGGTGGGATGGAGCTCAGCGAGCGGAAGCGGCCACCCAGGCCGTCGCCGCTGCCGACTCTGCACTCGATCTCCTCCGCTCGGATGGCCGTGCTCTCCTTCTCCTCTTGGATCATCCTGAAGGTTGAAGGAATGACAGAAACGTTAGCATTGCACTAACATCTTTCAGCATTCTGTCTTTAATGAATCCAGACAGATGTTTGTTTTCAGGATGAATTTTCTGTTTTAACGGCTTCCTTTTCTGACCACAGACTCGTCTCACGTTGCCCTTTGGGACAATGTGAGAGCAGTAAAACAACAACAGTAATATTGATAACATTAAAGCAAACATCTGTGGTATCAGAAAAGCATTAAATCAGAAGTGGAAAAATGTGGTTTGGTGCAACTGGACCGAATCAATCATAAAAGGAAATGTTCTGCAAAACCTGCAGAAAGTGAGCAGAACCTCTGATTAAGAGGCAGAAAGCAGCAGAACAACCCAGATAGAAAACAAATCATAATTGAAAATGACCTCAGTGATCCACAGGTGTTATTATCATCAGCCAGAATAATAACCTGATCTCGTTGTTGATGGCGTCCAGCTGCTCCTGCAGCATCAAGGCCAGCGTCTGAGCGTCGGCCTGACCAGCGGGGGACAGCAGGTCCACCGAGCTGAAAATGGTCTCCCGGTCCTCCTCCAGATCCGAGACGTCCATGTCGCTCTCAAAGGCCTGGGCCACATTAGCCAAGACGTTGGCCTGCTGCATGCGCTCCCACTCCTGCTCATTCAGAGTCTGCACCTGCATTCCCGTTCAGGACAAAGACAACAGGAGGTCAGTATGTTTGAGATGGCAGAGCGGTTTGGAGGAGCAGGAAGGGGATGAGAAGTCAAAGAAAGTGAAGCCAGACCACAAACGCTGACGGTGTTGCTAAGCAGACTGACTTACATGTCGCTGAAGTCCACAGAGGAAGCACACAAAAAGAAGCAGAACAGAGGAAAACCATCAGAAAGAGTTCCAGCATCGGCGTCACAGGGAAAGTGGGAAGATGAGGAGTCAGAAATGCTGCAGGGAGTCACTATCAGAGAACAGACTCCCAGCTCTCACCTTGGACGGCTCGTCCCGCAGCGCCGCCACACGTCCTTTCTGAGGTCGCCTCAGAACCAGAGCGCCACCATAATGCTCCGAGTTGCTGTCCATCATGGAGGACGCCGAGACGGGGTACCTGAAGTCAGGGGTGCTGCCCAGCTGGGAACGCCTGGAGAAAACCCAAACAATCCAATGCTGAAGTAAACAGAAGGAGGGAGTGATGGAAGCAGCTGGTGGCGGAGGCGTTTACCCGTGCAGTGAGGAGTTACTCCTGCTCCTGCCCTGCTCATTCTCCGCCCTCATTGTCTCAATTTGGATCAGGAGCTGCTCCTGTAGGAGGAAACATTCCCAGGGATTAGCAGCCTGGATGCTAACAGATGTTTGATGTAAACCAAGCATTTCCTCACCTTCTCATGGTGCGATTCCTCGATCAGCTTCTTGGTGTGCTCCAGTTCTCTAATCAGGGCGTTCTACACAAACACAGCAATGGATCACTTTATGTTTTGCAGATTTAAATGAGTCAGATTGTTCTAGGGAGCCAGACTGTGCTGCAGCGTTTCATGGTGGTCCTGATCAACAAGCTCTCCAGGATTCCTTCTTTTTTTTTTCCCCAGCTCACTTTTTATTGAGTGCATTTCGAAATTTTTTATCCATCTGTGGAAACCATTTCTCAAATAATCTAATCACAGTCAGCCAATCTAAGTTCACTACAGCTCAATACATCAACTAGATGACAACAATCATTTTGGTAATCTTAACATTTTTTTCTAAGTCACATAGCCTCAAGAGACAATAAAAAAATACTCCTTTCATCACTTCTTCCGTATTTATATATATTATTGTCCATTCCCATAAACAGGCAGTTTTTTCTTTAAAAAGGATAAAAAAAAAACACCCAAAGAAAAGCATAAAATACATGCATATAAAAGAACTTTCGCTAGAGCTTCATATTAGGGCTGCAACTAACCATTATTTGCCGAATCTGAATTTACCGGCCCCGGCACGGCGAAGCTCTGGATGCTAGTTGGCTGTCAGTGAAGGATACCGCCATCTGTATCAGCAGGTCGGGACAGTCCCCCTGGATTGGCAGATTGGGGTGGTGGTTCCCTCCATAAGAGGGGGACCGAGGGTGTGCCCAAACTATCGGGAACGCCACTTCAGCCTCCCCGAAAGGCCAGCGCCAGGCGCCGGAGAGGAGAGTCCGCTGACGGTCGTAACCTCGCCAGAGGAGGCAGTGTGGTTTTCGCCCCGCCTGGAACAGTGGATCAGCTCTACACCCTCTGCAGGGTGCCTTTGCGGCCCCTGGAGTTGGCCCAACCAGTCCACATGTGTTTTGTGGACTTTGGAGAAGGCATTCGACCGTGTCCCTCGTGGCTTGTGGGGGTGCTCCAGGAGTATGGGAGAGTCAAAGCCCTTTATTGGGGCCATCCGCTCTCTGTACAATCGAGCAGGAGCCTGGTTCGCATTGCCCGCATTAAGTCGACCTGTTCCCGTGCATGTTGACTGGCCAGGGCTGCCCTTCTCAACACCGTCCTGTTCATAACTTTTATGGACAGGGATTTCTAGGGCGCAGCCAAGGACCGGAGGGGGGCTGGTTCCTCGGGACTCCCAATGGATCTCATCCCTGCTTTTTATGGATGATGTAGTTCTGCTGGCTCCCCCCGGCCAAGACCTACAGCGCGGCGGGGCGGTTCTATCGAGTGTGAAGCTGCCGGGATGAGAATCAGCTCCTCCAAGTCCCAGGCCATGGTCCTCGACCGAAAAAGGTGGCTTGTCCCCTTCAGGTTGGAGGAGAGTCCCTGCCCCAAGTGGGAGGAGTTCGCTATCTTTGGGTCCCACGAACAGTGAGGGAAGAATGGAGCGGAGATCGATAGACGGATCTGCGCGGTGCTGCAATAATGCGGACGCTGCACCGTTCTGTCGCGGGTGAAGAGAGAGCTTGTTTAAAGGCAGCCTCAATTTACCGCTCGGCCCACGCCCTACCCTCACCTATGGTCATCATGAAATTTGATCATGACCGAAAGAACGTAGATCCCGATACAAGCGTTGAAATGAGCTTCCCTCCCGCAGGGCGGGCTTTGGCCTCCCTTAGAGATAGGGGTGAGGAGCTCGTCATTCGGGGAGAGGCTCAGTGTAGAGCCGTTCCTCCACATCAGAGGAGTCAGCTGAGTGGCTCGACATCTTCTTCGATGCCCCCGGACGCCCCCCTCGGAGGCGTTCAGGCACATCCCACTGGGAGGCCCAGGGGATCTACCCAGACACGCTGGAGAGACTACGCCTCTGGCTGGCCTGGGAGAGCTTAGGCTTCCCCAGCAGAGCTGGAGGAGGTGTTCGCGAGAGGGGAAGTCTGGAGTCTCTGCTTAGTTTGCGTCTCTATGCACTGCTCCCCGATAAAGCGGAGACGACGTAGCAATGAAAGTACGAAAGTAATGACAATCTGTCAATTATGTTTTCGATATTTAGTAATCAGATACCGTGAAAGAAGACTTTTCACAAAAATCAAACCAGGTTATACTTAAACGCTTCTTTACGAGTGAGTTCTAAATAGGAGCGGTGATGGCCGGAGAAAATGTTTTATATATATATATATATATATTTAAATGCAAAATGTGTCCCCTAAATGTATCGCCGTCAGGTTGTAAAGGCATATTTTAGAGTCTCTATACCTAATTAGCAATTAATCGACATTAAATTAGTTGAGGATTATTTCAATACTCATTAATCCATTAATTTTTCAGCCCCTGCACCTGACAAAAATCTGGACTCACTGGCTTATATAAATTAGCCTCGTGAGACCATCCTGATCTCGCGAGCTTTCAAGGCTTCACTCGCTAATCAGTCTGGAGACTCTCTGGTGAACGGCTCCAAATTTTCTTCAACAAACGAACGTCCAATCAGCGTTGGCTTTGAGGCGGGTTGAGGTGTGACGCAACGAGAAGCGCGACAGTTCAGTCTAAAGAACATGGCGGCTTCAGCCGATGAAACTAGCGTTAGCGTGGCTATCGAGCAAGTTTTATCGGAATTACAGAGTATTTCTTCACTGAAAGAAGAGCAAAACACTGCTCTGGAGGCTTTTCTCAGAGGAAAAGATGTTTTTGCTCTTCTCCCGACTGGGTTCGGCAAGACTAGCCTGGCTTGTGGTTGTGTTTTCGCCGCCGCCTGTTAGTACGCCATATGCTTCGCTGATCTGATTGGTTTATGGCCCGTCTATCACCAACATAGCCAATCAGCTAACCAGCATTTTCGCTCTTCCCAAAATTACTAACGTGAAGGTTTCCAGATGGCTGGCGCGGAGCAAATCCATCTGGCGGAGTCAGGTTAGATTATCGCACCCCACCACCAAATCGATGTAGACTCTTTTCACCGTCCCGTTTATATCCATGACTGCCGTAAATGTAAAAACATAACCGAGCTGAGAAAATATTGGACTGGACCGACTTTGGAAGTAGCTGCCCTGAGGTGATTTTCTCAGAACCCCCTCCTGAACCAAGTGAGAGCCCCTCCAGGCAGGTCCGTCATGGCCCCCTACCTACCAAAGAACTGGATCCAGTTGAAATAAGTTGGTGAAGGCAGAGCGCTCAGCCAGGAGTGCATCAGTAACCCAGGACCAGAGTTGGTGCATAATTTAAAAGGTGGGAACCTGAACCCTTCGTTATGAATATAAAACCCTGCATGGGGAAAACACGAGTAATTCATCCACCACAGGCCTTAAAGCCCACGGGAGAAGGCCAGGGCAACGCCTCCTGCAGCACATTATGCAAAGAGTGGAAACAGAGACAAAGCATTAATTCTATGTTTAAGGGCACTAAAACTTTTCTTCATGTTTTATGCATCTCTTTAAGGGTAGATTTGTGTTTTAGAGACAGAAAACAGTTCAGATCAGCTTTTTTTTTAAACCTGACTTCCTACTCCATGAGGACAGCTGGACTTTGATCTGTTTATCAAGTGACTAAAAACGATTCATTCAGTGCGCTGGTCATTTCTTTGGGGGAGGATGCTCCTTAAAGAAACTGCAAATGTGTGATGGATGCATATTTTCTAACCATTAAAGCTTTAAGCTACAGACCTGTGATTCTCTGACATTCAATGAGAATATTTTCTGTTATTTAGATGAAGACCATCAGGCAGGGACCCTATACTGATTCCCTCAGGGTCCTAAATCTGTGGGGGAATCCTTGGAACAGACAACACTGTATGACAAAGGAAGGGGGTGTTTACTTTAAAACATGCCCAGGAACCAGGAGAGGGAATAAAATAGAGATTTTTCTTCTCATTAGTTCAAACTTTGGCCTCATCTGTTGAGACCAGGGGTTTCAACAGGTCTGTCATTTGTCTTTTAGAAAGGTGAATGTTGGGATTTCACCAACGTCCAGATGTGCCAGAAAGTGGTGCTGAGGCTTTGGAGACACTTTTCTTCAACTTACAGCAGAAACGGATCATTGCGGTTTTCTATAATTAAAACAAGGTTGGACTAAAATCAGCAAAGTAAACCAGCAGGGTCAGATTAATGTCAATGCATCCATTTGTATTCAGTGTCCGTTTAATGAATGGCGTTCATTGAATAAGTTCCTATTTTTAGTGACCTAGGGCTGGGCATTTAGGTGTATTTGCAATATAATTGCAAATATAGAAAAATGCTATTTCAAATCGAAGAGCCACTGATTTTAGTCACAATACATTTAACAACATTAACTAAATTTCTCCCGGTGATATGATTAAAATGGGTATACTGCTGCAGCTAGTACTTAGATCTATGCATTATAATAGAGGGGAAAACTTTTTCATGCAAATGTTACAGTAATGTCCTGCAGCACTGGATTCTGGATAGGCAGGCTTTCATGATCATGGAAAAACTGAAACCCTGGAAGAAAACATAGACATGAAAATATTGGTTGAAAATAAATGGAATTTTGATTTTTGACAAAATCGTTCAGCCCTACTGAACGGATCAGTTTTGAAGTAATGAACATGAACCAGAGCGACGTTTACTCTGAGAAGAATGAGCGACACACAGAGCTAACGTTGGGGTTCAATTGATAACGACACTTTTCATTGGATAACGTCAGGTTTTAAAGCAAACAGCCTGACAGAGTCACAATGTCTACTGCTGGTACTAGTCTGCTCCATTCAGACTCATTTGCTGGTATTTCTGATGCCAGTTTAGCAGAGCGCTGGGCAGAGTTTGATCAACTAACAAAGAAAGAAACAGGCCAACAAACAGGAAGTGGCATCAACACATACAGGAACCATGCCTGGAGCCAGAGCGATTTTAAGGCTGGTCTTAAGCGGCTTTAATTACTTGGATACTTTCTCCACCCACCTGTGGCAGAGCAGTGTTGAGTTGCCTCTGCAGGGAGTCCCTTTCATGGCTGACTTCATGCAGTTTGCTCTGAGTGAGACCCAGGTTCTCCTGAGTCTCCCTCAGAGTGTCCAGAAGGCGATCCCTCTCCTCCAGCATGGACACCATCAACGACTCAAAGTGACCCTCGGAGTCTGACTGCAGTGGGGAGCCGGAGCCTCGGCGGCCGCTGCCGCTCCCCCCGCCGGGCCCTTCCGTCTCGCTGATGGTGGGCATCACCTCACACATCATCTTCAGCCATGTGGTGGTGAGGCGGAGCAGCGCGGATTCAGAAATGCAAGAAAAGAAAAGAATTAGATGAATATCATTAAATGTTTTCCATTTACTGTTTATGACAACATACATGAGTGAACTTTACCAACATAAAGAACCCCCCATTCAACGGGTTTGGAAGACTAAATTGATCAACGTCTTCTCTCCTGCATCTTCTGCTTCACATCAGAGAAGTTCAAAGTCTAAACTTTCACTTTAACCTCTTGATTTGCTAATAAAGTGAGAAAAATCTCTACATGAACAACTAGAAGCATGTTTCTCACTAATCCATTAATGTAGTTGAAGCTTGCCAGTTGCAAATATAACAGAAACGTGCCCTGAAGTTTAGAATTTCAACAGGGAGCAGCTCGGGGTTCAATATTAGCTATAGCTCCCAATAGAAATGACTGGAACTATTAGCATTATTCTCTCATTAAACTACTGTTACTCACAGAACAGTTACAAGAATAAAACTTTTGGTTTTTGCGATAGTTAGAAACACAACTACCTATTTTTCTGGTAGTTTTGAACTTTAAGATGTGACTTTGCTGCCGACCAAGGCGCTAACGTCTGTAACAAATCAAAAGCAGCATAAATCACATCAGACACAAAGATATCCAAAGAATTTATCTGCATCATCTTCCATGACAAAGATTTCACAAGAGTTCCTGCCGTTACAGCTTGTGAAATAATGACTACATGAAAGTTATTGTTCAAATTAAATCCCATGAACTAACATCTAGTTATTAAAGGAGCTATAAGTAAAATGTCATTATTCTAGTTTAAGTCTGTCTAAAGTCGGTCCTCGGGGGACGCTGTCCTGCAGGTTTTACAGTTTTCTCTGCTTTTAGCACAGCTGATTCTGATGACTGAAGTTCAACAAAAGCCTGTTAAATCAGCTATCAATGAAAATCTATGAAAAGTAAAATTAGAGCTCAGAATAACTTATGCTAGAGCTGCAAAAAGAATCCCACCCATGTCAGAAAGTCACACATCAACAGTGATGCAAATAGAAAGTTCAAAACCTTTGGAGAGTTCCAACACTGCAAAAAGACTCATTGATTGTTAAAGAAGAACGATTTTGTACTTTTCATTGTAGAAGTTATCAACTGTACAGCTCAGACAATAAATAAATACATTTAAAAAAATCTAAATAATAGTGAGAGCTGCAGAGGTGAGAGATTTAAACTGGGAAACAGTTAAATATATGAAAATGATAGGGATGTCTCGATCAGCATTATAGGCCTCTAATCCAATCTTTTTACCTCAAATCTAATTCAGTTTCAAATCCGGATGCAATAATTTGCCTTTAGTAATGAAATTTATAAAACTCAAATATATTTTGGCAAGTAACTCAACTCCTTATAATGATTTAATTAATAAGCATTACTATTATCATTATAAATCCAAAATCTAAATCTTGCAGAAAACTAAAGGTCTGCATCAGTTTAATATTTAGAACAAAAGTAAAAAGCAAAACACTTATTTGGTTCAGTTTGGTTTGTCTGACATGTTTTGCTCTATGGGCCCCGCTGAACTGATGACCATGCAGTACGGCATGCTTTAAATTATAAGTTTCAGGTTCAGTAGGGAAATCGGCCAAATGTCTGCGATCCAAATATCAGTAGTAAAACTAACAACAACATTTTGATTCCGAAGTGACCTTGTATTGTTTCTCTAACTTTCCTGTTCAGGTGTGGGATGACTGTGTCGGCAATGCAGTGTCTGGAGGGCGTAGCGTGGGTCCAAAACCTCCAGCAGACGTCAAAAGGCTGATTTATACTCAGAAACCCCAAGTCTAATCCTTCCAAAACTGATTCCAAAGCCGAGTCAAACGAGAACTGTTCAATAGTTGTTGCCATCTTCCTTGTAATGCTTTCTCCAGCGTCGCACAGCTTAGTCGTCAGGATCTCAAAACCCCGCCTGCTTTGCATCCAGAAATTCAAAACACATCTCTGTGTTGTGATTGGCCCGCCAGTTCAGGGCCTGGGGCATTGATCGAGGCTAGCTAGACCACTCGCAGGCAAAAACGATTTTGGCCGCTGGTGGGTGGGGCTAGTTTACTAGGCTAAAAAACCTCCACTATACCTTTAAATTCAACATATGTTAACCTTACTTTATAAAATAATGAATGAGTTTTTATGCAACGACTGAATCCAAATCCCATATATCTGATTTTAACAAAAATGCAGTAATCAGGGCCGACACATTACAAGGTAGGTGTGGCAATCAAGTAATTATTCTTGTACAACAATTTCAGAAGGGAAAATAAATAAATAAAACTATATTTACGTAACATTTACATCTTGCTTTGTTACCCAGGGC
>JAGKQL010000005.1:5202895-5257387 GCA_018398635.1 Cyprinodon brontotheroides | reverse complement strand
CGTCCTTTCTGAGGTCGCCTCAGAACCAGAGCGCCACCATAATGCTCTGAGTTGCTGTCCATCATGGAGGACGCCGAGACGGGGTACCTGAAGTCAGGGGTGCTGCCCAGCTGGGAACGCCTGGAGAAAACCCAAAAAATCCGATGCTGAAGTAAACAGAAGGAGGGAGTGATGGAAGCAGCTGGTGGCGGAGGCGTTTACCCGTGCAGTGAGGAGTTACTCCTGCTCCTGCCCTGCTCATTCTCCGCCCTCATTGTCTCAATTTGGATCAGGAGCTGCTCCTGTAGGAGGAAACATTCCCAGGGATTAGCAGCCTGGATGCTAACAAATGTTTGATGTAAACCAAGCATTTCCTCACCTTCTCATGGTGCGATTCCTCGATCAGCTTCTTGGTGTGCTCCAGTTCTCTAATCAGGGCGTTCTACACAAACACAGCAATGCATCACTTTATGTTTTTCAGATTGTGCTGCAGCGTTTCATGGTGGTCCTGATCAACAAGCTCTCCAGAATTCCTTCTTTTTTTTTTCCCCCAGCCCACCTTTTATTGAGTGCATTTTGACATTTTTTATCCATCTGTGAAAACCATTTCTCAAATAATCTAATCACAGTCAGCCAATCAACTAGATGACAACAATCATTTTGGTAAAATTTTTTTCTAAGTGACATAGCCTCAAGAGACAATAAAAAATCCCAATCAACTCCTTTCATCACTTCTTCCTTATTCATATATATTAGTGTCCATTCCCATAAACATCTAGTTTTTCTTTTAAAGTGATAAAAAAAAAACACCCAAAGAGAAAAAACCTCAATAATCGATATAAAAAGAACGCTTTAAACATGAGGTTCATTAGGGCTGCAACTAACGATTATTTGGCCAATTGATTAAATCCGTCCCTGAGTATCTTAAAGCTCTGGATGTTGTTGGGCTGTCATGGTTGACACGTCTATTCAGCATCAGCGTGGAGGTCGGGGACAGTCCCCTGGATTGGCAGACTGGGGTGGTGGTTCCTCCTCCATAAGAAGGGGGACCGGAGGGTGTGTTCCAACTATCGGGAATCACACTTCTCAGCCTCCCGGAAAGGCCTATGCCAGGGTGCTGGAGAGGAGAGTCCCGCTGATTGTCGAACCTCGGCTGCAGGAGGAAAGCAGTGTGGTTTTCGCCCTGGCCGTGGAACAGTGGACCAGCTCTACACCCTCTGCAGGGTGCTTGAGGGTTCTTGGGAGTTTGCCCAACCAGTCCACATGTGTTTTGTGGACTTGGAGAAGGCATTCGACCGTGGTCCCTCGATGCTGCCCTGTGGGGGTGTGCTCCAGGAGTATCGGGAGTCGGGGCCCTTTATTAGGGCCATCCGCTCTCTGTACAAGCGAGCAGGAGCCTGGTTCGCATTGCCGCATTAAGTCGGACCTGTTCCCGTGCATGTTGGACTCCGACAGGGCTGCCCTCTGTCACCGGTCCTGTTCATAACTTTTATGGACAGGATTTCTAGGCGCAGCCAAGGACCGGAGGGGGTCTGGTTCTGGGACCAGCCCGGATCTCATCCCTGCTTTTATGGATGATGTAGTTCTGCTGGCTCCCTCCTGCAACAGACCTACAGCGCTGCGCTGGGCGTTCGCAGCGAAAGTGTGAAGCGGCCGGGATGAGAATCAGCTCCTCCAAGTCCGCAGGCCATGGTTCTCGACCGAAAAAGGTGGCTTGTCCCCTTCAGGTTGGAGGAGAGTCCCTGCCTCAAGTGGGAGGAGTTCAAGTATCTTGGGGTCCTGTTCACGAAAGTGAGGGAAGAATGGAGCGGGAGATCGATAGACGGATCGCTGCGTTGCTGCAATAATCGCGGACGCTGCACCGGGTCTGTCGTGGGTGAAGAGAGAGCTGAGCCAAAAGGCAAAGCTCTCAATTTACCGCTCGGTCTACGCTCCTACCTCACCTATGGTCATGAAATTTGGATCATGACCGAAAGAACGAGATCCCGGATACAAGCGGCTGAAATGAGCTTCCTCCCGCAGGGTGGTGGCTGGGCTCTCCCTTAGAGATAGGGTGAGGAGCCTCGGTCATTCCGGGAGAGGCTCAGTGTAGAGCCGTCTCTCCACATCGGTGAGGAGTCAGTTGAGGTGGCTCGGACATCTTCTTCGGATGCCCTGACTCCCCCTCGGGAGGTGTTCCAGGCACGCCCCACTAAGAGAGAAACAGGGGAACGACCCTAGACACGCCTGGAGAGACTACGCAGCTCGGCTGAAACGACTCTGGCTTCCCCAGCCATTTTCTGGAGGGAGGTGTCTGCGGATGAGGGGTCTGGGAGTCTCTGCTTAGTCTGTTGCCCCCGCGACCCTCGTTCCGGATAAAGCGTGGAGACTAATGAAAATGAAGTAATGAAAACGATTAATCTGTCAATTATGTTTTCGATTGATTAATAATCAGATACCGTAAAAGAAGACTTTTCACAAAATCAAACCAGGTTATACTTAAACGTTTCTGCCTGAGGAGTTCTAAATAGAGCAGATGGCCGGGAGAAAATGTTTTATATATATATATATATATATATTAAATGCAAAATGTGCTCTAAATGTATCGCTCTGTCAGCTAAAGGCATATTTTAGAGTCTCTATACTCTAATTAGCAATTAATCGATTACTAAATTAGTTGAGGATTATTTCAATAATCGATTAATCCCATTAATTTTTTCAGCCCTGCACCTGACAAAAATCTGATCTCACTGGCGATATAAATTAGTTCCTCGTGAGACCATCCTGATCTCATGAGCTTTCTGCGCTTTCACTGGCTAATCAGTCTGGGGAGACTCTCTGGTGAACGGAACTAAATTTCTTCAACAAACTTAACGTCCCAATCAGCGCTTGGCTTTGAGGCGTGGGGTTGAGGTGTGACGCAATCCAGTAGCGCGACAGGTTCAGTCTAAAGAACATGGCGGCTTCAGCAGATGAAATCTAGCGTTAGCGTGGCTATCGGTGCAAATTTTATCGAATTACAGAGCCATTTCTTCACTGAAAAGAAGAGCAAAACACTTTGCTCTGGAGGCTTTTCTTAGAGGAAAAGATGTTTTGCTCTTCTCCCGACTGGTTTAAACAAGAGTTTGATCTATCAATTGGCTCCTCTTGGTCATGTCGCTCTGTTAGCACGTCATATGCTTCGCTGATCTGATTGGTTTATTTGGCCCGCCTTATCACCAACATAGGCCAATCAACTAACCAGTATTTTTGCCCCTTCCCAAAAATTACTTCGGAAGAAGTTTCCACATGGATATGCAGAGCAAATCCATCTGGCGAGTAAGGTTAGATATAAATTGCACGCAGTTTTAAACTAAACTTGCTTGATTCTAATCAAAAGGAAAAAGTTTGCTTTACATCTTATAAATATTATGAATTGCTTCAACACAATTTTCCTGTTTTCAGCCCATTTCTGGTTATAACTTCCTTACCACCAAAATCCTCCTAAAAATATATTCCTCCTCTGAGGTCAACATTTCAATCCCTCTTCCCTTCATAAAGTGTTAAATGTTAGAGAAAGTTTCACTTTCAGGATTTTGTTTTGGTATTTCTTTTGTGCTGGAGAAATAATTTATATTTCTCTTCCAGATAAATTCTCCAATGTTTTCCAATTTTGCCCTCCAGGATTTCTTGAGACCTTTTCCAGTTTTTTAGCAGATGATGATTAAGAAATGGGGACAATCAATTACAAATATGTTAGGATTTCAATACTTAGCAGCTGGTCTGCATCCCTCGCTGCCAGCAGATAGAGACAGTCACCTTGTCCTCCAGAGCAGACATCCTCTCCTTGAGGTGAAGCTGCAGCCTCTCGTTGGACTCTGACAGGAGCTTATCCACCGTCTCAGAGAGCCGTCTGTTGTGCTCCTCGTTCATCTTCTCTCGCTGCCTCGCCTGCAAATACAGACATAGAAAACACACACAGGATAGAAATATCAACATCTATGCAGAGTTCATTTCAACCACCATAAAGAATGATAATGTTCATGATGAAATAAATGCGCCTCTTAGAGGACTAAGGACTGATCAACGAGGTTTCTTCTTATCGTGCATCGAATCTTTTGAATAATGCTGCGTCGCATCCTGTCCTGTTTGGCTCCGCCCTCAGCGTGTTAAAGGTAAACAGACACCACTGAAGGTCTTGTTGATATACCGTATTATCCGGAATATAAGACTAGGTTTTTTTCATTAAAAAGTATATAAAAATGTGGGGTCCTCTAATAATCGGGCTCTAACCAATTATAGAGGCTACAGTTGTCTGGGGTCGCTACATGAACAAACAGCAGAGGGCGCTAGTTTTTTGTAATGCCAGTGACCTCACTGTGGCCGGGGTTTATCTTTCTATCACAGCAGAAAAGAAGTGACAAGGATGCTTCAAATTAGAGCTGGGCGATATGGCAAAAATAAAATATCACAATTTTTTGATTATATTATTGTGATCTCGGTTTTATCACGATTTTTTAGATACGACCAACATAACTTCAATTACATGCAAAGAAGAGAAAAATTAAATAAATGAACAAGTTTATTAACAAACTTATTTTTTTAATTTCTATATTGTAAAGAAATCAGCTAAAATAAAAATGCAATAACTTCTGAGTAGAAACAATTACAAATTAGTTACATTTTTTCAAGTAACTACAGTCCAAAATAAATAAAAAATTCTAACTGTATCTTAGTGCAGTTTTATTACTTTAAAATCTTGACTGGTCTAATAAAGTAAAAGAAAAAAGAAAGCACACAGAAACTAACTTGAGTTTTAAAAAAAATATTACATTAAACAATAGATTTGTATAATTTCTAAAGTCTTTAGAAACAAAAACTATTATGGAACTGCAAATATGGTGCAAGTCAAGATGTAATCTGTGCAATCTATGATGATATGATCAGGAAAATAGGCTGTCTACAGTGGTGCATTACATAGCTCCCAGTTGCTGATGAAATGTATGGTTAAGCTCAAATACGGCTCTGATGTGCGTGAAACTTTCTCTCTGCATTCGGCGTACATACGTGGAATAGCGATGTTTGAAAAATACGTGCGGCTTGGCAACTCGTAGCGTGGATCCAAAACGTTTAACATTTTATTAAATCCCACTCCTTCTACGGTTCGTAGAGGACATAAACTGACTTTAACTGATTTTTAAACTAACGGACTAACGTCAAACCCTCGGATTATATTCTAGCTGTGAAGTTTTTTTTGGTAGAAATACGGCAGCACTGCAGTTCTGTGGATCCTGATAAATCGGTCTCTTAATAATGACAGATCGTCAGAGGTGTAGATCGTAACACGGTCTTAAATCGTCATATCGCCCAACCCTACTTCAAATGGAGAGTCGCTGCGTAGAGCAGAGTGGATCTAAAGTCAGACGTTTCCAGATATTAGAGGCGGAGTTATGACTGCCAATTTAAAACAATGGTGGTCAACGCAGCAAAGGAACACAGCGTGATGAGTGATAACACAGAAAGGATTTGAATGTATTTATTTTAACATATTATAGTTAAGTTTAGGGAGCGAAAAACGTAATTTAGTTTTTTTTAATTACAAAATAATCAAAGGCGACCCGGATGTATATCTGGATGCACAAATGAGCTGATGGTACGGACCGTGCTTCCGAAACGGATCAGGTAGTGACAAGCAGAGCCAGTTTTAACCACAGCCTGCAGACTGGAGCTACACGACGTTTCCTCAGTCTGCTGCTGGAGCGTCAACAGCTGCCCTGAACGCAAACAACACTAAAGAAAGACTCTGAGGGGTTTTTCTTACCCTGAGCAGTTCCTGGTTCTTCTCCTCCAGCTGAGCCTCCATCTGCCTCAGCCGCTCCTCCACGTTGCCGTGGCGTTCCTCCGCCTGGAAACAGAGGAGAATATCCGAATGCCTTCCATTCGTACAGCACGTTTTCAGTTTAATCTGACAGTGAGCAGAGAGCAGAGCTTCATCTCCCAATGATTCAGCATCGATCCTACAGAAGGATTCATGTTTGTGGGCAGGAAGCTAAAGTCCCTCTGAAGGATGGACGCGTCAGCGTTGAAAGAAAACTAACAGAATTCCAGCTTTAACCTTCGTATAAAACAGCAGCTGAACCCATGAACTCAAAAAGCAGCCAGGGCTTCCAGTATCGACCCGGTTTTATCGAGTCAGGACTAAAAGCGAGACTAAAAGTGTGATTTAAAGATGGATCCTATCCGAACCTGCTGTGTTTTAAACCCACAAACCGAAAACATAAAAGCAAATGAAGCCCAGAAAGCACCAGAACAACCAATTCTGTTTGAATTAACCAATCACCAGGTCTTCATTTAAAGACTGAACTTAACCAGGAGAGAATCGGCTTATTTTCAACATTTGACTAACTTTGGGTCACGTGATCATTGAGGTATCGGGATCTTAACGTATCTCCAGTCTAACCTGGTTAAGTTCAGTTAAAAAGAACCCCCCCTCCATGTTCGAACCGGCCCGTTGAACTGGTCTACCTTGGTCTGAGCCTCAGAGCTGCACAGAGCACTCTGAGGATTCAACATGAAGGCGGCAGCAGCGTGTCCATCAAACAACAGCAGGACAGACAGAGAGGAGAAAACATGTAACATCAGGACTGATAATCAAGGCTGCTGAAGAGAAAACAGAAAAACATCGAGCAATAAACCAGGTGGGGGGGCGTTTGGTTTCTAAAAACCAGAGACGGACGAGAGGAAGAGAAATGCTAAGGCTGGACTGAAAGGATTTTATACATGGGGAAATAACTCCCAACCCGTTTAATATGCATGGAGGAAAAGTCAAATAATCAGAACTAAAAGTGGTTCAAATAAAAAGGTAAGAAGTTCTAGAAATAAATGGGAACTGATCCATAATGATAAACTGATCTGTTTCTCGATCTGTAAACTTCCATGGCGGGTTTTTAACGCACAGCTGTTTGAATTATTAATCCTACAGTGACTTTATTTGATATTTGACCCATAACTCGCATCAGATCCACTTCAGTTTAAAACCACATGCAGATCTGACTTGAACCTCTGCTAACGGCCAACAAACGCTTTAGTTTTTCGTTTGCTTTTCAGATGCAGAGCCGTTATTAAAGGGGAATTTTTGTTTTTTTCACATTGGCCCCTTAATTTTACGATATTACATCATGTTCTACTCACCCATATGAGTTTAGTGTCATTTGGAGCCGTTCTGAAGATATTATGATAGGTTATATCCAAGTAACGTCTTCCTATGGGCAAAATACTTGAAGCACAAACTAAACTGTTCATAATTTATTCTTTATGGTTCGCCAGCATTCATAACGTAGGCGAATCACTGTCCCCCAGACATTCGCGGTTATATTTTTTAAATCTATATGTTTTAAAAACAAAGCGGCGCGTGCATGACGTCATCCGCTCGCGCCGTCTACCATTCATTGATCCGGTCCTCTGAACTCCTGCTAGTTTTACAGACATGCCTGGAAGATGTCTAGTGATACTACAGGGTTCCTACAGCATAAGGAAAGTTAAATTTAAGACTTTTAAGACTTTTTAATGCCACTTGAAATTAAAATTTAAGACCAAATTCACAAGAAAACACAAGAAAACCTGCTTGCGACAACTTAACCCAAAGGTTTATTTTAACATAAACCACTGCACTAATGTTCAAATTTTGAAAAGCTTCCCATACAAGAAGAAAGCTAAAAAACACACAAATGACAGATATATTTGAACAATTATTTAACTGAATTCACAAACTTTGTTTTAGCAGGAAACAAAACAAATCAGTTTTTAAAGCCCCAACATAACCAGTGCTAAGTCTTTGTAGGCAGCTTTTTTGCATGGCTTTCTTAGTATGTTTCTTTTGTATAAGTGAGCGTAGGGGCAAGGGTGGAATTCTAAACTGAGATATGTTTCTCTGAGCTTCCATTTTGGTGTTTGATGGCTTCGTAATAGTGGCCTTAATTCACTGCTGGGACATGAGCTTGAATGACTTCTTACAGATGTATGTTCCCTGTTTTAATGGGTGGAGACACTTTTGGTTACATTACACTGCTCATCTTTTTCCAGACAAAAAGTTAATGTCATCTGCAATATGTCGCAATAAACGCTTTTTATTGGTTCCGCTTATCGACAGGAACTAAGTCTGATAGAAGCCTGATTTGTTTTAAATAACAAAAGGTCAATTTTAATGTTTTATTTAGATTACAAAAATAAATCATCATAAAAAATAATAATTTTATGGCGTGTTTTAAAAGTAGTTAAGACCTACTGAAAGACTGATTTAAGACATTTTAATACCAATTAAGGCCTTAATTTTTATTTTGAAGAATTCAATGCCTTTTAAGACTTTTTAAGGACCCAAGGGAACCCTGTTCTACCACAGATGATCTCGCTCTCAAAATGGAATTGAAAAGATTCGGATTAGCTAGCCGAATGAATAGAAAGACTAGAGGTGCTAGCAACAGCCTGCGGCCTGGGAAGCTTCCTGTTACGATTCCAGCATAGCAGCGGATGGCGTCATACATGCGCCCGCTTTGTTTTTAAAATAATACCAAATATAAAAAATATAACTGCGGATGTCTGGGGAACAGTGATTCACGTACATGTTATGAATGCTGGCGTACACTATAAAGAATAAATTATGAACAGTTTAGTTTGTGCCTCTTAAGTCGCTTGCCCATAAGAAGACGTTACTTGGATAAAACCTACTTGCGGAATATCTGCAGAGCGGCTCCAAATGACACAAAACCTCATATGGGTGAGTAGAACAGGATGTAATAACGTGAAAATCAAGGGCCCAATGTAAAAAAAAACATATATATATATATTAACTAATAATAGATTTATAACTGAAAAGAAATGTAAGAGGTTATAATGCATCATTTCATCAACTGGTATTTTAACTCCATCAGAGCCTAAACTTAGCTTCATCACAATTGTGGACAGATTGACACCAGAATCTGCTTTGTCCATTTCTTCTGCCTGCAGGTCGTGTTGACAGACTGTCGTCTAATGCTTCATCTGCTCTAATAAATCCCACACAAACTGCTTTAGATTGGAATCCTAAGCTGAAATGTTGACTCTGTGCCTGATCCCACTCCAATAAGGTGCTGAGTTTTCAGCAGAAGTTCGACTATAAATGGATGAAAACAGGAGCAGCTTCTATAAATAGATTTCTGCTGACATCAGGAGGAGCAGAAACAACGGCTTCGTACTCGGTGACAATATTGATGGTTATATGATGCATATGTTTATGGAAACTCCCTCCATCCAGGCTAAAGCTGAGCTTTTTTATTATTCTACTAAACTAATAGACCAAACTTCTCTTTTATCTTACAGCTAAATCCTGGACAGGCACCAATCATGGTTCTGGGTCAAGTTTAAACATGAGTCCCTCTTCCTTCTCTGCTTCATGCCTAATGTCTTAATTCATTAAGCAAACATTCTGCTTACAGATTACAGATTTAATCATTATTTTAAATGGATTTGTCTGAAGTTTGACTATCCAGGAAGTTCTGAGCTTTATTGATTTTTTATTTTTTTTTATTTGGATCAGGATTCAACATCTTATTCATGTTTTAGGTTTACAGTCTGAGATGTAGTCAGATTCAACATCTTTTTTCATCAGTCCTGATCAAGAAGAGACTCTATTGGCTGCTGGAGCTCCCAGCATGATAAGAAACCAAAAGGAGCAACTAGATGAAGCTGCAGAAGTTTGCTCTGAATGGGATCAACGGGAAAATATCCACATCTGTTAGTAGAGGGCAGCTGAGCATTGAAGGGAACTCAGAGATGCTCATATTTTCAAATGTGTGGCTCTAAATTCAATGACTGATCAGGAGGAGCTCCTTCTTCTGTTGGAGATTTAAAGAAATGTTCTGGTCTCCATAGATCCCTTCATTTTAAAGTAAACTTTAACAAGTTGAATTCTCGTTATTTTTAGGCTTCTCTTGTTTTTGTGTACCTTTGTGAGGGCGGCGACCCTCTGGGCCAACTCAGCTTCCACCTCAGGCAGAGTCTCTGCTTTGCGGATGGTCTGCTGCAGCTTCTGCTCGGCCAGCTCCAGCTTCTCCTGCAGCTGCCGGTTTCTCTCCTCAGACTGAGAGAGGAATGAAGTCATTAGCAAACATAATGGCCACTGGTCTGTCTGTGTGATGCTACAGGCTCAGCAGTCGACTCCGCGGAGTGAAAGGAATGAAAAGAAAAGGGCTGACAGGCAGACGGGGACAAAGGGAGACGGGATGCAGAGATGGGTGGGCAGGAAGGGAAGAACAGAGCATTCACAGCGACACAAAAACGAACAAAAAGCAGAAGAAAAGAGGAGAAAGACGTCTCCTCTCACAGTGACTGCGTGAACACAAACCAACCACTGTTTTCATTCAGTCCTGAAGCGCTGGGAAGTCAAAGGGTGCAGACATCTGAAGGAAGCTTCCATCCAACAAACCCAACGGATTTTATCCAAAGCCAGACCTACCTGTCTGTAGAGGGACTCCTTGTTGGCCACCTCGTTCTCCAGTTTGTCGTTCAGGTCATGGACGGACGTGGCCTCCCGCTGAGCGGCCAGGTAGCGTTTCTCCAGAGTGGTGATCCTCTCCTCCATGTCGTCCTTCTGAGCCATCGACTATGGGGACAAACGGCAGCGTCAGGGACCCGCACACAGGCAGCAGGCACGGTTCTGTTCTGATCCGTCGCTCTCACCTCTCTGAGGTCCCGCTGCAGCCTGGTGTTCATCTCCTCGGACTTGATCAGGTCCTTTCTGGCCGTGTCCAGGTCCTCCTCCAGCTCACTGATGCGTGACACCATGGCAGCCATGCGTTCCTTCATTTGGCCCAGATCAGCCGTCTGACGGTCCACTACCTCCTGGAGCTCCCCCACCTTTCCAAACCCGGTTCCGGACTCATCTTCCTGACTCAGTGAGCCATCCGAGGAGCGCTGTGGGATCAGCAACAAGTCAACCAATCATCTATCTTCTCCATCCATGGATCATCTGAAAAACCAACCAAATCCTTTGACCAGCAGGCCTCCTCACCTTGCCGTTGGTGCTGGGGGGGTTTTCAGACGTGTGGTTGACCTCGCTGGTTCCATCTGCCAGGCCTCTCTTCTGGCTGCTCTGCTCCCTGAGGTAAGACAGCTGTGGGAAACACCAAGAGCAGCTGAGTGCCGACGGCTCTTTGGGCAGTACCGGCCTGTTTGGGTTCAAAGGGTCTGATTCTGCTCAAAGCTTTCAGGAACCAGTCAGACATCTCCTTATGGCGCATATTGGGCGGAAACACTGGGTGCAACTTTCCATTAGTAACGGACCTTCATGCTTCACCTGCAATCAACTGGTTTTCCTTAGATAGAAAACTTTGTATCGATTTGACTGTATGATCTGGTTGAACTGTAAAGTGCCTTGAGATGACATGTGTTGTGAATTTGGCGCTATATAAATAAACTGAATTGAATTGAATTGAAACCTGAACTCTTCATGAAATGCTGATGCTGCTGGTTTTCCAGGTTTAAAACGCTTTGAGGACCCCTGCTCCTCTTACTGGATTCTGTTCAGTTCAGGGATCCAGAGGAAACCAGTTGATGACCCAGTTCACTCCTGCCAAAAGCTGGGAAGAGGCTACTAAAGAGGTTCTTTCATCTAAATCAGGCCCAATGTTGCAATTTGAATCATGTCTGTCAGAGTAATCCTCATGAATTCTGCTCTCTGAGCTGCAGCGCATCCCTATTCTGGAACACGAGCGGCCATCTTTGTTCTACGTAGAGTAGGAATCTAGCTTAATGTTAATGAAAAAACTCTGCTTCTATCAGCGGTTTTCACATCAACTGATCCTTTGTTGTTCTGCTACTTGACTTCCAGCCTGGAGATGTTCTAAAGCTCAGGGAGAAAAGTTCTGGGTCAAAAACGAAGCATTTGGTTTGGTGTCGCCGTCAGGCTGATCATTCGCTGGAGAATTTTAATCTCAACAGTTGTTTTTTTTAAATATCTCCCTACTAATGAATAAAAAATGGATCCCAAACCGTACTTCCCTTTCCAAACCAAATGGAGGCTTTGGTTTTAACAGAACAATCCGAGCTGGACTGGGTCTGTGTGAGTGTGTCATTATCTGAGGTCTTCTGGGCTTTTCACTCAACATCTGGACCTTCCTGTGTTTTACTGCTAACCTGCAGAAACACTCAACTTCTTATTTTACCTAAACCGTTCCATTCAGGACTAAAACCTGAATATTTGGACCAAGTTAAACCCCCAGAAATGCATCAAACATCTTAAAACTTTAACCTTCTTCCTATGGAAGTTCTTCAGGATGTGTTTCTTACTTCTTTGTGAGAGATGGCGAGCTGCTCCTCCAATGCACTGCATCGCTCTAAAGCAACGCGGAGTCTTTCTCTCACCTGTTTAAAAAAACAAATGAACCCTGTGTGACTCCATTCTTAATTCTTCTTTTATTTCCAACACTCCAAACATTATTTTTTACCTTCTCATCGAGGGCTTTGTGGTGTTCAAAAAGTGACTTAAGCGCTTTCAGGACCTCCACCTCACTGGAGACGCCTGCAGGAGACTGAGCCTGCCTCTTCACCACAGTCATCCTCAGACTGCGCTCGTGACGAGACACCAGGCACTCCAAGTGCTCCAACAGCAGCTGGACACAGATCAGAGCATTAACAAGTCAGCGTTTGCATCTTCTACTGGGAACCACATGTGCATCAACAGAGCAGTTAGATGCTGTCAGATGTGTTGTGTGTAGTGGAAAATTTCTGATGACTAAGCAGCTTTCCACATGGAGGGCTTTGGACAATGCTTTGGATTAGAAGACAGAGGCTGACGGTGAACCGCTGTTATGACAACCAGCTCCAGTCAAAACAGAAAGAGGCAGGAATTAGCCAGGTATGTCTACACGCCGCTCACCCGGGTGTTGTTCCTCTCTGCCTTCAGCTCTGCGATCTCCTCCTCCTTCTCCAGAAGCTGCTCTCGGTAGATGTTCACTTCCTTCGTCAGAGCAGCAAACTCCTAGAAAACGGAGCAAAGCGCTGAGTGAAGGTCTGAAGAAAGCATCATTATTAGCTTTATAAAACCTAAAACTTCCACAAAGCAGAACCTTTAGCTGAAGCACAGTGCAGACAGGTGGGGTTTTATGTTTGATAACTGGATTTTCAGTTATTTTATTACAATAAAACCTGTCCAACCCACAGCGTCTCTGGTATAAATTTATGAATAATTAGCTCCCCCCGTGTGGTTTCAGTGATTGCTTCCACAGTAAACCGCTGTGCATTATTGGACATTCCTGCGTCTTCATGAGGGGGCTGACAGTCATGCTTACATGATGAGCTCTGGAGCGTCAGACAACAAGCACTCCAAAGATAAGTTATCTCATACAGGGTTCCTACAGCATAAGGCAAGTTAAATTCAAGACTTTTAAGACTTTTTAATGCCACTTGAAATAAAAATTTAAGACCAAATTCACAAGAAACAAAAGAAAAACCTGCTTGCTACAACTTAACCCAAAGGTTTATTTTAACATAAACCACTGCACTAATGTTTCCAATTTTGAAAAGCTTCCCATACAGGAAGAAAGCTAAAAAACACACAAATGACAGATATATTTGAACAATTATTTAACTGAATTCACAAACTTTGTTTTAGCAGGGAACAAAACAAATCAGTTTTAAAGCCACAACATAACCAGTGCTAAGTCTTTTTTTGCAGCTATTTTTCTTTGTATGGTTTTCTTAGTATGTTTGATTTGGTGATAAGTGGAGGCGTTGCAGAGACAAGGGTGGAACAAAACTGAGAAATACCGGCTGTTTCTCCGCAACTCGGCTTTTGATCGCTTATGTGTTTCTTCGCATGTGCGACTCCACTGCCTTAATTCCCATCGTTCTGAAGCTTGAATGACTTCTTGCATAAATCCACTGAGCCTCATGTATGTTCCCTGGTTTTAGCCATGGAGAAAACTCTTGGCTGGAGACAATTTTGGTTACATTTACACTTGCTCATATTTTTCAGACAAAAAGTTAATGGTGCATCTCCCAAATGTCCCGGCCGCAATAACGCTTTTATTGGTTCCGCTTATCGGGACGGAACCAATAATGGCGAACTGTTATTTTTTTTAATAATAATAATTTTTTAAAAGTCAATTTTAATGTTTTATTTAGATTACAAAAATAAATTGTAATAAAAAATTATCCTCTTTAATGATGTTTTTAAAATTAAGACCTACAAAAGACTGATTTAAGACATTTTAATACCAATTAAGGCCTTAGTTTTATTTTTGAAGAATTCAATGCCTTTTAAGACTTTTTAAGGACCCGCGGGAACCCTGTCATTTGTCTTCCAGACCATCTTCACACCTGCTATCATAGAGAACAGTGGAAGGAATACATCTAATTCAAGCTCACATGATTCCCCTCATAAAGGACGCGTACACACGCTTTTGGAGATTCTATGCATGGATGGGCTGCTGATTTTCTTTGCCCTGTGGTGCAGACAGCGTTCCTGACAGTAGCAGGGGGTGGGGGTGATCATTTTCTTCCATTCTCCCTTTTCTCCCGTCCAGCTCTTCCAGCTATTGGCACAGAGGCTGGATCACTGAAGGAGGAGGGAAAGTGCTGCTATTGGTCAGAGCGACCGATATCCACCCTCTGCTGGCCAATGAGAGGCTTTGGATACGGAGGCCCGCGGCTAATTACAGAGCTGCTCACTTCCTACATTCCTGCAGAGGAGAAGTGAACTTCAGCTGTAGATTTTGCTTTTAAAAACCCTTCAGCTGCATGAGAAATCCTGATTCAGAGAATTAAAAAGGCCCCCGTCATCTTTACATGCAGTCCCAGAGCAAAGAAACAATATGAGCTGAACTGGATTAACAGAACAGAGAACGTTCTGCTTTACAGACATAAACCTGTATATTTCACTGAATCTGTTAGTTTACTGCAGGTTTAAACAATCTGCACCGTTTCACTTTCAAAGGTAGGGAAATGGATTGAGAGAGATCCGCACTCAGCACTGCAGCTCTCTGTGGGAGGGAGATCCGAGCCTTGGCTGGGCGGACCTGATGGCAACGACAACAGGAAGGCAGGACAAAACGTCCTCCCTAAGTTGACAACAAGGTTATAAACCGAACCATCAGCAGACAGGAGGCTGATGCCAAATATACTCTTTACTTTAGTTCTGGGAAAGTTTCAAGGAAAACCTTCAGGATCAGCAGCAGAACAGCAACAACGACCCAAAGAAAAATGTGTCTCAGCTTAGAAACAGAACATTTTCCCACACTGCCTGATGGATGTAGAGGAGAGACATGCTGATTAGGAGGAGCGAGCCGCTCCATAAGCCTTAGAAGGGAGGCGGAGATTAAAGGGAGGGATGCTACATTTATATGAGTGCCAACCTGTTAAAGGAATAGAGCAACAGAGAGGAATGATCCTTTCCAGGGAAAACCGC
Source organism: Cyprinodon brontotheroides (assembly GCA_018398635.1). NCBI lineage: Eukaryota > Metazoa > Chordata > Actinopteri > Cyprinodontiformes > Cyprinodontidae > Cyprinodon > Cyprinodon brontotheroides. Next base: position 5,242,011 of record JAGKQL010000005.1, on the reverse strand, counting down.
CATGCAAACTGCAGCACATTGGAAACAAGGAAGTCTTTCCTACATTTAGAAATCTTGTGCAAAATAGAGAATATGTTGAGAACTGTAAAAATCGAAACGGACTTAGAACATTAATAAAATGTTAGGATCCCATCTTCATGTGAACAAAGCGAGCAGAATGCATAATGCAGATGGCTGCATGCATAGTGAAACAGAGGCCTTTTGGCATCAATCTTTAATGAGGACTGATATCTGCCATCCTTTTAACCTCCAAATGCACAAACCAGTGGATCTAGTCTGTCTGTGTGAATAATCCAATCGACAGAATCTGTTTGGAGAGAAGATCAGAAGCAACAGGCTTCTTACCTGCTGCACGCAGACTTTAGCTGTTCTTAAGTTTGCAGCAAGAACTGAAATGTGGCACTGAGCAGAACGCATCTGTTCCCCTTTCAGGAAGACCCCATCCACCAAAAACTAATGAGGCTCTGCAGCAACTCCAACTCAGGGACAAGTTTCCATCTGAACCAGTCAGTAAAAACACAACTGTTGAATAATTATTTATCAAGATTGTGCTAGTTCCTGATTGTCCCTCTTGCATTGTGGCATGGAATAACACAGCACAGACCACGCTTGAGAATTGGTCATAGAATGCAAAGTCCTGCAGTTTCTATTGTCATAGATGAATAAGCCTTCGTCCTGCAGGGTTCAGCCTTAGATAGTTCAGTAGTCCTGCAGGGTTCAGGCAGGGTGAAATGGACGTCGTCCTGCAGAGAAGCTTAGTCAAACCCCATCGATACCTTCTTTCTCTGCAAATCTCACAATTCTAACCTTCAACCATAAAACGGGCGAATCCAAATGAAGGACAGAGTTGACGTAAACTTGGGGATGTTGCCTTATTTGGTTCTGGCCTGTACTTTTGTCTTGAAACATCTGAAACCAACGGTCCTAGACGTAATCCTGCAGGGTTCAGCCAGGTGGTTCAGCCTTAGTCCTGGCAGGGTTCAGCCTTAGTCCCGTGCAGGGTTCAGCCTTAGTCCTGCAGGGTTCAGCCTTCGTCCTGCAGGGTTCACCTGCAGGGTTCAGCCTTTGTCCTGCAGGGTTCAGCCTTAGTCCTGCAGGGTTCAGCCTTAGTCCTGCAGGGTTCAGCCTTAGTCCTGCAGGGTTCGAGCCTTAGTCCTGCAGATTTCTCCTGCAGGGTACTCCGTCCTGCAGAGTTCAGCCCCTTAGTCCTGCACGGTTCAGCCTTAGTCCTGCAGGTAGAAAATAGTCCTGCATGGTTCAGCCTTAATAATCTAATAGGGTGCCTTCGCCTGCAGGGTTAACACATGTTAGTCCTGCAGAGCCGCCATTGTTGAAAGGGTTCAGCCTTAGTCCTGCAGCAGCCTTAGTCCTGAAGAGTCCTGCACGGTTCAGCCTTAGTCCTGCAGGGTTCAGCCATAGTCCTGCATGCAGCCTTCGTCCTGCAGGGTTCAGGTCCTGCAGGGTTCAGCCTTCGTCCTGCAGGGTTCAAGGGTTCAGCCATAGTGGGACCCAGGGTTCAGCCTTCCACCTGTCCTGCAGGGTTCCAGCCTCCCAGCCTTAGTCCTGCAGGGTTCAGCCTCTTTCAGCCTTAGTCCTGCAGGGGTTCAGCCTTAGTCCTGCAGGGTTCAGCCTTCGTCCTGCAGGGTTCAGCCTGTCCTGCAGGGTTCAGCCTTCGTCCTGCAGGGTTCAGCCTTCGTCCTGCAGGGTTCAGCCTTCGTCCTGCAGGGTTCAGCCTTCGTCATGCAGGGTTCAGCCTCCCTGCAGGGTTCAGCCTTGTCCTGCAGGGTTCAGCCTCAGTCCTGCAGGGTTCAGCCTTAGTCCTGCAGGGTTCAGCTTTAGTCCTGCACTGCAGGGCTCAGCCTTCTGTCCTGCAGGGTTCAGCCTGGCCCCAGTGTATTCAGCATAGTCCTGCACCCCTCGGCCTTAGTCCTGCAGGGTTCAGCCTTAGTCCTGCAGGGTTCACCCACAGCCTTAGCCCCTGGGTGGTGGCCCAGTTCCTGTCCTGCATTGTCCCTCTGCAGGGTTCAGCATTGTGGTTCAGTGGAATAACATTCCTGGTGTTCAGCTCACCCCCTGCAGCACAGAGTTCAGCCTTCGTCCCCTGCAGGGTTCCATGCTTCAAAATTGGCATGTGGTTCAGCCCTTGTCTCCTGCGGGGTTCAGCTCCAAAAGTCCTGCAGGGTTCAGCCTTCGTCCTGCAGGGTTCAGCCTTCCTGTCCTGCAGGGTTCAGCCTTCGTCCTGCAGGGTTCAGCCTTCGTCCTGCAGGGTTCCGCCTTAGTCCTCAGGGATCACGGCCCAGCACTCTTCAGGGATCACGTCTCATTTGCTGCCAGACTCTCCTCTTCAATGAATGGGTGATTAACAGACTTTTTCAGATATGATGGCATCCAGAGGAGGTCATGCTATCATGAATCAGGTGTCTTACAGCACAATCCCTGAGGACCAGGGTTGGAAACCCCTGACTTAGTGTAGAATGGACTTTAAGCTGTTCTGTTAACAACATAACTTGTCAACAAACATCAGCTGATGTGCTAAAAGGATGAGGATATGACAGGAAGATGATAGAAAACAGCATGATAACAATAACTGCAGGAGATTGAAGTGTTAAATTTCCTTAGAACAACCAGACTTTTAAAAGCGCTGTTAAAAAGCACAGACCGCCGCCCATCCCTCCATAAACGGTTGTGTGATTGCCCTGAAAACAGAAAGCTGCATCAGTTAAAGTCTGATGTATGTATGCATGTAAGAGCGACATACCCCATATATTTACAGTCGGTTTAAAGAAAGAGTTTAGTATGTTAATAAAGTCGGTTTTAAGTGAATTAAATTTTTACCCTTGTTAGATATTTTCAGATCTAAAGGTTATAAATCTGTCTTTTATTCTATCCGTCCATCTCATTTTTAATTAGTTCATATTTTGCTATATTATACCGATAGGTTGACATTTCAGTTTTTTAAACTCAGAGATATTATTGATAATTTAGTAATCAAATTGTTAACTGGAGTAAAGAGAATTTAAAATACAGTGAGGAAAAACTAAAGGAAACATTTGAACTCTGGAATTGCAAACAAAGGCTACTGGAACAAATATTAACATCCTCAGGCGTTCAAATACTTATTTATATCATACAAATAAATAGTTAAAAAGTGATATATTGTGATTTCTGGATTCTATTTTTTTTTTTAGATTAGGTCTCTCACAGTGGACATGCACCCACAATGAGAATGTCAGACCCCTCCATGATTTCTAAGTAGGAAAACTTGCAAAATAGCAGGTTGTTCAAATACTTATTTTTCTCACTCTAGGCCTTTAGCTGACAGAGCAGAAATTATATCAAGATGGTAAAAAATAAATATATAAACATTTTGAATTAAAAAAAAAATGTGTCTATCAATTTGCTCCATCCAGAACTCCTCAAGAGGAAAAGTTATAGTCTCATCTGGTTTAATTCTGTAAAAAAAAAAATCTTCCTTCAGGAAACTTTTGCCATCTGATTATTAATCAAGTAATTGACAGATTAAGATTAGCATGATAATCGATAGTTGCAGCCCAAGTGAGAAAACAAAATTTTGCTTACAGTCAGTATTTATTACAGCAGGTACAATGAATTGCTCAACTATAACTATGCGTCATATTTTAATTCAGTATAAATAATAAAATAACCCTTCATGTTACGGAAAATACTCTTGATAAAAGTGAAAATCTATTGTTGGTGAATCGACAAAATCATTTTAGATTCCCTAAATGGATAACTAGCATCTATAATCCAACATAAACTGACGAACGTATAAATTAAATATTAAATCAGCCATTTCTCAGATACCGTAAATTCTAATAATATAGGCCCGGCCTTTATTTTTCACTCATCAAGTGCATCGCGTCCAGGCCTTTATTGATAGAGGCCAGTATTAGAGACAGGCCTCTATTGCTATTTGAGCAAAAACAGACTACCAGTGGAATGAATAAAAATGAGATTTTTGTGTCTATTTGAACCTATAAAACACTAGGGTTCATTTATTGAAAAAGTACAGTTACCATGTCTCACTTGGTTTGAAGTAAAAAAAAAATAAAAATCCTCCAATTCTGTTTAATTCTCCTCTCAGCTTCCTCCTCCTCTTCATCTCCCTTCTCTCTCTATCACTGCACTGCTGCCCTCCTGTTCTGCTGGGCGTGTCTGTTACTCTTCCCTGGGCGCAGACGGGCAGCAGTCAGGGCTCCTGTCGTTCAGCTGCTACAGGGCTGTGGTACTTGTATGTTACTACCACAAGTATAATGTTGAGGTATGCCCAGAAAAAACGCCAGTAGCCCGCCTGTGCATAGAGACCGCCATTATTTACCTCTCTCTGACAGCGCAGACCGGCCATTATAGGAGACCGCCGCCTATTGGAATACAGGCCAATATTAGAGAATTTATGGGTATATTTAATGAACATCATAGAATAGAAGAGAATTGAAACGGTATTTTCTAAATATTCTATTTTAGAATTGTTGGCCAGCGTTTGGATATCGTCCTAGTCCACTGTGAAGTTATTGTTATTTTTAAAATCTGCCTAACAAAGTTTTATTGCTCACAGCAGCTTTGATAATTCTGTAGTGTTTACTGTTAATATAGATCCTAAACAAATTAATTTATTTATTTCAAAAAGGTTTCAAGCTGTTTTATTAAACAGAGAAGCAGAATGCTTCCAGCAGCTGCTGTAACAGTGATGTGAAGAGACAAGTTTGGCCCATGCTTCGTTTGCCTGATCGCCATTTTGTTCCCATCACGTGTCGACATTGTTTCTTTTTTTTCATTCTTCCATTTTCTTACCAAAAACAAACCATTTTAAATCCATGTACTTTATTCCATGAATCTCTGTTCAATTCTCCTTGGTTGTTTATTGATGGCGACTAATGGAAACAATTAGTTGTAAAATGAATGAGAACTCGTAGACCCACTCGCTGATATATGATCATTTATAAGGGTATTCTCGTCTGTTGCCCTCATACCTTGAGCTGTGACGTAGTCCCACTCACCACCTAGTCAGAATATGAGTCTGATGCTGCTCCAGAGCTGTGATTATGGGGCGTGTTTTCAACCTAACCAGAAAAAATGCCTCTGCACTCAATTGATAGACCTACAACCAATAAGAGCAAATCGAGGAGTGCGCGTGTGATATGTTAAGTGAGGCATAAGTTGTTGTCCACAAAAATCAAAGCATGCAGTTGCACGCCTATAATAAGAAGATGAGACTTGATGGCGTTTCTCTGTTCCTCTTTTAAATTATTTTGCTGTCATATCTTCTAGAACAGACCTAATAGCAGAATCTACTCACCTAAACTCTCCAGCGGCAGCCATTATTGTTGTCACCCAAGCGGCGCTTTGGTCACATGGTTGATTACGCTACTGTTGATCATCTGTCCATCATGAGTGATAAAGCCCGCCCTGACAATTTGATTTGATCGCCTGACAGTGGCGCTAATACTTCGGCGCTACTATGGAGTAGAGCTAGATCTAACTTCCGACTTCTCAAACTTTGTATGGCGGGACTAAGATCTCGAATGGCACCCAGGCTACTCATACCTGGGATGCAACTGATATATATCGGACATCGGCCACCCCACCCATATTTAACCCGATATTTGATCAGCTTCTGAGTTACTAAAGTCTTAAAAAAAAAATACTACTTACTTCCTCAAAAAACTTTTACAGACTTAAAAACTTCTAAAGACTCCAGGGAGAAAATATTGATACATTAAGAAAATATCACAATATCTTCATATGCTGATATATTGACATTTAAAACACCATATCAATCTCTTTTACTAATGAAATATTGCTATATGTCATCGTTATGCTACAAAATCCCCTGAAAATTCAATACAAAATTTTGCCATATTTTTTATATGTTGATATATTGGAGTGGTATCGATCTATTTTACCAACAAAATCTCACAAGAATTTGCAAAATATCACGAGAGTTTGTAACAGAAATCCATGAAATTTCACGAGAGGTTGAAAGTAAAATAGATCGATACCGCTTAAGCTTTTAAAAACTCAATTTGATATCAGCATATGAAAATATATTTGAGTATATTATTTTTCTAAGTGTCAGGAAATGGATAACAAAACTGCTATTTTTCAATGACTACTTATTTTTGTCCAGTTTTAACATCGTTATCGCTATCGGTTATCGGCTACATGAGTTTTAAAATATTGGCATATCGGATATCGGCCAAAATTCCAATATCGTGCATCCCTACTCATACCTCTATGAGTAGATTCAACCAAGATCGGCTGGACTGTATTCTCTACGTTCCTCAAGAGTCTTTGCTTCTGTCTGTACCTAGTGTTTGCAGTGAAGCTGGAAAGACAGCTTTTCAGTACTCTGCCCCACAGCATGGAACAATCTTCAGAAAGACTGGAAGTTGAAGGATTTGATTCCAATCGGATTGCTCAAAGGTTTGGAAAAGAGATCTATGATTTCTAACTGTTTTATGAATTCTAATTATAGATAGATGTAATTGTAAACTGTAATGTAATCTTTTGCCGCTGTCTTGGCCAGGACTCCCTTGAAAAAGGGATTGTTAATCTCAATGGGACTTTTCCTGGTTAAATAAAAGGAATAAAAAAAAAGAACAGGCAAATATTTGAAATTTAATCTGCCATTATTCTCTGTAAACTATTTCACCATATTTATTAATTAATCTTAGTTAAAGATCTATGCAGGGCTGCTGGCAGACAAAACGGCTTTGAATAATGTGGTAAAATAATAAAAATAATAACTTAAAAGATGATCTGATTCATTTCGAATAAATCATCCTATTTAGTTGCAAACTTTTACAGTTAACTTCAGCCGTTTTTTTTTTTTTTAAGTAGAAACAGAAATCTGAATACCGCCAAAAACTTTAACAGCTGGCATAAATTTACAGATTAGAGTACAGTAAAGCTTTATGGCTGCCTTTAACCAAGATTAGTGGTGGAAGAAAAGAGGGACGTGGAGTACAAAGGTTATATACTCTGTAGTAGGAATATGACGTCACTCTGTGTGCCTTTGTGTACAGAGCAGCTGAGTCATAGAAACAAGAGAAAAAGAGCATTGTGAGGCTGTGATGGGTTCCAAACAAACGCTTCAGAGATCCATGTGTGTCTTTATTAAAAAACAGCCAATCTGTCTCACTGAAAGCTTTAACTGAACGCTTTATGGGCGTTAAAACATCACATTAAAAAATAAGGAAAATGGTTCAAAGGATCTGGGTTCAAATCTGGGAGGATTCAGGAAAAAAAAATGTTTTTTATAATCCAGAGAAGATCAATGCTCTCCTCTAAGCTGTCCTTTGTGAGCTTCTTTTGAAGTCAGCTAAGGTTTGGTTAAAGGACAACGCGCTCGCTATGTAGCTTTCATGTCACCGTGGAACAAGTCGGCCTTTGTGTGTCCATCTGCGCTCACGCTGCGGTGTCAGAGCAGAAACCTGCTCACTCAATTCAATTCAACCGTTTCATACAAGAAATGGGAGGAAAAACTAAAAAGAAAAAAGTCAAGCATCATTTCTACATCCTCTCTTTATTCAACACAGGTCTTTTTTTCCTGCACAAGCTAAAATAGATTTGATGTCGTCCTGACTTTCACTTCCTCACATTACTTGGTGGGAAAGTTTCTAATCCTGTGAAATGAGTTTAAAATTAGAAGAAACCAGAAACTGGTTCAGGAAAATCAAACTAATTTGTGATCCAGGTTGAACAGATAAATGGAAGTGACAGATATTCTGGGTCGCTGGTGTCGTCTTCCTCATATAGGGTCAGGATGCTTTCAATAGCTCGTTTTCCTGTAATATCCTAAAAAGGAAAACTTTAAAAACATGAATCTTTGGTCTGATTAAATTCATATTATACCTTATTAGACATACTACTAATCAATAAATGTGAGAACAATCCCAGAGAGACGGCCTCATTTAGGAGATCAGATCTCAGCATTTTACTTCCTGTATTTCACATAGGTTAACTGCCTTTGTCAACAGAAAATCCCAGATTAGATGTTATAATCTCTCAATCCAAATGTAACTTTTTGTCTACACCTTCTGTAAACTCTGAAATGCAAACGGTTGTGAAAATTAAGCCGAAATGAGGCTGTTAAGCTGACTTTAAATCTGTGTAAAAGCCGTGGAAATTGTGTTTAAATCCGTTTACCTAATTATTTACAAATATATGAGAGAAAACCGTCTGCTGGAGTAGCTGCAGTCACGCTCTCTCACCAACACAGACTTATGTCACATGCTCTCCCGTGTGGGCAATAGTCTACGATTTTTAACCATCAACTCCTTTAACTTGATTTTCTCCTTTAGGTTTTATAGTTAAAAAAAAAAAAAAAAGACTAATGGCTTTCAATTCTTTCAAATATCAAACACTGAATATTTACAGCTAGCGGCATCACACAGTGACGTGAATAACTGATGTCACTGTGAGCTCTGGAAGCCCAAGGACTGGGTTGGTGGATCAAACCAATTCCAGATTTTCCAAAAATAAAATCGTCATGAATAATGAAATCCATTCATCACTGAGTCCTACTCCCACCGGCACACGGAGAACAACCTTAGGTAGCAATTCAGCTCTGTAGTAAATCTGTAACAACGGTTTAATCGAGCGAAAATAAAATACTCCATCAGTTGTACCAGAAACAAGTTTCTCCAGTTATTATACATTCCTGTACTAAATGTAGAATAACTCGAATACAGGGAAATATTCCAATGTCTTTGCTGAGCAGCAGCTCCTCCGCAGCGTGTGCACGTATAAACAGGACCGCATGGCTGCAGAAGCATCCAGGAAATTACACATCTGTGAAGATTCTCAGTCTTCCACGTCATGGTCAAGTCTTTTAGAAAAAGTTTCTCCTCTCATCCAAGAGCCGCCTTCTTCAAGTTCTTAACTGATGGTGTGAAGCACTGAGACCAATCCAGTGGGAGGAATCAAAGCCACCTTTAGTCTCCCCCAACTCCTCCTAATGCTACGCGCGTCAAGGCTGCTAACAAAATGTGTCCCGCAGCGCGCTTTGAGCAGCAGGCGCAGCACGCCTGAACAGCCGAAGCAGCGCGTCATGAGCGCTTAAGCATCTGATGCACCGCGACGCAAACTCAGCTGCTGCTTGAGATGGAAAAATTTAACTTCTGCTGCTCGATGCGCTGCATCAACCAATCAGAGAGAGCTTGATATTTGGGAGCTGAAAGGGAGACAGACACATCACTGATGATACAGAGCAATATGATCACCCTCTGAAACAGTTTATTAACACCTAAATTAACTTTAAAATGCAGAAAATCTGCTGGCAAAACATGTTCGCTTATTATTCTGGTGCCTGCAGTTTGGATTACATACATGAAAACCGCTTCCGCCTAACAAAACGCGAAGAGGCCGACCACAGGCCAGCTTGAGGCTGGATTGCGACAGAATGGGATTCCTAGAGACAGAAATAATATTTGAAGGCAGGATGGTAATCTGATGAACTGACTGCACCAATGAAGTTTTCAGGTGGTTTTTCCCACTTAAAACATATATCAAAAATACTCTTTATTCCCACTGATCCCAGCAAATATAGCTGCAGGGCAAAGAAAGGATAGAGTAGCTCCGCCCAACGCACATCAGACCCACTTTCTCACCGCGCATCTTTGCTGCTCCTGCTGCCACTGTGTCAGAATTAAACTTGTACAAGCATCAAAAAATGAAGCAGCAGACACGCTTTTGCTGCTCCTGCTGCGAACGCTTGGTGGTAACGTGCACGCAGCAGGAGCAGCTAATTTACATGCAAAGTCAATGTTTGACGCTACATCAAGGCACAGCAAAACATCCTGCAGCGTGTTTTGAGCAGCAGAAGCAGAGCGTTTGAGCATCTGACGAGTGCAACCCATTGTAAAATCTGCAGCTGCTGCTGGAGTTGGAAAATTTTGAACTTTTGCTGCTCAATGCGCCACATCAACCAATCAGAGAAGCTGATCTGGGGAGCTTGCAGGGAGATAGACACAGCACTGCTGATACAGATCGCTATGATCACTCCTCTGAAACAGTTTATTAACACCTAATTTAACTTAAAATGCTGGAAATCTGCTGGCAAAACATGTTCGCTTTTATTATTCTGGTGCCTGCAGCTTTTGGATTAGGTACATGTAAACCACCTTCCAGCCGCAACGGCAAACCGAGAAGAGGTGACCGGGCCATAGGCCCCTTTTGAATGGGAATCCTGGTGACATGCAACGGTATGTGGGGGTCTGAGCGGCTCCAACAGAGAAATAATATTTGAAGGCAGGATGGTAATCTGGATGAACTGAATGCACAGATTAAGCTTTCAGGTGGATTTCTCACAGAAAAACTTATTAAAACTACTTTTTATTCACTGATCACAGCATATATAGCTGCCATTGTTCCAGGCAAAGAAAGGATAGGTTAGCTCCGCCCAACACGCATCAGACCCACTTTTTCACCGTGCAGCCAGGGCAGCAAAGATGCTTCAGCTGCCCATCAGAACTAACTTGTACAAGCATAAAAAAAGAAGCAGCACGCACCGTTTTGCTGCTCTTGCTGCTTGTGGTGTGAACGCACACATACTTCCCATAATCCGGACAAAAGTAGCGTTGGAACAAAGGCAACAAGTTAGCTGCATTCCACCCCAAAATGCAGGAAACGGCTTTTCAGAGATTATAAATTTCAACATTTACGTTGCGCAAAGCCTAAAAATGTAATACATCAAGGTGTACGCCCTATGAAATTTCCCTAGCTAAAAGCCTGGTGGTCAAATGTCTCTGCTCGTAACATTGAGGACAGACTGGGACAGAGACAGACAGATGTATCCAGCAGCGAACACAAGCATTTAAACTTAATAATAAATAAACAACCAAAGCTGCCTGTCTTTGAGGACGCCGCTGCTGTAACGAGCTGCTGACGTGGGAGCAGGCCGTTCAGGAATGTTTGTGCATTCCAGTCAAATGGAAAACACAGAGAAAGAAACCTGTACCTCCCTTTCACCTACATCCCGGGTGGCACTAAGCATGTTTCTGAGGGGTTGCAGGGAAAAACACCAAGCATCATTTAATCAGGTCATTGTTTTTAACTTTCTCTGAATCCATCAAAAGGTTCCCTCCTCACCCATTAGAAAACCTGTGAACTTCACATCCAACATGTTGTTTAACAGTTAGGGCGACTGAGTTTACAGCCAGCTCTTCTCTTTTAAAAGAAGGATTTTAAACAGTTGCAGGTTTTGTTTTGTTGTAACTATTTAGCTACTGGATTTAGCTAAACCACGAGACCGTGAAAACCAGCAATTTATCAAACATGTTTAATGTAGCTTCAGTCTCTGGTAGACTGCAGAGAACTCATCTGTTCTGCTATGTGGAGCACGTGAACGTTATGAGGCTTGGGTGACACAGGATGAAAGGATTAAGGAGCTGTAAACTTGGCCTATAAAGCAGATAAAGAGTTGCTGTTTTCAGTCGGATTTTATTTGTTTCCCTCCAGTAACAACGAGCACTTTAGCTTCAGATTTACAGTGTGAAACACAGAAAACACGGCAGCCTCATGCAGAAATGAAGTCAAAGAAGAAGATTTCACATTCTCATTTCTGCCATTAAACGTGCATCTGGCCTGACTGGGTAAAGAGATTCTCATATTGTGGTCAAACATTCTCAGAGAACAAAGATCTTAACCCAGACTTTCAAAGCATCCCAACAGAGACCAGCCTAGAAAAACCAAGCTTGTAAATGATTGTGCAACATTCTCCAAAGACAGGATTACAGCTTTAATATCTTTAGCTTTTAACTCAGAATAAATCCCTAATTCGTTGTCGTCGGTTGGAAAAACCTGAGTGAGTCTCTGCAGATTTTAAAATGATTCTTCCCTCCATGTTCTGAACATAGATAAGTTAATTACTTGGCTTTATTTTAGCAGATTATCGCTAGCCTTTCGTGGAGACCATCCTGATCTCGCTGTAGCTTCTAAGGTTTCACTCGCTAATCAGTCTGGAGACTCTCCGCTGAAGAAAATTTGGAGCCGTTCACCAAACTTAACGTCCAATCAGCTGCTGGCTTTGAGGCGGCTTTTCGAGGTGGTGACGTTAACGAGAAGCGACAGTTCAGTCTAAAGAACATGGCGGGTTTCAGCCGATGAAACTAGCATTAGCGTGGCTATCGAAAGCAAGTTTTATCGGAATTACAGAGTATTTCTTCATTCTGAAAGAAGAGCAAAACACTGCTTCTGGAGGCTTTTCTCAGAGGAAAAGATGTTTTTGCTCTTCTCCCGACTGGTTTCGGCAAGACTAGCCTGGCTTGTGGTTGTGTTTTCGCCGTCGCCGCTGTTAGTAATGCCATATGCTTCGCTGATTCGATTGGTTTATTTCCGGCCCGCCTATCACCAACATAGCCAATCAGCTAACCAGTATTTTCGCCTCTTCCCAAAATTACTAACGGAAGGTTTCCAGATGGATATGCGGAGCAAATCCATCTGGCGGAGTCAGGTTAGATTATCGCACCCCACCACCAAATCGATGTAGACTCTTTTCACCGTCCCGTTTATATCCATGACTGCCGTAAATGTAAAAACATAACCGAGCTGAGAAAATATTGGACTGGACCGACTTTGGAAGTAGCTGCCCTGAGGTGATTTTCTCAGAACCCCCTCCTGAACCAAGTGAGAGCCCCTCCAGGCAGGTCCGTCATGGCCCCCTACCTACCAAAGAACTGGATCCAGTTGAAATAAGTTGGTGAAGGCAGAGCGCTCAGCCAGGAGTGCATCAGTAACCCAGGACCAGAGTTGGTGCATAATTTAAAAGGTGGGAACCTGAACCCTTCGTTATGAATATAAAACCCTGCATGGGGAAAACACGAGTAATTCATCCACCACAGGCCTTAAAGCCCACGGGAGAAGGCCAGGGCAACGCCTCCTGCAGCACATTATGCAAAGAGTGGAAACAGAGACAAAGCATTAATTCTATGTTTAAGGGCACTAAAACTTTTCTTCATGTTTTATGCATCTCTTTAAGGGTAGATTTGTGTTTTAGAGACAGAAAACAGTTCAGATCAGCTTTTTTTTTTTAAACCTGACTTCCTACTCCATGAGGACAGCTGGACTTTGATCTGTTTATCAAGTGACTAAAAACGATTCATTCAGTGCGCTGGTCATTTCTTTGGGGGAGGATGCTCCTTAAAGAAACTGCAAATGTGTGATGGATGCATATTTTCTAACCATTAAAGCTTTAAGCTACAGACCTGTGATTCTCTGACATTCAATGAGAATATTTTCTGTTATTTAGATGAAGACCATCAGGCAGGGACCCTATACTGATTCCCTCAGGGTCCTAAATCTGTGGGGGAATCCTTGGAACAGACAACACTGTATGACAAAGGAAGGGGGTGTTTACTTTAAAACATGCCCAGGAACCAGGAGAGGGAATAAAATAAAGAGATTTTTCTTCTCATTAGTTCAAACTTTGGCCTCATCTGTTGAGATGCTGGTCAGACAGTTTAATCTTTCAATTCTTTGCTCCAAGTAAAAAGACCAGGGGTTTCAACAGGTCTGTCATTTGTCTTTTAGAAAGGTGAATGTTGGGATTTCACCAACGTCCAGATGTTCCAGAAAGTCGTGCTGAGGCTTTGGAGACACTTTTCTTCAACTTACAGCAGAAACGGATCATTGCGGTTTACTATGATTAAAACAAGGTTGGACTAAAGAGTCAAGCAAACCAGCAGGGTTTGACTCATGTCAATGCATCCATTTGTATTCAGTGTCCGTTCAATGAATGGTGTTCATTGAATCAGTTCCTATTTTTAGTGAACGGTAATCTGAATGGTAGAGTTGGGCATTTAGGTGTCTTTGCAATATAATCGCAAACATAGAAAAATGCTATTTCAAATCGAAGAGCCACTGATTTTAGTCACAATACATTTAACAACATTAACTAAATTTCTCCCGGTAATATGATTAAAATGGGTATACTGTTGCAGCTAGTACTTAGATCTATGCATTATAATAGAGGGAAAAACTTTTTCATGCAAATGTTAAAGTAATGTCCCGCAGCACTGGATTCTGGATAGGCAGTATTTCAAGTGATCATGGAAACGGAAACCATGGGAAGTTAAAAACATAGACATGAAAATATTTGCTGAAAATAAATGGAATTTTGATTTTAAAAAATCGTCAGCCCTACTGAACGGATCAGTTTTGAAGTAATGAACATGAATCAGAGCTTACTTTTTACTCTGAGAACAATTAGCAAATACACACACAGCTGCTAACGCTAGTCAATTGATAACAACACTTTTCATTGATAACATCAGGTTTTAAGGCACTTATTACACCAAACAGCCTGACAGACCAGTGTCTACTTCCAGTACCAGTCTGCTCCATTCAGACTCATTTGCTGGTATTTCTGATGACAGTTTAGCAACTAACAAAGAAAGACTGGGACAGAAAAACTCATTGTTTTAGTGCAACTGCTCCCCACCAAAACTTAACAAAATGAAGTCCTGTGATATCCACCTTTCGCTACAAAATTAAAGCCACACATGGAGTTAAAGCATCCAAGCTATCTTGGAAAATATCGGCCACCAAATGAGGGAAATTGAAATCATTTTGATCCAGACCTTTCAGCAGAACCCGAACGCTCCTGAATGTTTCTGAAGTTCTGTGTATTTTGAAGCAAATATTTCTACTGCACATCCAGTACTACAATTTGGATTCTATCCAATATTTTCCATTTCTTTCTATATATTATGATCACACATTTAAAAGGGGGGAAGATGAAGTTCTATTGTAGAGGATTGTGGCTTCATTTGCCAAATTAACTTGAACTAGTTCATTTATAGGTTTGGAAAGTTAGTTCACTTTTCCAAAATAGAACTATGAAGGTGAGCTAGTTAATTTTCATCTGAACTGAACTTTGACCTTGTTCTTTTAAATATGAACTAGAACAACATTGTTTGTATCATTACCTATGAAACACTCAGTGTGGCCTGTGGTCAACGGCCAACCCTCCAACGGCCAGCTAAATAAAATCAAAGCCAATACCTCTAGAGTCCATCTACTGTAGCTGCTTTTCTTTGTTTAGCTTTTATTCAGTTTGTGGTGAATTGATTGATGAATAAAAGATTATTTCAGATTAAAAATATTTGCTGCTGATGTGGTATAAAGATATTCCCTAACCATCAAGTTCTCTGCAGTTTGGCAGCAGATTGATCACTTGCAGCATTCGGGTTTGGTTCTACATATTGCCAGTCTGGTTCTGCTCCCATCAAATCCATTCGAGGAAAGGAAAGACATTTAGCAGAACTTTAAGAGACAGAGCCCGACACATGTACATTTACACACTTTTCCTGGATGTCTATTGAACCAAACAATTTTGTTCTAAATAATAAAACCGGAATCATGTCAGCGATGACGATACTAAACATTAAACCAGCAGGTTTATCTGTAAACGGGTGATATTATCCAGGCTTAAACAATCCAAGCTGTGTGAATCAGCTGATCTCCTTTGAGGTTTCAGTTTAGCTGCCCTGATCAGTGTTACCACGTCGCAGGGCTGCATAGTATGTCACATGTGTATAACCACGGTAATATGTGTGATATCCACACATTTGTTGTTTTAATATCTGCAAAATTTATGAACATTTTTAAAGAAAACAATGAAAATAGACTAAAAGGTTTTCTGATATTCTAATAGCAGCTAAAGTCCACAGTGGCGCTGATCAGCCCAGATATTCATGTGAGGTAACCACCAACGTTCTGGGAATTAGATCAGGCCTACTGTAGCTGTATTTGCTCTTTTTATTCATTTCTTTTCTAAAATAATTATCTTTTTCGGGCCTACGCACTCAAAAAGTCACCAAAAAGCTCAAAATAATCCTGTTGCAAACTTTGGCGTATTTCAAGAGAATTTTCAATGCACCCAAACATCAGTGTAACACAGACATCTAAAACTTGTCCACAGTCCATCAAGTCCACAGAAAAGCTTAATTTCACTGATCAACTCAGTGGTTGGGCAGTTTGATGACATCACCTTGGCCCTACCTACTTAGAGAAGAAAGTTAGCTTCCTGGGATAAATGCAGAATGCCGATTTCCTTATAATCCAAGTATAAAACTCTGTCTAATAAGATAATTTATTTACAGTTTCCAAATTACACAGAAAGTCACTAGTGTCCCTTTGCCAACAAACAGGAAGTGGCATCAACACATACAGGAACCATGCCTGGAGCCAGAGCGGTTGTGAGGCTGGTCTTAAGCGGCTTTAATTACTTGGATAATTTCTCCACCCACCTGTGGCAGAGCAGTGTTGAGTTGCCTCTGCAGGGAGTCCCTTTCATGGCTGACTTCATGCAGTTTGCTCTGAGTGAGACCCAGGTTCTCCTGAGTCTCCCTTAGAGTGTCCAGAAGGCGATCCCTCTCCTCCAGCATGGACACCATCAACGACTCAAAGTGACCCTCGGAGTCTGACTGCAGTGGGGAGCCGGAGCCTCGGCGGCCGCTGCCGCTCCCCCCGCCGGGCCCTTCCGTCTCGCTGATGGTGGGCATCACCTCACACATCATCTTCAGCCATGTGGTGGTGAGGCGGAGCAGCGCGGATTCAGAAATGCAAGAAAAGAAAAGAATTAGATGAATATCATTAAATGTTTTCCATTTACTGTTATGACAACATACATGAGTGAACTTTACCAACATAAAGAACCCCCCATTCAACGGGTTTGGAAGACTAAATTGATCAACGTCTTCTCTCCTGCATCTTCTGCTTCACATCAGAGAAGTTCAAAGTCTAAACTTTCACTTTAACCTCTTGATTTGCTAATAAAGTGAGAAAAATCTCTACATGAACAACTAGAAGCATGTTTCTCACTAATCCATTAATGTAGTTGAAGCTTGGCAGTTGGAAATATAACAGAAACGATCCCTAAAGTCTAGAATTTCAACAGGGAGCAGCTCGGGGTTCAATATTAGCTATAGCTCCCAATAGAAATGACTGGAACTATTAGCATTATTCTCTCATTAAACTACTGTTACTCACAGAACAGTTAAAAGAATAAAACCTTTGGTTTTTGCGATAGTTAGAAACACAAGTACCTATTTTTCTGGTAGTTTTGAACTTTAAGCAGAGCCAAGATGATACTTTGCTGCTGACCAAGGCGCTAACTTCTATAACAAATCAAAAGCAGCATAAATCACACCACACACAAAGATATCCAAAGAATTTATCAGCATCATCTTCCATGACAAAGATTTCACAAGAGTTCCTGCCGTTACAGCTTGTGAAATAATGACTACATGAAAGTTATTGTTCCAATTAAATCCCTTGAACTAACATCTAGTTATTAAAGGAGCTATAAGTAAAATGTCATTATTCTAGTTTAAGTCTGTCTAAAGTCGGTCCTCGGGGGACGCTGTCCTGCAGGTTTTACAGTTTTCTCTGCTTTTAGCACAGCTGATTCTGATGACGGAAGTTCAACAAAAGCCTGTTAAATCTGCTATCAATGAAAATCTACGAAAAGTAAAATTAGAGCTCAGAATAACTTATGCTAGAGCTGCAAAAAGAATCCCACCCATGTCAGAAAGTCACACATCAACAGTGATGCAAATAGAAAGTTCAAAACCTTTGGAGAGTTCCAACACTGCAAAAAGACTCATTGATTGTTAAAGAAGAACGATTTTGTACTTTTCATTGTAGAAGTTATCAACTGTACAGCTCAGACAATAAATAAATACATTTAAAAAATCTAAATAATAGTGAGAGCTGCAGAGGTGAGAGATTTAAACTGGGAAACAGTTAAATATATGAAAATGATAGGGATGTCTCGATCAGCATTATAGGCCTCTAATCCAATCTTTTTACCTCAAATCTAATTCAGTTTCAAATCCGGATGCAATAATTTGCCTTTAGTAATGAAATTTATAAAACTCAAATATATTTTGGCAAGTAACTCAACTCCTTATAATGATTTAATTAATAAGCATTACTATTATCATTATAAATCCAAAATCTAAATCTTGCAGAAAACTAAAGGTCTGCATCAGTTTAATATTTAGAACAAAAGTAAAAAGCAAAACACTTATTTGGTTCAGTTTGGTTTGTTCTGACATGTTTTGCTCTATGAACCCTCGCTGAACTGATGACCATGCAGTACGGCACGCTTTAAATTATAAGTTTCAGGTTCAGTAGGGAAATCGGCTCAAATGTCTCAAGCATCCAAATTACATCAGTAGTAAAACTAACAACAACATTTTGATTCCGAAGTGACCTTGTATTGTTTCTCTAACTTTCCTGTTCAGGTGTGGGATGACTGTGTCGGCAATGCAGTGTCTGGAGGGCGTAGCGTGGGTCCAAAACCTCCAGCAGACGTCAAAAGGCTGATTTATACTCAGAAACCCCAAGTCTAATCCTTCCAAAACTGATTCCAAAGCCGAGTCAAACGAGAACTGTTCAATAGTTCGTTGCCATCTTCCTTGTAATGCTTTCTCCAGCGTCGCACAGCTTTTTCGTCAGGATGGGTCAAAACCTCCGGCCTGCTTTTAGCATCCAGAAATCTTCAAAACACATCTCTGTCTCAGGATTGGCCCGCCAGTTCAGGGCCTGGGCCCAGCATTGATCGAAGGCCTAGACCACCTCGCAGGCAAAAACGATTTTGCCCGCTGGTGGGTGGGGCTAGTTTACTAGGCTAAAAACCCTCCACTATACCTTTTAAATTCAACATATGTTAACCTTACTTTATAAAATAATGAATGAGTTTTTATGCAACGACTGAATCCAAATCCCATATATCTGATTTTAACAAAAATGCAGTAATCAGGGCCGACACATTACAAGGTAGGTGTGGCAATCAAGTAATTATTCTTGTACAACAATTTCAGAAGGGAAAATAAATAAATAAAACTATATTTTACGTAACATTTACATCTTGCTTTGTTACCCAGGGCAAAATTTTCTGCACCTTTGTTCATGTTTTAATGTGAAAAAAAAAACATAATTAGTATTACGTTTCGCCAGCTCTGCTAAAGGCTGTCAATCACATTTCCCCGCCCACTCCCTTCAGATTGGGACCAAAATCTGAGTGTGAATAAAACTGATTTGAAAGTGTAAAAAAAAAAATTCTGAAACTAAAAAAGGAATTTGAAACTAAAACAAGAAGAGAAACTGAAAGAAAGGGATTGGAATCTGAAAATCTAAAACTGCAATAAAGAAAATAAATAAAAAAGAAAAACTGTAATTAAAATGCTAAACTGAAATTAGATTAAATTGTTATTATTTATGTTTGCTTTTTTAGTTTCTCACATTAAAAGGTAAAATTTTACTTAAACATCAACTTTTTGTTCTGTTTCAACTCTAACTTCTATTTTTATTTTTTCAGTTTCAACTAACATTTATGAGTTTACAAAGATTCTTGACCCCTTTCTGACTCCATAGAAGACACTCCTGGCAGCTCTACCTGCTGTCATGTTACCAACAGTAGAACTATTGTTGCTTTCACGTGAAATTGCTTAATTCACCAAAGACACAGAAAAGTCACATTTCTCACTAGTTAACTTTAAAAAAAAAAGGTGAAGGGGTCCGAAAAGTACCCAGATATGTTGAGGTCACTAAGTTGGCAACACTGGACCATCTCCTCCAGTTTTCCTTCAGTACTGAGAGCAGAGCGGCTCGCTGTAGCCACTAGTTAGCTTCATACATTAACCATCTTCTCAGCAAGACAGACAGGAACCGGCTGGGTTGGTTTTTCAAAATAAATCTGAACATTTCATGATATTTACATTTTAAATTATGATTAAAATAAGTGTGCAAATACACAGTATGCTAATATACGCTTTGTGTTGTTTTAAAATACTTAAGTGGAAACCCTGCATGATGTTCCAGACTTCCTGTGATTTATTTAATCTAAAACATAAAATGGTACAGAGGAAAAGATAAAGCATTTATGGAAAAGTTTTAATCTAATTCTGAGGTAAGAATGAACTCATCCTGGCTTTCAAACTGTCCAAGCTTTGTTTACGTTCTTGCTCAGGCCCTGTTTTGAAGATCAGAGATAAGATAGTGACCAAGTTCAAAAGCACAGAGATGATTCAATCAGACTTTCTGGGCCACACAGAAAAAAAAAAGGAAGCCAATAATAAATTGTGCCAGAGCTCTCCTGAAAACTTAATTTCCATGTCGACATTCTCCAACATGTTTCAGAGAAGAACAGACAGATGAAAGAAGCCTGGAGTTCATTTAAAAGATGCTGTTGTTGCAACAGTTGGGAAAGGAGCTGTGGGGGAACTTGGAGCCAATCCCTAAACCAAGCAGGCTTACCTCCTGCAGACAGAGTGCTAGACACGAACCCGAGAAATCATGTGAGCTGGATTTAACATACCTACGGGAACAACAACATCCAAACTAGAGCAAGTAGAGAAAGCCTGCAGCAGCAGGCCGAGAGAACCTGGTTTAAAAACAGTGAACATTACCTCTTTTAGACTGTGTTTGCCTTTGTCACACATTAATTAACCAGACTGTAACTGACTCTGCCACCCATAATTAACAGAATTTGCAAGTTTCTTATAATAAATGCTGTTTCTGAAGGACTGAGCCAAACTTAACCTAATTTACTGGAAGCAAAAATCTCTGAACCAACACTTCATATTGAGGTCAAGCCACTCAGGATCAGCACCGAGGGGGAGGGTCGCTAAGCATCAATGGGAGGTAGGGACAGATGGTGAGTAACTCAGGAAAGACACGCTGGATGTCAAAAACTGGAAATAAGTTGAGATTTTAGCAAATGAATACACAATAAATTACTGCATATGTTCATTGGTTCACAGCTCTTAGAAAAAAGGGATAAATGTAGAATAAACATTTTGCAATGCCTGCTTCTAATCAGGGTTTTATTTCATCATATTTTCCAGTCAAGCAGACAGGGAGTGTTTATGATCTGCCTTTTGTTAGAGATGAACAGATAAAGCTTTTTCCTGGATGACAAACTGCCACTGAACTGTTCCAAAATATTTCACACAATAAATAAGACAAAATGTGGAGCAAAGTATTTCTTGAAAGGTAGAATTTGAGAATTATCCCAATGTATGAATCAAACCATCTTAAAAAGCTGTATTTGGCATAGATCCAAGTAAACTTTCCCCAGCTTCAGGCAGGTGAGCTTTCTCTGTACTCTTAGCTTTATGCAATGCAGTATGGAAGCTGTCCTCTGGGTTAGCAGTGTGTTAATGGGTGCATAGTTGTGTAAAATCCCTGCGCCTTTGGAGCGTGGACCAAAACAAATGTCAATGATGACAAAGATATAGTAACAATAAACTCATAAAGCCCCTGAAAAGTGAATACGCAAAACATGATTAGCCTTCTCATTTTCTTGGTCACCCCCATTACTCGAAGCAACACTCTGGCGTACTTTTTGATATTTCAAATGCATCTGGAGATCTCGGAAAAGCTTCTTGCCGTCTGCTGACATTCAAAAAATGAAGGTGGTCTATGGCGGTTGCAGAAAGGTCCATAAAGCCACAAAAGAAACGTGTAAGAAATGATATTCCTCGAGATACTGCTGCGTCAATGTATTCCAAGTTTCTGAGTGGGTAGCATTCACGCATTACTGAAGCAGTCATTTAGGGTATACAAACAGTGAGGATTTAGTGTATAGGATTTCCTGAAAGCGCCGATCGGCACGTCTACGGAAACGGTGACAGACCAAACCAGATGAAAGTCGCGATTCAGCTCTCGCAAAGAACTCATGCTCTTCCCCAACACCTCGGAAGTCCTCAGACATTTTTTTCTTTTGTTATTTGTTTCTTTCTTTTGCACAGGTAAACTTAGCTTTACATTTCTTCTTCTCCTATACGCTTGCATTATTGGCAGAGCAGACGCTGAATGCACACTTTCATCTGGTTTGGTCTGCCGGCTTCCTCGTGAAGCGCCGAGTGATCGGGCAAGAATGTGCCGCCGCCGGAAACGGCGCTATACACTACTGTTTATGCTCTAAAAAACATCTTCTAAATGACTGCTGCTTTCTGCGAAAGTAAATTTCTGGAATAACTACGCACTCTCAGACACTTGGAATAATTGAGGTCTAGTATGGATGAATACAACCGACACGCTTTTTGTGGACTTCTATGGACCTTTCTGCCCGCGATAGACCGCCATTATTTGAATGTCAGCAGATAGCAAAGAAGCCTCCCTGATCTCCGTGATGCATTTGAGATATCAAAAAGTACTCCAGAGTGTTGTTCAGCATGGGGTGAGTAGGAAAATGAAGGCTAATCATGTTTTGGGTGTACTATTCCTTAAAGTTCCTTAGGGAAGCGCTGTCTCGGACCGCTGTATTCGAATTCTCCCGAAAGTGGCGTCCCACTTTAAGCATGAGCGTAACAAAGTGAATGGGATTTGTCGCTTATCAAGGGGCGGATTGTTGTGGCAGAAGGTTCACAAGCATGTTGGTTGTGGCCGTGTGTCTGCGAAGAACATCTTATACTAACCCAACAGTTCCAGCAACTTAGAGCTAGTAAAGGTTCCCATTAAGGGAAATTCCATTGTGACCAAGTAGCACTAAATTGGTGATTTAGAAACGCCAATGTCACGGAACGCCATGGACAGCGGAAACATGCAAGAGGGGAGTGAGAGAGGTTTCGTGTCGGAGGTCGCGGATGAGTCTCCCGCCAGTCCTCATTTTTACTTAGAAAGCGAGGCGGGGCGAAGATGTTGTGGAAGAAGGGGCGCCAGGGCGCCAGAAGCTTGGTTTTGGTGAATCAAAAGATGCCATGACCGAAAAAATGTGATTGACAGATGACTGTTGATATATGATTGGCTGAATTTAGGTGTTCAGGCTGGACGATAACTAACTGGCCTGCACAAGATAATAAAAAAAATAACATAATCATTTTAAGACAACAGTGATTTTTTTTTTAAAACTTAAATATTCTATCTTTTGGGACAATATGGTCTGATAAAGCCAAATACATTTATATACATGTTTAAGCCAGAATGATTTGACATTTAAATATGGCTTCCTACAACTTTTTAAAGCACCAAAGAGGAGAAATAGGAGCTCCTGGCTCCAGTGGGCTGCCATCTTGCTTACGTAAGGAGCTACCTTACAGTTTTACTTTTAGAGCAAATCTATTTGCAGTTTAGCTTCTGAACAAAACAGCCTGTAATCTGGAGCAGATTATGCCAGAGTAAATACATGCTTTGTATAATTTTGCAATTCCCTCTCCACAAAAATGTAACTCTAATATTTGGTTTTAAACCTAATTGAAGAACCTTGGGTCAAGTTTAACATATATCAATCTAAAAAAAATCTAACTAAACTTACTTTATTTTTCCTTTACTCCTGTAAAGCAGAAAAGAGATAAAACCAAATCTCTTTTCATAACACTGTTAAAACCCTGATAAAGAAGATCCTGCAGGTTAATCTGTTCATCAGAATATGGATCAAAATGATGTTATGTTTTATTATTAATAATTTCATTTATTGGTCAATGTAACAAATAGGAAAAAGACATTTTTAGATTTTCTTTTTTTAGATTTACGTCCAAAGGATATCTGATATTAGACAAGATGAACAAAATTGAAAAACTGAATGATATATCTCTACATTTTTCCTTTTTTTCCTCATTATTTTCATTGATTTCTCCAGCTTTGAGCTAAAGTCTGCATCACAGGAAGAACCGACAGCTGTTGACATCAACTTTGATTACACAGTTCTCCTGTTTTTAATCCTACAAAATATTTTTGTGAGAAAGACAGTGAAGGAAGTGAGCATCCAAAGGCGCCCCATTCAGCTCCATTCACTACGATGACACATAGCTCACCTTTGCAGTATGACGTTAATCCAAACTCCGTTGTAATCCACGTTTTATAAATGATAAAACTAAATCCAACTCGTTGGAGCAGCCTTCGCAGATATCCAGAGCTATTCGGGAAACCCGAAGTCCGTTCGGAAAATAGGGATTAAGGCTGTAGAAGAGTCCTTTAAAAGGGGAAAATTTCCTTAAGGCCTCTCACTGTAAGCAGGGGGGGCAGTATTCCAACTTTGGCCGGCTAACTCCGTGTTAGCATGCTAGTTTTCTGAGGGAGCTGGTGTTTCGATGATTGCATTCCTGGATTTGGAAGTAAAGTGTCGATCTTTGCATCTCAAAAACAAAAACAAATAATAGAATAAAAACTTGTTCTTATCAAAAATAGCATTCCGTTCCTGACAGATCCACCGTCATCCAGTCAGGTGACGTGGAAACTGTTGCTGAGAGGCTAGCTAATTTGAAACAGAAATCTTTGGCTTGGAGTGGATTTAAAGTCGACAGCTACTAGCCTGCTAGGTAGCTAACGCTCACTTCTTTTAATTTAGGAACAAATACCTAAAGCTATCTGTCGTATAAAAATACACAGCATGATATCACATATAAAAATTATCTCGAAGTTTTAAAAATTGTAAAATTCTAAAAACAGGTATCCAAAGCTGCCGAAATGAGGGAAGTATCCAGCAGCGTTAGCAGAGCGGCTAAGGTTAGCTTCCCAGTGCGGCGGCGGAGCGGCGCAGCTCCGCTCCCTGTCCGGAACTTCCAGTCAACACCGGCCCGTTAGCGACGTTTTTCACCGTTTCCACAACCCGAACTTATGTCCACTCCGTTTAATAAGGTTCGGTGTGATAGGTTTCCAATCGAAAAAAATAAAATAAAAGGAGTCCGTGTGTCCGGTGCTGTTTGAGCCGTCGCCACTGCCTGGCAGCTTCGGCAGTCCGGGGCAGCCAATGGTGGCTCTGTGACGGTCTGCGGGAGGAGAGCGCTTCTTCCCCCGCGGTGGGCAGCCTGGAAACGGGAGGAAAAGGAAGAGCAGCACTTTCAGTTCCTGTGGGTATCAGACCGTTCAAGTAGCGACCACAGATCAAACTGAACCAGAGATCCAGGATCATTTTATTGATCCCATGCGTTATTTGCTCTATTGACATCAGGTACATCTGAAATAAAACATAAAAGTTATTAAAAGTGAGCTGAAATTTGATATATAGTCAATATATTCACGCGTTTATCTGTAAACACTGATCATTATTAAGGTTTTCTATAGATGGAATATAATCCAGATTAAATGTCTGAAACAATGAATAAAGAATGGCTATAAACAGTTCTGTTAATTTGGTTTATAATGACACAGAGTTCATTTATGGAAACAACTAATTTCCTTTTTCACAGGTTGTTGTCACTGTGATGTTGGTGAAACAGCACATAATGGCTGTTGACCTTTCTGTTATGCTGAATCAGGACATTGTCAGAAAGGTTCATGGAAGAAAAAACTGCAGAAGCAACATATTTATTTGAGTATCAAGGTCCTAGGGTTTGGAGGAAGACTTAAAATATTGAAAATCCAGGTTTCAAATGGTCCAGTAAGCACTTTCTATTCTGTTTTTAGAGGTGGAGCCAGAAAAGTTTATTATGGGTAACTAGTTAGAACTAGTAACTAGTTAGAAAATGATAGACCCCAGAACCAGCTCAGGGTCAATCTTCACAAGTGGTCACCAACTTAGGGTTAATATACACTAGTGGTCACCAGCTCATGGTCAGTCTACACTAGAGGTCACCAGCTCACGGTCAGTCTACACTAGAGGTCACCAGCTCAGGGTCAGTCTACACCAGTGGTCACTAGCACAGGGTCAATCTACACTAGTGTTCACCAGCTCAGGGTCAATCTACAATAGTGATCACTAGCTCAGGGTCAATCTAAACCAGAGGTAACCAGCTCACGGTAAGTGTACACTAGTGGTCACCAGCTCATGCCCAGTCTACACTTATGCACAGCAGCTTAGGGTCAATCTACACTAGTGGTCACCAGTTTAGGGTCAGTCTACACTAGTAGTCACTAAGACAGGGTCAATCTACACTAGTGGTCACCAGCTCACGGTCAGTCTACACTAGAGGTCACCAGCTCAGGGTCAGTCTACACCAGAGGTCACCAGCTCACGGTCAGTGTACACTAGAGGTAACCAGCTCACGGTCAGTCTACACTAGTGTTCACCTGCTCACGGTAAGTGTACACTAGTGGTCACCAGCTCATGCCCAGTCTACACTAATGCACAGCAGCTTAGGGTCAATCTACACTAGTGGTCACCAGTTTAGGATCAATCTAAACCAGAGGTCACCAGCTCACAGTCAGTCTACACTAGTGGTTACCAGCTCAGGGTCAATCTACACTAGTGGTCACCAGCTCAGGGTCAATCTACACTAGTGGTCACCAGCTCAGGGTCAATCTACACTATTGCTCACCAGCTCATGGTCAGTCTACACTAGAGGTCACTAGCACAGGGTCAATTTACACTAGTTGTCACCAGCTCAGTATCTGTGGGCACCAGAGTACCAAGGTGCCCTCCAGCCTATTCTAAAGATAGCACAACTAACCAATGAGTTAAAACTTCATTTTTTGCCCATCCTTTATCAGCTACACTTCTATTTATAAAGATTTGAAAATGACAATATCAACATGAAGCATAAAAACTATGTATATTATACATAAAGATTAGCTGAACATTGACTCTTCCAGTTCATAGGTCAGAATTTCCAAGGCAATATATTTTTTATATAAAATAAATAAATAGAACTTTATTGATCTCACCCATCCCCTCTGGTAGCAGTGGGCTGCCATTATGCAGCACCTGGGGGTTAATGTTCTTGCCCAGAGAGCCAGATTGGCAGTGGGATTAGGACTCACAACTTCAGGATTCCAAGTCCTATGCCCTAACCTGTCAGATGAGCTTACCCAGTCAGACCAGCATACCCACTGGATTTTATCCTGGTTTATCCTTTAGTTTATTTCCTATAGTTCTGGCACAAAAATTAACCTTTAAACTACCTCAACGGTGGGTATATATTCCTTTGGTTTAAAAGCACACAATGGAATTACTTACTTTTGGTGTTTTTTGAAGCGTATGCCGATCTCACATTATATATATTTTTTTTGTGCATGACTATAGGGATACACGCCTGTTGAGGTAGTATTTTTCATTCAAAACTAAAAGTATAAATGCAAATCTTTCATCTTGCACATGCGTATTGACTATGGGTATGCTGGGTATTCAAAGTACTTTATATGAGAAGGAAAAAAGCAAAATACCATATATTGTAGTGGAATAAAGGACATAAAAAGTAAAGAGAAGAAAAATTTGTAATTTAAATAAAATGATCATATATTTAAAAAAGGACCTGTTGTACACTAGGAACCTGTCCAGGTTATAACCTGCCTTTCACCAAAAGACTCCTGGAGATAAGCAGTAGTCCCAGCTTGACCATGACAGCTAAGTAAAAGATAGATGGATGGATTGATATCAAAACAAGATAAAAGATTGATAAAAAATATTAGATAGAAACTGATTAAAAACCGGAAAGAACGGTTTGTCCTTGTATGACTCAGTGACCATGGAGCAGCTCTCAAGTTCATAAAGGTTGGTAACCCCTCTCCTACACTAATCACATTGTGCCAACAGGGAAAATTAATAAAAACAAAATTAACTTAATTTATTTAGAAAACTATTATTTTCAAAATAAATCAATGGGAAACACAAGATTTTCACAAAAAAAGCAGCTGTTCTGTATTTTTTTTTTGTTATTCAAGTTTTTTATTTTCCTTTAAACAATCAAACAAGTACGATACAAAGCTTGCATGGCATAGTATACAAAAAGTAACAGCTTACAACACATGGTCAGACAATTAACATAACTATAAGGATAAAAGCAAAAATAGACGGTGTTCCTGGATGATGAAGGGAAAAAGAAAAACAAATAATAATAATTAAAGAATAAATAGGTGAAAGAGATAAAATAAAAAAGGGTCGCTACTGAGAAGTCAGGTAGACTTGAAAGAAATACCAATTATTTAACCCCACCTGTCCTTTGCTTCTCAGTCTAGTTAGCATAACCTCATATGATACCGTTTCAGTCATTAACACTTTCCATTCCTGGAATGTGGGGTGTTCAGATGCCTTCCAGTGTCTCAGTATAACTCTTGCAGCTGAGGCTAGCCCAACCATCAACACTGAGTGTACCTCTTTTGTGAGCTGTGGTATTGCTGATTTGTCTCCAAGAAGACATAGACGCGGACACAGTGGGAGGGTCATATCCATCCATGTCCCTAGGAATTTAATTATCTTGTCCCAGAATGGTTGCTGTTCTGTATTTTTAACCACATTCCTAGCTAACGTTTTGCCCAATGCCATCAGACTGCTGAACTGTAAAACTCTAAATCATGTCACAGACTCTGTATCACACTGATAACAACAAACCAAAATACTGCATATTTGCACCATACATATTAATGCTGTGAACTTCCATTTCGATACGTTTTTTTTGCACAATTCCCAAACCATTTACATTTGATCACTGCTGCACTTAATGAAATGGAAATGTTAATTTCGCACATACCTTTGCCTTCTCCCCATAAAACACAAAAGCTTTTTTTTTTTTTTTTTAAAGAGCTGAAATTCTGTTTTTGTCATCTTAAATTGCAGTATGTACCAATTTTTCACGTGAATCATTAATTATTGTATTTGGTTGCAGTTTGATGTTAATATACTTAACAGAGAAAATGGCAAATTAATTATGACATTCCACTACACTATCACTGCTGCCACACTCTGATTTAGAGGGTACCTGTTTGTTCCAGAGGTTATGATGGCTAGGGCTGGCCATGGCCACTACCCAGATTTGTCCTTGTGTTTTTTACTAAATCCAAAATAAACGCAAATTCAGTTTTCACCCAGCCAATTAAAGGGCATAAACCATGCATACACACACAAACACACACACCCACACACACACATGCAAACTCTTCCCCCTATCTTTGCAGGGCCTTTGCATTGACTTCCATAAATTTCTACAACCTAACTGTTACCCATTCATTACTCCATCCAGACTGTGTCTTGCCCAAAACCAATATTTAAAAAAAAATTCTAAAAGAATATTAAACGAGTAAATCATGATAAAAATGAAAATAACGTTAAAACAAAATGATTATAACAGTTAAAACTATTAAATGTGGTTTATTTAACATAAGATATCTTTCTTCAAAAAGGCTTTTAGTTAATTACTTGATTTCTGTTCATCGATATGTTGCCTTACAGAAACTTGGGTTATGAAGCAACTCCTTCTATTGATTTAAATTTTAACATACCCAGAAATTCTGGGCGAGAAAGAGGAGTAGCAAAAATCTTACATCCTGACTTACTGATCTCCCCAAAGGCAGTTGATAATTAAAACTCTTTTGAACATTTACCCCTTAGTTTCCCTCATCCAAATTGCAAAGCCAGAAAACCTCTTCTTTTTGTAACTTTGTCTCATCTACCAGGTCCTTAATCTGAATTTTAAGATGAGTTGTCAAAGTTCCTATCTGATTTGGTATTGGACACTTACAGGGTCATCATAGAGGGGGATTTTAACATCCATGGTGACATTGAAGGTAATACCTTAAGAGCAGCATTTAACGCTATTGGCTTTGTTCAAAATGTGAACAGTCCCACTCATTCTCATCTTCATACCACTTTGGACCTTGTGCTGACATAGGGCACAGAATGTTAAGAAATAACAGTATTTACTCACAACCCTGTCCTCTCTGACCACTTTATAATAACCTTCAGGAATCTTTTACAGAGTTCTCCTCCCCAAAGAAGGTTTCACTTAAGCAGATCATTAACCGATAGTGCAGTTATAAATTTAAAAAAATCTGTTTCACTTTCTCTCTCTTCTATGTTGCTGAGCAGTGCTGCAGAGGGCAACAGTTTAGTTTATTCCTCTCCACAGGTTGATGATTTTGTTGATGGGGTTGCTAGTTCTCTGCGTACTGCCTCGGACAATGCAGCGCCTTTGAAAAAAAAAAAGTTTAAAAATAGAAAGCTGGCTCCCTGTTTTTATGCAAAGCTGCACACTCTGAAGCAAAATGCTTTGAAACTGGAGAGAAAATGGTGCTCTACATGCCTAAGGCGATCCTACCTAGTCTGGAAAAATAGTTTACTGGGGTATAAGATGACCCTTCGTAAAGCAAGAGCAACATGTTTCTGCTCATTGATAGAGGAGAATAAGATTATTCCTAGATATCTTTTTAATACAGTTGCCAAACTCACAAGGCATCCCCAGCCGGTCTGGCAGAAGGCAAGGCAAGGCAAGGCACATTTATTTGTAAAGGACAATTCAGTAAAAAGACAATGCAAAGTGCTTTACATGATTAAAATACAGGAAAATAAAAACAGAATCAAAGCAAGTAGGAAAAAAATAAATAAAATAAAATAAAAAATGCAGAAACAAAAAGTTAGTTTTAAAGTTACTTACTTTTTGACCTCCATGCTGAACCTGGTTCTGCAAGAGATTTCTTCCCATTGGAGTTTTCCTCTCTCACTGTTGCTTCATGCCTGCTCATCATAGAGGTTCCTACGAACCCGTGCCTTATTCCAGCTGGCATCCATCTTCATTCCATCCCGTTCCACCAGCAGTTGCAGGCTTGGGGAATCCTTCCCTGTTCTTATTTGTAAATCAGTCATTCCCACTACCACTGAATGAGGCATTCCCCGCCAAGCCACTAAAGCATGATTGTTCCCGGTTTAACCGTTTTTTTAGCCAGTGGAAAGGAGTAAAAACTGGGACTGGGCCAAGTCGGGTCCCACGAGAACTGAGTAAAACCACCAGGAACCTGCTAACAAATCCAAACCCTCAGCTTTTGTTACAGGCTAAAATCCCAAAACCTGGCGCCATGATTTTGACTGAAATTATATATTTCATATTTCATCATATATATTCCTACCAGATGACTTTCTTATCTTATACAAACAAATTCAGACCAAAAAAACTGCTTACACAGGTGTTTGTTTTTTTTTTTACAAAATTAAACACGATTTAAATTGAAATACATTAAACATTAGGACAGTACAAGAAATCAACAAATCCTTTTACTAAATTGATCAGTTAATTTAATAATTAGACTCTACTTGATTTACCTGGATTTTATATTTTATTCAGATTTTATGTGAGATTCCAATGTGTCTGGAGCCTCAGCTGTTTCCATTTTTATTTTTATTTTTCCGGCAGTTTTTATAAATTTTTGGCTGGCATGATTGAAATGATGCATATCTGTGAAGATTCTCAGGCATCCAGGTCATGGTCAAACTTGAAAAAAGTGTCAGTTTAGAACTGGATCTGAAGTTTTTTAGAAGACGCTTATCATCAAAGAGGCTTCTTCAGTTCTAACTAGTGGTGGGAGCACTGAGATGAATATACTGTGGGGCTAACAAAGAGTCAGAGGGAACAAAAGGTGGCTTTGATCCCTCCCACTAGATTGGCCAAGGAGGTCACCTGGGTGTTAACCAGTCATTAGGGGGTTCTTGATTGGTCGTGGTTTCGGTCACATGGCTCATTGAAGTGTAAGTCAGGTGAGGGCAGGTGAGAGGTGAATCTTTAGGGAATTATTTTTTTGTTGTTGAAAAGATGAAAACTTGATCTGCTGTAAAATCTTAATAGGACTCCATCTTGTGGCCACATCGTTTTTATATTTATATCAGAGTTCTCATGTCTGAAATTATGTTTGGCTGTATTTTAAAATTGTGCATGCATAAATGTAAACTGGAATTTTTTCTTATTAATGCATGTCTGTACTCTAAACCTTTTAATAAATACCTTGCTTGATTTGCTCAGAAAAAATATATTGTTAGGATAATTATCATTGAAGATATGTGAGTTTATCACACCCTGGTATGGGCTGCCTGTTGCGCATCAGAACTTACGACATTTTAAGCTAATTAGGACAGCTCCTCTGTCTGGATATACAGTTATAATCTTCATTTTGTACGTGGCAAAGATTTGGGAAAGGAATGAGAGCTGTGTCCTATTTTGATAAGGCTGGAGCCATGGATGTCTAATCATCTGCTAATGTATATGATATAAAATATGATGATGTAGCAGACTGGAGATATATAAAAGGCCTTTTTAACTGTTAATCTGGGCCACTTCCTGATAGGTGAGCCCAGAGGTGAGCAGCTGCCTTCTGTAACTCTAAGCAATTTCTCTGATCAGAGTAAGATTACAATTTCTATCAGAATCTATTGTCATGTCTCATGGTTATTTAATACATTAAAGTTATTTAAAGAGTTTGTCCCAAGTAATCTCTTTTCTGGGAAAAGAACCGGAGAGCTAGAGCATCAGGGTGCAGACACAGAGCTTTACCTTTTATCTTTAACAATATATATACACATTCTACTTAATTCTGTGCAGTTTTGTATTAGTTTGCTAAACCCCTTGTTTGTTTATTTTTTCCTTTGTAGTCAGTAGGACTTGAACTTCCTAATGTTTGTGTCGGTGATGGAGGATTTAAAGGTTTGAGCATAATTCCCAACATCCTGATGCTCTGGGCTACAATAAAACAGAAAATGGGCTGATATTTGGATAAAATTAAGCTGCTGACATATGATTGCATTATAATTTTTCACAGCACCTGTGATGTGAGCTTGTAAATGACTTTGCAGAAGGAAAACAAAAACAAAAGACCATTTGTTATAGTGTTTTTATTGAGCTCTTAGAAAAAAGTTCACCTTTTAAAAAAAACCCACTGAGACAGACTGGAAAAGATAAAACTAGTCAACTGAATCGTCTTTCAGTATATCATGCAAAATATAATATAAGATTAAAAGTTGGAAAAATACTGATTATATATAAACAGAGACATTACCAGAACCTTACTGCTGAATTCCTATAGTAGTGTCAGATAAGAAAGATTCACATCGCAGAAACAGATATTTTGTTGTCTTTTAGAGTTGATTATATTTTAATCAATTTCTATCAAAACCTGAATTTATTCACAAACACCCAGAATCCCACATTCCAATAATCCAAGCAGCCTGGTGCAGAAGGTGCAGGTTTAGTTTTCATATGAGGGCAGGGATTGATATTTGACCCTGGAGGTTTTCGTTTTGTAAAGAAGGACTCCGCAGACCATCCCAACCGCAGCAAAAAGGCATCCAACAACAAACACCAGGTTGGGGTTCAGGTTGAGTTCTGCAGAAAAAAAAAGCACATTGATGATGGAGTCCTGCTCACATTTAATGTGTTTCTGATGAATGTTCCCAAATGATTTCCTTACCTGTACCTCTGCTGGGGTTTGCTGCACGCCTTAGACGCAGGGGACCCTGGGAAACTAAGTGCTTTCCGCTCTGGACCACAGTCTCTCTCTTTCTGCGGCTGGAGAAATGGGACCATGTAGAGTTCATGCATCCCTGAGAGCACCTGGTGTTGGGGTTTCCTGCCTCACACATCATGACTGTGCAGCTGATGTACACCTTCAAAATAGAGGCAGTCATTAAAACAAACACTCCATCTGGTGGACAAAAGGTAGATCTGCATTTAAACATCTTCAGAGCTCTTCTCCACTTTATCAAAACAATAAGAAAGATAAAACATATATTTAAAAGTTTTTTCTGTCCAGATATTTTACGGTCAACGTAAGTAAATCTAATCTTTGTCCGACTCTGCTTTCATTCACCACAAATGTGATCTTTTTACAGTTAAACGCAACTGGACCATCCTAAGTAATAACATGACAAAATGACATTTAATATCTTCTTGCTTCTTATAATTGGATGACTTTACAAAATAAAGACACTTTGTTGTTTAGACATCATGCTCAAAATGAAACATACAGGAATTTAAAAACTCTTATAGAAAAAAACTTGAAAGATATGAGCATTCTTAGAATCCTTGAAAGCAAAATTAGTGCATTAAAATATATGTTCATCACATTTATGTATGTGATCTTGTTTTGTGTGACTGGGAAAACAAATGAAGTCCTGAAATCCATTCATTCAGAAGGGGATGAATAAAAGAAAAAAATGTATTTTGCAACATTTAGATTATGTTATTCTGACTGTAGTCCAGGTGCTTTTTTTATATACATTATCTCCAGGTTTAAAATTTGGATAATTTGGTTAGATAGTATGCTGACTAATCTCCCTCACCTGGTCATGCAGGCCAATGAATTTGAAGGCCTCCATGCTGAACTGAAACAGCCTTTCGTTGGAAGTTGGATATGTCTGCACAGTCGAGTCGACGGCACACCTGCACACAGAGAAACAGGAAATTAAAGTCTTATTTGACTGAAAAATTGCATTAAAATGCTTGCTGTGTTGGATATTTCTCATCATTATTTATTTCTTTATTTGTCAGGAACAGTACACATTAATGAATATTTCGGTTAATGTGTCGGCATTAGCTATGAAGCTAGTTTTCAACTGGTTAAGGTGTATAATGCCAACAACAATAATAGAACAAAACACAGAAAGTGTAAAAGAGTGTTACTAGTAAGGGAGATCTAATTACAGTTCAAATTAGATTACATTAGCATACATATATAGAGATGTTTAAAAATAACATGTCATTTGGCTGAGTCATGCACCAGGAGATGGGTTCTTAATGAGCCCATTGGGATTTGATTTTCAGTTTTTTAACCAAATCCTAAATGTGTAAAAATGGAGGATACTCTTGATAGCTGTGCTGCTTCCATCAACACCCTTGTTTATAGTTGTTGCTGGAGATCAGCCTGTTTTCCAGTGTGTAGTCCTGTTTCTCTGACTGTGACTAACTGGATGTGCTCTCTTCATCCTCTGGCATGGGAGCTGGCTCGAAGCTTCGTCTGTCCTGGCTGTGTGTTTGTTCCTGGAAGGGGACGCCTTTTACAGCTGCTTTTGTGTGTCTCTGTTTCTGTCTCCTTTGAACCCCAGTCGGCCTCAGCAGATGGCGCTCACACTGAGCCTGGTTCTGGTTTCAGGTTTCTTCCTGTTAAAAGGGAGTTTTTCCCTCTCCACCGTCGCTACAAACATGCTTTTTAGTGTGAGGGATTGTATTTGAGTCAATTAGTCAATGCAATCAGCTGGTTTTCCCTTAGATAGAAAACTTTGAATCAATCTGACTGGATGATCTGGTTGAACTGGTAAAGTGCCTTGAGATGAGCTTGTGTTGTGAATTTGGCACTATAGAAATAAACCTGAATTGAATTGAATTAAGAGGGATGCTGTTCCAGATGCAACAGCCGCTGATTGAAAAGAACAATCTGGCCATAGGTGGTCTGTCTAAAGGGCTCACATCTTACCGGACCGAAGTTGCTCACTTTTCAGTTTTATGAATTCCGTAGAGCAGTTCAGTACTTTTAAACCATGCAAGAAAAATTAAAGGTATATAAAGTACTCAAAGTTGTGGAGATTGTAAGTCTCAAGAATACAACAGTATTGGTAAAAAACAGGTTTTTGGCCACTGGTTCCGAGAGGTCAACATCGACAATCTTCTATCTTGGAAAGAAATTGCTTCAGTTTATTGGGAGATAGAAAAAATATTAATCTTTACATTTTTTGTTACATCTTGGCAAATATCAAAGTACAATTCCTGTAGCAGATGTTATTAAGTTGATCCAGTCTCCATCATGAATACTTTAAACCAGGTGTTGGTAAGAGGAACAGGTTTGAAGCCACGCCACCCGTTCTCACTGATGAGAAGAGTCAGGGTGAGGATTGCTGTAGTTTGTTTGACCAAGCCATTTCACTATGTTCTATTATTTTGTTTCAGTATGGATATTAATTAACGGATCTCACACTTTGTTGGCTTCAATCATCCCTGCTGCGCTGTCATAACTCATGCTGGTGCTAATAAACAAAACAAAGCATCCTGGATTAGCGTATTTGTAACAATATAAACATTTAAGCGCGTCACAAATAGGGCAAGAAAGGAGGACCCGAAAGGACATCTTGGCAAATATCAAAGTACAATTCCTAGCAGATGTTATTAAGTTGATCCAGCAACACCATCATGAATCCTTTAAACCAGGTGAGAATCTGAGGACCTTTTGAAGCCACGCCTTACCCGTTCTCAATGATGGAGTAGGTTGGATGGTAGTTGGGGTTGTCATACGGTGCAGCTCTGCAGGACTCCACAAACATCTCAGTGTTGTTGACAGAGGAGCTGGCATCCAGCTGCATGTAGATCCTGTTTCCAATGTCAAACTCCAGCGGGTAGGAGTTTGGGTCAAACATGGCTTCAAACTGGTCATCCTGGTAGAACTCAAACTGGTAGGTGAACGTGCCGAAACCTTTCTCCCAAACCGTGACGTTTTTTCTGTGTGCTGAAAAATTCAGGGTCACATTTCCCCGTTTGGGGTACTGGCAGTAGAACCGGGCCTCCACCAGATGCTTCCGGGTGATAATCTCGTTTGGGTCATCTTCCACTGTTGTGATCTCATTCTTGAAAATCAGGTAATCGTCGTCTTCCTGCAGGGTAAACCCTGAAGAGTTAAACACCAGAAAGATTGAGCATGTGCGACGTACTGAATGACCCGTTCTCACCTCGATCTGAGTGCCGCATTCGTTGAGAGGGATGATGGCGACTATGTGGGTGCTGTTGGACAGCCTGTCAAGGCTGCAGATGGTGTTGCTAGGGTCATTGAGCTGAAGATGATCCTCCTCGAGTCCGAAGAAAGATGCTTTCTTAACCTCCACCTTCATTGTGGATTCAGTGCAGGTCACTGTGGCTTCAACTGGAACAAGATCAGACATATTTAATAGAAAGAAAAAAAATCATAGACAGACTGAGAGAAGAGAAAGATTTATCTCCTGCTTATATTTGAATTTTAAAATGAAGCTTGACTGCTCTAATTGGGGACAAAGATATAGGTGAAGGATAGAGAGGTTTTCTTTGCATGTTTTCAGATATCAACATGGAGGGTTTCTTCCATAAAGCATGTAGATCAAACTCACTTTGTTTTTTTCTTATTTCCACTAGAACACACCTCATCTCCGACTGATAGACGGAAGACCTGAAATAGTTAAATGAAACAGTTTTTTGATTTAGTGCAAAAAGGTTGTATGCAGTAAGAAAAACAAAGCAACAGAAAACACGCGGAACAGTAAAGTGATGAGAACATTTGTGGGGATAAAATAAAATTCACAAAGTTAGATTTTGCAATAAGGTTGCTGTTTGATTGCCATTCATAGCTAAGCTTTATAATAATGCAAAAGCTCAGTCATGCTTTGCCTTCCTCCTTTTGTCGGTCTGCACAGAGTCCTCACACCTGATAAAAAACACTAGTTATTTACCGTTTACATTAAATGAATAAGGCTGGGTCTCACCCGCTCACTGACTCCACTGCAAAGCAGACTGGGTAATGTTCTCCCAGATCATCTGGAACTGGTGTCCACCTGATCACAAACTCGTTATTAGTGTCCTTGTGCTTGGTGATGTTTGTGGGTCCGCTGATAACGATACTTTGGATTCTGGATAGAAAAAAAACAGGAATCATCATCATTTACTTGATGTTTTCTCATTTCCTCCCCGCCAGCAGAAGTCTCTCCCAACTTACGAAGAATGAGTGGCCTGGGCTTTGACTCTGATCTCCACCTCTTTGTTAACCTCTGCTAGGATGCGTTCTCCTTCTGCAGGTGTTGGAGCCACAAGTTGAGGCAGGTACTGCCCCTCCTGACACGACGGAACAACTGGGTCCACTGGAGAATTAGATTAGGAATAAATAATACAATCAGATATATTGGACAAAGATTACATCTCACATTAAGCTAATACTGGGTTCAAAACTTACAAAATGTTGCTTTGAAATGCTTTAAAGTAGCAGGTGTTTTAGTTATTGCCTTAATAATAAAAAGACCTGAAAAAACCTGATGAAACATTCCTTACCAAGAAAAGCGAACTGCAGCGGTAACTTGCTGAGGGGAGAGCCATTCCTGTTTTGTGCAAATGAAGTCGTCCCCGGTGAGGGGGGGTTTCCAGCGGTGGTGTTATATGATGGTTCTGTCCCGCGCCAGCTAGTTGGTGAGACTGTGGCTGCAGGTAGAGTCCCTGCATATACACCAGCTGTGTAGCCTTCTGTCTTTCCCCTTGACAGCAGCGGAGATTTGGACGTTTTCGAACCATCAGAGTAGGAGAGATCAATCCTGTTCCGTGCAAAGTCTTCCACCACCATCTCAAACGCAAATATGCTGCTATCTGCACTGGTGGACTGGTAGCGCAATGTGCACGAGTCCTGACAAACACAAATCTTAGTCGTTAGGTCGAGGTAATTACCGGCCTTTTAATGAAGCACTGACATAAATCAATCAACCAACCGAATCCAGGCTGAATCCTGAAGGCAGGGAGCAAACGTCGCACTCTATTCCTTGGAGATTCCCATACCTGCACATGACTTCATCACCATCTGCATCGAAGACGGCCATCTTGTAAGTTCTTGGGCAGTTCTGAGGAACTCTTCATTAGAAACAGATGCAACTTGTTAAAACGTTCTTTCAGTAATCACTCTTTCACATTCAATCAGGTAAATAGGGTCTTGAATGAGTAAAACAATAAATAAACCTAAAAAGTGAAATAGTGTAAAGATGTTTACCTAATGAAGGGCAGGACAGCAATATCAGGAGATCTGTTCGGTTCTCCTGTGTCTGATCTTGTTCCCAAATCTACCAGAGACTCTAACCTCCAGTCGCTTACTGAGTTACGTGTTGTGATCCAGCAGCAGCTGGCCACCCTGATGGTCAAGGAAGGGAAGAAAACACTCATTTCCACACAGCCACTAAAACACTGAGAGTTTCTTTATTGGTTTGCCTCCTGTTCTTTAAAGTCCTCCAACCGAGGCGGTGACCCATTTGCTCTACATCAAAGCATTAAATATTTCTGCTGTTTAAAACATGTTGATCGTCTAAAGGAGTGGCTGACTGCATCTGATGCAGGCGGTTCGAAAGGCCCCAAATGACAAGCTGTTGACTCCCTCCATCAAACTCTGAGAAGCTGACTGAACTGATAGACGTTAGAGAAAGGAGCTCTGCTCACCTGAGCTGAAATGGTTTGTCACTGGGAACTGTCCACGTTTCAACATTTTCTGTCTCACACCACTGGCTTTTATAGGATGGTGTGTTGGTGCTAAGGTCGATTGTAGTAATTTTTCTGCTGGTTACACTGCCACAGTTGCCAGTATAACAGCTCCAGGAATGGTAATTACTACAGCTATCGTAAGTGTCTTTACCGCGGAGCACCATCTGGAGAGAAACAAAACAAAATAACATTTATTTCAATTTAATGCAAAATACTTTATTGATTCCAAATAAGGTGAAATAATTTGCTTTATATGTTTTATTTTACATATAT
>JAGKQL010000005.1:5164917-5196834 GCA_018398635.1 Cyprinodon brontotheroides | reverse complement strand
GTGTCTAACTGACCTTTTTTGCCTATAATCACCAAAGGATTTCTCCATGAAAATAGACAAACCACCCATCTCTCTTGAATGGTTTCTCTTTCCACAGCTGGTAACTGCTCTTCCATGTTCCTCCTTGTTGATTTATCTGCACATCTTTAGAACCTCAGTCAGCTTAAGGCTTCACCAACTTCAGCTTTCAGGTCCTAAACAAGGATTCACAAAGTCTCTTTGCCACACAACCACCCATAACCTTTGACACATTAACAAACTTTATTGATATTGTGTAACTAAACACTGACACCTGCAGGACATTTAAAACCCCTACAGAGAGTCCATTTGACTGAGACTGATTTACTGACTTAGTGTATACACAATATTATACTTAAAATCATTGTATGTCATTGTAATATTTCATATCCTCATTTAAATTTATGTTGGAAATATTTGTCATTATCTTTGAATGTTTTTAATGCAATCAATAAATAATGTGAATCATTTACATTAAATAATGTACATTTTATTGAACATGTGAATGAGAAAAATTGTGTACTTAGATTTTTTTGCAATTAAGTTGTTTGCGTTTTGTTGACAAAACTTCTCCAGCGATGGAACACACATGCTCACATTGCACAACTGAGGCTGGAGTGCAGAGAAACTTCCAGTAATGTTGGAAGAGGTGTAGGAACATGCTCTTGTTTTTGTTGATATTGGCTTCTGCAAGGTATTTGTGCACCTCGTGAATGGCATCAACTGTACTGTTCACTTCGATGTCACAGATGTTATCTAAAAAAATAACAATTTAGCATTTTAGAACATGATTTCCAAACAACAAACCAAAACTGCAAAAGAGCAGGTCTGAAGTGGATGCAGACAGCTGTTGTGAAGATGGTCCTGGCTGGTGTTGATTTGTACGTCTGATTAAAAACGCACATTCTGACATCAGTCTACTGACGGCCTCATTGCACTTGGAGGAACTGCGGAACCAAAGTTTTTTAAATATGGGGATTGGACGTGTTGTTGGGGTCAAAACACTTAATGACTCCAGACTGAAAGCAGCGACTGTGACTCAATGCTTCAGATGTTTATGTAGGTTTATGGCTGCATGTGTGTGCAAAGTTGAAGCGTTACTCTCTACTGCAAGATAGAGTATTTCTTTGACCCTGACACTAGCTTCTCTTCAGACAACTCCACTGTAGCTTGATGGAAAGGAGCAAGGACAAGAAGTGTTTCTCCTATGACGTCATGCTCATCAGCTGTCAAATCAGAATTTAGAGAGGCCAGATACCCAAACCGGCAAGTCACTGATAAGTTAGAGGGTTGGTCGTCCCATCTGTTGCTGCACTTGAGCAAGCTTCGTCTTGGCTGTAGTGCTTGATCTAAAGTAGGTGACAGTCTCCTTGGCTTTGTGTTTGATGGATGTTAAAGTTGGGATCTGATCACATCATTTTATGACTAATAAATTACGTCTTTGCGCAATGCAAATTGAGTTCCTCATTTGGACCCATCTAGTGGATGCAATCATGTTTGGTGCTGCATTGGTCTCAAGACATTTTACTTTATTTGTAAGGCACAGTCCTCCATAATGCCCCTTTGGGCATGATCCATACTGTCAGCAGTTTGTGGAAAGTATTGAACTCCCAACACAGATGTTCACTACTGCCAATTCTCATTAATGTAGTGATGTAGTAGTCTTTCTCTGCTTTTTCTCATAGTAGCTTCATCTGGTCTTTTCCATTTGGCTGTGACACCATCCTGGAGAGAACACCTTTATTTATAAATGTTGAGCTTGGCTTGTTTTTCCAGTGTAGTTCTGTTTCTCTGAGTGTGTCTAACCAGATGTGCTCTCTTCATCCTCTGACATGGAGCTGGCCCGGAGCTCGTCTGCCTGGCTGTGTGTTTCCTGGGCGTGGCCGCCTGTGGAGCTGGTTGACAGCTTCTGTGTCCTTGAACCCCAGTCGGCCTCAGCAGATGGCTGTTCACACTGAAACTGGATCTAGTTCTGCTGGAGTTTTGCAATATGCTAACTTTGAACTACCTGAATCAAAGTAAAACTCAAGTTATATTATATTATTTGGTCAGAATCTTCATACTACAAATCCAGATCTGATTCTTGGTTCTTTAGCTCAGTTTTGTCAGACCTCTGCTAGGAATCTTGGTTTTACTTTCGACAGCTGTTTAAACAAGTTAGCTCTGTTGTTAGATCAAGTTTTTATCACCTGCGGATTTTAGCAA
This sequence comes from Cyprinodon brontotheroides, assembly GCA_018398635.1. NCBI lineage: Eukaryota > Metazoa > Chordata > Actinopteri > Cyprinodontiformes > Cyprinodontidae > Cyprinodon > Cyprinodon brontotheroides. The sequence continues at coordinate 5,194,611 of JAGKQL010000005.1, read as the reverse complement.
AAAAAATAAATCTTATTTTTGTTTTAGGGACTTTGAAGGACTTATCCTTGCTTTCATTACATCCTGGTTGGATTACGCACATTCATTCTATACATGGATGAATCACAGATGCAGCGACTTTAATTGATCCAGAACGCAGCGGCTCAAATGCTTCTTACTGGAACCAGGAAGCGTGACCATATAAGGCCTATACTGGCCTCTTAACATTGGCTGCCAGTCTTTTACCGTATAGATTTTAAGATTCTCTTATTAACTTATAAAGTCTTAAATGGATTAGCTCCTCCTTATCTTAGAAACCTTCTAAAATTCCAGTCTGTATCAAGAAGTCTAAGCTCTAATAATCAAATATTACTGACAGTTCCTCGGACTCGACTTAAGAGGAAAGTATATCAGGCCTTCTCTGTTGTTGCTCCAATTCTGTGGAACCATTTACCTCTTCAAATTAAATCCACCCACAGCCTGAATCATTTTAAATTGCTTCTTAAAACTTATTTTTATTCTTCGGCTTTTAATTGAAGCAGTGTTTCACATTCTGTTTTGTTAATTGATGTTGTTGTCTTTCCTGTAAAGCACTTTGGTGCAGTTTTAAACCTGTTTTTAACGTGCTATATAAATAAATTTGACATTGACATTGAACTGATCTGACTGGATGATCTGGTTGATTTGTCTCTGCATTCAGCAACCCAATATTTACGGATCTACAGGTAATTCTCTAACCTTACAACTGTATCTTTCAAACATATCTTTAGGGATAACATTAAAACTAGTTAAAAATATATATTTCTTTTTTACATGTTAGGTATTCATATTAAGCCACTGACATTTTTTGTTATTTTGTGGTTTGTTTAATCTCCGTTCATGAAACCAAACTCCAGGATTTATATGAAAAAGGTGGATGGCTATGATATTATTCTGACATGACAAAAGAAACCAAAACAGTTTGATTGCTTTCACTTAGTATTTTTAATAAACCATTTAAGTCCAGCTTTAAACACAAAAAGAAATTGAAAAAGGAAAAATAAACCTTCTTCCAAAAATTGGCCCCTATATCAAAAATTTATATAACAGATTAAGATACATTAGTTCAGAAGTGGTTGATTATAACACAATAGAAACAAGCATTTTATCCATCTTTATAGGATAAAATGAAAATAAAAGAGGAGAAAACAAATCGTCAAGGCAGAACAATAAACTCAGCAACTGCAGTGCAAAGTTAAGATCTTTTAGTTGTATTTTCAGCTGGTTTTTCATCTTTAGCATCAACACAACTGGATGTTAAATGAGTGCAGCTGTTTGCATCTTTAAAGGATGTTAAAAGACTTCATTAGTTAAAAAACTTCCCACTTTAAAATAACCCGCAGACGCATGTGGTTTAGTTTTCATATGAGGGCAGAGGTTGATATTTGGCCCTGGAGGTTTTGGTTTTGTAGATGAGGACGCCACAGACCATCCCGACAGCAACAAGAAGGCATCCAGCAACAAACACCAGGTTCAGGTTGAGATTTAGTGCTGCAGACAAGAGTAACAGTTAGTGACGGAGTCCTGCTCACATTAAACCTGCTGCTCATAAACTTCCCTACATGCTTTCCTTACCAGAGCCTCCTCTGGGGTCTGCTTCACGCTTCAGACGCAGAGGACCCTGAGAAACTAAGTGCTTTCCGCTCTGGACTGCAGCCTCTCTCTTAGCGCGGCCAAAATGGTTGAACCCTGTGGAGTTCATGCATCCCTGAGAGCACCTGGTGTTGGGGTTTCCTGCCTCACACATCATGACTGTGCAGCTGATGTACACCTGAATTCAAGAAGACAAAGCCATTATAAACAAAAGTTCTTGCTGTTGGAAAAAAAAACCTTGACTAACATAAAAAGGCCTTAAAGCTATACTGGTTTAATATAATTAATTTAATATTAAGGACTTAAGTTAAAATTCTATGCCTAAATATAAATGCAAACTTCATTAGGGAAAAAATGTAGAATGGTTCTTAGCACTGTTCGTTCCTTACCTGATCGTATAATCCGATAAACTTAAAGGCCTCCATGCTGAACCTGAACACTTTGTCATCGGGTGCGGAGTATGTCTGCACAGTCGGATCAACATTGCACCTGTCAGAATCAAATTTAATACAATTCAAATACCATTTATCACAGGACAGTAGTTGTATTTTATGGACTTAAACTTGGTGATAATCTGAGGACCTTTTGAAGCCACGCCTTACCCGTTGTCAATGATGGAGTATGATGTGTGATAGTTGGGGTTGTCATACGGTGCAGCTCTGCAGGATTCTACAAACATCTCAGTGTTGTTGACAGTGGAGCTGGCATTAAGCTGCATGTAGATCCTTTCTCCGACGTCAAACTCCAGCGGGTATGAATTTGGGCTGAACATGGCTCCGAACTGGTCATTCTGGTAGAACTCAAACTGGTAGGTGAACGTGCCCATACCTTTCTCATACAATGTGATGCTGTCTCTGTGTGCTGAGAAGCTCAGGGTCACATTGCCCCGTTTGGGGTACTGGCACTCAAACCGTGCCTCCAACAGATGCTTCCTGGTGATCACTGCAGTGGGGGCGTCATCCACTGTTGTGATCTCATTCTTGAAAATGAGGTAATCATCATCTTCCTGCAGAGTGAATAGTTGTTGTTTAAAAAATAAATCCCAGAGATTAACTTTTTGTGATGTATGAAACAACCTATTCTCACCTCGATCTGAGTACCGCAGCCATTGAGAGGAACGATGGCGACTATGTGGCTGCTGTTGGACAACCTATTAAGACTGCACATGGTGGGGCCGGGGTCACTGAGACGAAGATGATCCTCTTGAAATCCATAGAAAGAGGCTTTTTCAACTTCAACCTTCATTGTGGTGTCAGTGCAGGTCACTTTGGCTTCAACTGGAACAAGAATTATTAGTTAGGTGCAAAATCTGAGTGTATCTAAAGAAAATCTTTGACAGATCCCTAAAAAAATATGGATGAGAAGAATGTCTGTTTGCTTGGTTTGAATGTAGGTAATGTATTAATGCATTTCTAAGTAAATATACCCTCATATATCAGTATAAAAGTAGTAATTCCAGTTGTTGTTCTTTCCTTGCCTCATAACTTAGACCTACTTTGATGCTTGCGGATTTCCACCAGAACACACCGCATCTCAGAGTGATAAAATCGGCCCCTGAAAAAGTATTGCAAGAAAATGTTTAAGTTAGTTGATATAAATACAATCCATCTTCTTCTAAATCAAGACTATGTAATAACTATAGAGTGATAAACGTATCCAACACATCCACATACTCTAAAAATGGAGATTGAAGAGTAAAATGTAATTTTGGCAGCCTTATACTGCTTCAAGAGAGAACTGCAAAGTTGTTTATGCTGTAGCTCAGGTACAAAAAAACTTGGAAAACAACTATAAATTAATAATACCCATACTGATTTCTTTTAGATAAATCCTGGTCTCACCCGCCTGCTGCTTCTACGGCAAAGCAGATTGGATAATGTTCTCCCAGGTCATCTTCCACTGGTGTCCACCTGATCACAAACTCATTGTTAACGACCCTGTGCTTGGTAACATTTGATGGGCCGCTGAAGATGATGTTCTGGACTCTAGAGGAACAACAAAGCAGAAGTGATTATGTGATCAATGCTGTTTTTATTGAGCTGGCAGGTATTAGTATGCTTTTCTAACTTACATTGAATATGCAGCCTGGGCTTTGACTCTGATCTCTATCTCTTTGTTGACCTCTGCCGTGACACGTTGTCCATCTGCAGGTGAAGCCTCTCTCTCAATGCCTCACCTCTCTCCCTGGAGCTGGAAATGGGCAAATGGGGTCCACTGGAGAACATAAATATAACTGTGTTGTCATAACTTGCGTTGGGATTTATGCATGTGTGGAATATAATTTTCTACTGAATAAAAAAGACTTCTTTCCATCAATCAAGTAATCTGGCAACATTTGTCATTATCCACACTTCCTGTCACTAGCTGAAAAGACTAAACTAATAGCCTATATTGATTCAGAGTGTTACGTCAGCTTGTAAATGGCAGTACAGATCATTTTAACAGGCTTCCAGTATGCGCCTCAATTTGATCTTATGTTTATATTGGTATTTAATATTTGCTTTACTAGTTTCAACCAGGGTTTCCCTGTTTTTCTTCTGTTCAATAGAAAGACGAGGTGTACTTGAATCTGGTTCTGGACTATGTTCCTGAGACATATTCCCCTTGTGCACCTCAATGTATTTCACACCTTGATTCTAAACCTAAGTCCCATCCCAAGAATAGAACTTCTCTGTGTACGGACCTGTCTGGTCCCCAGAAAAATGTTGCATATCTCTGGCATGTTCTCCTGACATGGTAGGAAAAACATGGCTACGCACACACATACCGTCACGTTTGGCGATCCTTCTGGGGAGTTTTTATTGATTTTTTTTTAACCTACCTCTACATCCTAACTGTGACCCTTGAGGAGTAGTTGGTCACCATGATGTGCTTTGATTTAGGAAATGGTCCCCACACTATATACTATATATCACACAAATAATTAATAAATTATTTACTAAAATCGATTCATATATTCTTACCTAGAAAAGAGAACTGTAGAGGCAGCTTGCTAAGGGGGGTACTGCTCACATTTGTTATGCGGGGTGTCGTGGTAGGTGCAGTTGTTGTCCACCACCAGTTGGTTGTTGTAGCACGGGGTGTAGTTGTTGTTGTCCACCACCACCAAGGAGTGGTTGTTGGAGCAGTTGTAGTGGTGGGTGAGGCTGTTGTTCACCACCACCATGGATGGGTTGTTGTTGGAGCAGCTGTAGTCAAATGCTGGTGTTGGTGTTGTCCACCACCCACCATGGATGGGTTGAGTTGTTGGAGCACAGCTGTAGTCGTTGGTGTTGCTGTTGTCCACCACCACCATGGATGGGTTGTTGTTGGAGCAGCTGTAGTCGTTGGTGTTGGTGTTGTCCACCACCACCATGGATGGGTGGTTGTTGGAGCAGCTTGTAGTCGTTGGTGCTTGCTGTTGTCCACCACCACCATGAGGTTGGTAGCAGTTGGTTGTGCCAGTTGCTGGTGTTGTTGCGCTGTCCACCACCATGGATGGGTGGTTGTTTGAGCAGCAGTAGTTGAAGGTGCTGTTGTTGTAGCGCCGTTGTCTCAACGCGCCAAATTGGCGCAGCCATGATTGTAGCTGGCGTGCTGTCTACAGCCACCATGAGTTGATGGTTGGAGTAGCGGGTGCAGGTGTTGTTGTCCACCACCACCATGGAGTGGTTATTGGAGCAGTGGTTGTAGCTTGTCTCTTTCTCCTTGAAGGCAGTGGATGCTTGCGAACACGCGATCCATCTGAATAGGACAAATCAACTGTCCTACGTGGGAAATCTTCCACCACCATCTCCATACCGAATATTCTAGAGTCTGAATGGGTGTACTGGTACCGTAATGTGCAAGAATCCTTTTGAAGCAAAGATTCACTTATTAGACAATGCTTCCTATGATGGATTCTATTTAATATTAGTATATTATACATTTTTATTAACTGACCTGATCGAGCTGGAAGCCTGAAGGGAGATGGCAATTGTCACACTCGTAATTGTGTAAATTCCCATACCTGCAGCGGACCCTGTCACCATCAGGGTCAAAGGCTGCCAGCTTGTATGTTCTGGGGCAGTTCTGAGGGACTCTTGATTACAAATAAACACAAGTTGTAAATAAAATATATTTTGTAGGGAGAATTCAGGCAAATCATCAAGCTATCAAAAATAATTTATATTCTCTTATGGCTGACTTGATGGATTAAACATTCAAAATGATATAAAATCCTCAAATGTGTTTCCTTTTTACATTACATTGTGGAAAATGCCTATGATACTATAAAAACTAAAAACATTGGTTACCTCAGGAAGGGAACAATGGCAATATCAGGTGATTTATTTGGTTCTCTCGTGTCAGATCTTGTTCCCAAATCCACAAGAGAATCAAACCTCCAGTTACTAACTGAGTTACGGGTTGAGATCCAACAGCAGCTGGCTGATCTGGTATTTTAGTACAGGAAGAAAACATAGATATTTATGTCAACTACCTGAAGGATGCAATACAAACTTAAGTTAACTCATTTAAATGTGAACATGTTATTTGGACAGGAAAAATGCTTACCTGATGTTTACTGGTTTGTCAGTAGGGAGTCTCCATGTCTCAACAGTTTCAGTTTCGCACCATCGGCTTTCATAGGATGGTGTGTTGGTGCTTGTGTCAATTTGATTTCTGGTTCGAGTGATGGCTGAGCCACAGTTCCCACCATAACAGTACCAGTAATGGTAGTTATAACAAGAATCATAAGTATCTCTGGTTCGGAGGGACATCTGTGGTGTAAATATTCCAAAATAATATTTGGGTTAGAGTTTTCAGGTTTTATTTATGTCAAAGTGATTTTCTTTTAATCAAAAATGAATAAAAAGCATTCAATATAAACATTCTAAGTATGTATGTTTGTTTTATCAATTTGAAATCATGCCTTAAATTAAATTTTTAGACATGATTTTTGATACCTGAAACCTAATTTTAGTCATTCAGCAATCTACACATATTCCTGGAACGCTAAAAAAATGGCTACGATTGATAAAAGTAATGAAACAATATTATTCCACGATGCTGTCTGCTGTCATCAGAAAATAGTAACATGGATTATTAATAGCCAGAAATATTTATAAATAAAAAGTATTTTTCACCTTATATGATCCATCAGGATTCCTTCCTTTGTAGGCGAAGTTCATGGTTCCTCCCCAGTGATGAGACGCCGAGACCAGGGAGGTCAGCAGGAGCAGCTTAAGAAAGAGCAACATTCTGGAGGCCATCATGATGCTCAAAGCTCAACTCTGTCTCCAGTAAAGATGCTCACACCCTGCAGCATCTTAAATACACCTGTCCAGTGGAAATGGGTGTCACTCAGGATCGAGGAATGCACACAGAACAATGAGGGAGCAGCAGAACTGGTTGGAAAACACAAACAGTCGGAACTTTGAACATATTTTAATTTAGATGCTGATATATCAGGCTGCAACTTAATCATCTAAGCAGTAGTTTTAAAGTGATTAATCAACTAATAAACATTTTTAGAGGGAACATCTTCAATGAATGACTGCATAAATAAATAAATAATCAGTAATACAGAAATAAGGAGCAAAAAATGAGTTAATAAAAAGCTGGATTAAGTAACTTTATAAAAGAAAAATATTTAGCTGAAAATCTATTGCTCTAACTTTCATTTATTTCTAAGTTTCTTTTTTAAAATGCAAAGTAAACTGGATTCGATACAGTAACTTTTCACCTGGTCACATCACTGAGATGGAATTTAGCACAGCAACACACCTGTTTCCTTTCAAAGCATGTTTCGTCCTTTCCCAGTACAATGACAGTGTTTAAAATGAATGTGGGATTCTGCTTTCTGTTCTGTTTTATCATCAGCATCAGCCATTTCAACAACCGAACTGAATGCATTTATGCAACTTAAGTCGCCTTCAGAACCAAACATTTAAATCTTCTGGGTTTAATGTTATTGTTTTAAATCACTTTAAAACCAGTTGTTCTGTTTATGGCCTCGGAAAGCATAGGGGGGGGAGTGGTGGCCTAGGGTTAGGGCACAGAGCTTGATTCCTGAGGTTCTGTGTTCAAGCCCCACTCCCACAGACTGCCAGTGTGGGTCCTTGAGCAAGAATCTTTCCACCCCACACTGCTCTTGGGCGCCGCGACAATGGCAACACTCTGCTCCCCAAGGGGATCGGTTAAATGGAAGAGTGTTCATTTCGTTGCTTTGTACTTGCGAAATGTGTTAAGGCTTACCAAACGCTGGGGAAGTAAAACCTGAAGACAACTAGCATCATGAAGACCAAGGAACTGAGCAGACCGATCTGAGAGGATGTTTTGGTTTGGTTTAAAGTGGGATTAGGCCTTCAAGAACATTATTCCAATCTTTGAGCATCTCAATTTAGTCTGAGTGATTCCAGTTTGTGTGGGTTGTTTTGTGTTTTCCTCTCTCCACCACCAGGCGGTGCCCCCTGTCCTTATTGGGCCTCCCTGCACCTCTGCAGCTCATTGGGTCATTACCAGAGGAGTGTGTACTTTGAGCAGCTGGCTGTCACACCTCAATGCCAGAGTGCTTGCCAGTATTGGGTACTCTAGCCAAACTGAGATTAGCAGAGTGTAACCTTAGCATTGTTTCTCTGAGTCTGAACTTGTTTTTGTTTTTGTTCTTTGTTCTTCGGCAGGAAGACTTCGTGTGTACTGGACAAGCCTGGACCTTCTACCCCTGGAAATGATTTACCGAGTCTCACTGAGCAAGAGGAAAACTCCTCCACATGAATCGCTCAAGTCCACTACTGGAAAACCAAGTGACAGTCAGCTCCTTTACTCCCTCTGGGTCCAATGTATGTGTTAGATTCAGAAAATGTAGGTTTGTAAAAAAAATAGAAATTGAGTCTACACAGGAAATAGATTCAAGTAACTTCTGCAGGAGCAGAAAGAAAAAGCCCAACCCAACTTCAAGCTTTCTTCTCCCAATCCTCTCCTGCAGCCGCCGCTTTTATTAACAGAACATAACACGTGGTTACAAAACAGTATTTGTTCTGACAGAACAATTGATCAGTTCATAAAGACAAGATGCTCCATCAGAATGACAAGGCAGGATGGTCTCCTGACTGAATGTTTAATAAGCACACATTAATTTTACAATCATCATTGAATAAACCTGACATTTCCCTCCTGTTGTGCATATAAACATCAGCATGTAGAACTTCTAAAAATATTACTACACACATCACAAATGCAAGGCAGATAGGGAATTCAGTAATCACAGATCAATATGCAAAAAACAAAAATATGAAAAGGATTAAAATGTAAAACTTAAGCCAAAATGTAAGATTTATCAAGAATGTAAAAAGCTTAAAAAATCTGTCCCTTGAGTAGGCAAAACATCTCCAATAGAGGAAAATTCCTACCCGATCCTCCCTGAGGAAGCACTCATTATCCCTGTAACATATTACACAGTTGCAAATCATCAGTATCTTTATCAGCATCTTGGCGGAGTTGAACATGAGTTACAGCTGAATACTGGATAAGAGTGGATCTTATCATTCTCTGAATCATTGACTGGAGACATGGTAGTAAGCAACAAATAAAAAGGAAAAATATGAAAAACAATCCTACAAATGGTAAAGCTATCTTCATCAGCACCTGCCACCATGATCCCATGGTGAACCAACTTGTCCATGGTGCTGGACTTGCACCGGAGTTGTGATGGACAACATACCTCTTTAAATCTTCAACTCATCCAGAGAGCGGTTCTGTATGAGTACAAACATAACAGTCTGTTTTATTCAAACCTTCAGCAACATGCTTGGAATGCTGCCACCACATATTGGCACCGTAGGGATGACTTGCTGTGGATCCATCAAAAACCATTCTGGTTTTCCTTTGTTTCAGGCGGTCAGTTTGAGTCCCTAAGAGCACCAGTCCAATGGTCACCACTCAATCAGCTTTTTAGTTTTCCCATCTTCACCAGTCCCTCCAAGGAAGCACCCACTAACCAGGACTCTAAAGGGATTGGGTTAGGTTGGTTTCTTCACCAGCGTTGAGATGAAAAGCTCTAAATTGCTTAACCCCTTTGTAGCTGGGCTTCACCACAGATCCCTACCTTAGTCGTGGGGTCCCTGTGAAGGTAACTGGGCTTCCTGCTGAGGAAAATCTTTAATCAGCTTACAATGACTCTGGTGGATCCAAGTGTCTCTCTCCTGGATCTTCACACCGGTTGGAGTTGCAAATTGCACAATGTAGGGTCCTTCCCACCTAGGAGCTGCCCAATTTTTCCTTTTAGATGATTTTAATCCGCACTCGATCTCAAGGCTTCAGGCCTTCCTGTAGGGAAACAAAAGGAGCTCTGGGCAGATAACATGTTCTTCGCAACATGTGAGACATGCTCTGCAAATTTTTTTAAAGTAGTTATTTAATTCTGCAGTTGGATAAAATACTTGTTGTACTATACTTATCATCCCCCCTGTTGAGACATGGCCTTGACCATGACTAATCACCACTACTGTTCTAAACAGGCTTTGTGGTAAAACTGGTTTATCATTTATCATAATTAAGCCATCAGTATTTGTAACCACTCCTTCTCTTTTCCATTTTTCTTTTTCAGGTGCTGGAGCGTTTTTCTGCATATCTATAAGAATTTCCGTAGGAATTATTGTGCTGTCGTTTGACACATCTGCATTAGTCAGAAAGATTTGTGCTCTGGCTGCCTCCTTCGCTGCAACATCTGCTCTATTGTTTCCTTTGCTTACTACATCTTGACCTTTGGTATGTGCTGCACATTTGCATATAGCTATGGCCCATGGCAACAACACAGCTTTTAACAGGGCTGTTAATAAGTCTGCATGCTCAACCTTTCTCCCTGTACTGGTCACCATGCCCCAACGCTCCCACTGTGCAGCAAAATTATGAACTGTGGAAAAAACACACTTACTGTCCGTGAAAATATTTACATCTTGGTCTGTTGACATTTCACATACTTTTGTTAGTGCAACAATCTCTGCAGCTTGCACTGAATATGATGATTTTAAGGCAGCACTGTAAAGGGTTTTTTGATCATCTACAATTGCAAAACCAACTAAGTTCTTTCCTTCTTCTGATCTGGAAGCTGACCCATCCATATACAAATTTTTATAACCCTCCTGCGGTTCATCTTTTAAATCTGGACGCGGTTTGCAACACATAGTTGTTCTTTCCACACAGTGGTGAGGGTCACCATCTTCTGGTGTGGGCAGCAAGGTTGAGGGATTCAAAGAATTACATCGCTGCAGGGTGAGGTGAGGCTGAGACAGCAAAGTGGTTATAATGTTTAGATGTCTGGCTGGAGACATAAAGGTCATTTTGGCTCTTGTGACTAACAGTTCCACTGCATGAGGTATTAACAAGGTCAGTGGATGATACAAAACAATCTCAGATGAACTTTGTATGGCTAGAGCAGCAGCACAAACTGATCTTACACAGTGAGGGAGGGCAGCAGCAACCGGATCTAATGTTTTTGAAAAAATGCCACTGGCCTCATTTTTCCTCCTTGTTTCTGTATTAGCAGGGAGGTCATGAACTGTCCCCTGCAATCCACTGTTTGGATAAATGGTTTAGAATAGTCAGGTAGTGCCACTACAGACGAGATTGCGATCAGGTCTTTTAGCTGTAAAAAAGCTGACTCTGCAGGTGGAGTCCACGTTATTATATCTGTCATCACCATATCATTTGTGTAAATGAGATCAAGCAGTGGCTGAGTAACCTCAGCATAATTGGGAATCCATGTTCTACAGTAATTACACAAGCCTAGAAAAGTCATCATTTGCTTTTTAGTTTTGGGCTGTGGAGCGTCTAACACTCCTTTTTTCCTGTCCGCTGGTAATGATTTCCCCTGCTGAGAAATGCTATGGCCCAAAAAGATAACTTCCTTTTTGCACAGCTGCAGCTTGTTAGTTGAAACTTTATTTCCTGTTGCTGCTAGATAAGTCAGCAGCCTCAGGGTCTGTTTTATGTTCTCTTTTGCTGTAGGGCTCGCAACCAGAATGTCATCCACATACACCAGTATCTGTGTGGTTTCTAGGTGTTGATGTTCTGCTAAACATGCACTTATCTCCTGCGAGAAAATAGTGGGGCTATCTGCATACCCTTGAGGCAATCTGTTGTATGTATATTTTTCAAAAGTGAAACCAAACCAATGCCTTGAATCTGGACCGAGAGGTATAGAAAAGAAGGCATTACTAAGATCCATTACAGAAAAATAACTTTGTTCTGGGTTCAGTGAATTTAAAAGAGCGTGAGGATCAGATACACAGGGAGCCCTAGTCTTAACAGCTTTATTAACTTCTCTTAAATCATGGACCAGTCTCCAACTGTCTGTACCAGGTTTCTTAACAGGAAATATGGGTGTGAAGTCTGATCTTCAATCAAAATTCCAACTTTCAACATGTCATCAATTACAGGTTTAATTCCTGCCTCTGCATCAGGCTTTAAAGGATATTGTTTAACCCTGGGTCGATAGGAGGTTTTTGCTTGTACTACTACAGGTTTAGCAGTTGTAAGTAAACCTACATCTGTCTTTCCTGTGGACCACACGCTAGCTGGAACAGAAAGAGACTCATAGTCCACAGCTAATATTAATCATTCTGTCAAATGCTTCTGTGGGAAAGCCAAAGTGGTCCAGTTTAATTTCTTTCTCCGCACCAGGCCCCATTTTGGTAAAAAAAACACAATCATTTACCCAGTTTTCTTCCAATATTCTGCCAGCTGATTCTGCCACATAACCTAGTTCCTGCCACTGTCTCCCTGATTTCCTGGACAGTGAAACATGTGAGGCCATTCCCCATTCTTGCAGTAAGGGCTGTACTTGGGGGCTGAGAGAGACCAACGCTACTGAGTCCCCAGCTTCTGTACTGTACACGTACTTAATCTGCATAAACTGGGGTGACAGCCTGTGAAATTTTCTGTCATATCAAAACACTTATCGTTATGTGTACACTTTGGAGTCTCAAACTCCAGGCCCTCGCATGCACCAGATACCCAGATGCCACATCTGTCAACAAAATTTGGTGTCGTCAAATATCCCTGCTGCGGCAGCTGCAAACCTTACTATCTCGAGAACAACACAGAGTCCCAAACTCTAACGCACAGAATACCCAGATGTCACATCTGTCAACAAGACTTGGTCTCGTCAAATATTCTTGCGAATTACAGCTGTTACTTAAATGCTCCTAGACCAACTTTTGATAAAAAGATTTTGGCCTACCCTTTGCTGTGTAGAATCAGTTCCTCTGGAGTCATCACCAAGATGCCCTGGACCAAACTGGCCGCGTCCGGCAAAGGGAGGACGGCTGTCGACAGATTCTTGGCCTTGGTCCCACACGGTCCTGGACATTTGGATTTTGACTCCCGGGTTTCGGCACCAAAAATGTTAGATTCAGAAAATGTAGGTTTGTAAAAAAAATAGAAATTGAGTCTACACAGGAAAGAGATTCAAGTAACTTTTGCAGGAGTTGAAAGAAAAAACCCAACCCAACTTCAAGCTTTCATTCTCCCAATCCTCTCCTGCAGCCATCTTTTATTAACAGAACATAACACATGGTTACAAAACGGTATTTGTTCTGACAGAACAATTGATCAGTTCATAAAGACAAGATGCTCCATCAGAATGACAAGGCAGGATGGTCTCCTGACTGAATCACAAGACACAGTGCAGCATCCCCTTGCACAAATGTTTAATAAGCACACATTCATTTTATAATCATCATTGAATAAACCTGACAGTATATTACTGCCTGTCCGCTCTCCAACGGGTTTCCTCTTCTCTGGATTAAACCCCCACTGTCATGGTTTTGGTTCTGTTGTGCTTTACTTTGCTACATGTTTCCTAGTTTTATTGATATAATTCCTGTTTTGTTATAGTTTCTAGATTTATGTTAGTTCTCAGGTTTTTCTGTTGTCCTCTGTTGCCCTCTTGTGTGTGTGTGTTCCTTTCCCCTTGGCTCCCTGGTTGTCTCCTCTCACACCTGTTCCTCATCTGCTTGTTAGCCGTGCCGTTGTCTCAGTCAGCTATATATTCTCTCCATCTGCTGTCAGTCCTTGTTGGTTCCTTGTTGTTGCTCGTCCTGTCGTCGCTGTCGTCTTCTCACCTCGTCTCTCCCTGGCTCCTTGTGCGTGTTTTCCCCTGATGTCTTCATGGTTGTGGTCTGTGTTACATTTTTAGTTGGATCTTTGGATTTTGCCTCTATTATTTGTGTTTGCATTAAAACTACAAGAAATCACCTCAGCCTCTCTGCCTCTGCATTTGGGTCTTCAAAACCACAACCAAAAACGTGACACCCACAAACTGGATCCAAGGATAAACCAAGAGCCCCCCCCAAAAGTGAGTGCCTCTCCAGCAATATTCAAGCCTCAATCTATTCTCCCAATGTCCCTAAACTGATCACTGTGATCTCCCCTTCAAAGTTTCTGGTTCTGGTTCAGCAGTCTGCTGAGTTCCAGCATTGTTTCCCCACTGAGTTTTCAATCTCCATCAGTGTTTGCTAACCTACAATAAACCTGTTAAACTTTTACCCTTGGTCTCTGAGTGATTCTCTGCATGTGGGTTCGATCTTTAAAGCCCACTAGTTTAGTTAATTTCAGATTATCTATAGTGCCAATTCACAACATGTCATCTCCCAGAGCTCGGTTCAATCCACCATGTGAATATGGAGAGAGGGTGGACAAACCACCAGCATTGCGTGGTGGAAAGTTTTAACATAATCTTAACTTAAAAAAACCCAACAAAGAAATGAAAAGTGAAACTCCTCCATACTGGATTATGTTATTGTTCTGTGGTAAGATATACAATTGCTAAGCAGCAGCATTCAAATAGTTTCACTTTGGCCTGTTTGTTCTTTAGCATGAGACAACTCCCCTGTGAACTGATTCAGACAAAATGTCTCAATTTCACCAACAAAGAAATCTTCCACCAAGTTCTTCTGACTGTCTTTATGCTTTAGCCACAACTTTCTTTACTGTTTTATCTGACATATTGTCTGATTTATCTCAAGTAATAAATGGGTCCCCCTTTTTTTTACCCAAGACCTACAAACAGCAGTTATCAGATTGTTGTTGAAAAAAGAACAACTTGGATAAACTACTGCAGAACTACAGGCCTATCTGAAATCTCCCCTTCATTAGCAAGAATATTGATAAATGTCCTTCAGTATCTCAACACTTTGCTTGGGGTGGATGATTCGCTGGACCTGGTGCCTGGTTCCAGCTGGTTTTCATTCCTGGACCTCAGCAGTGACTATTATGAGGCCCCCTAACAAAAAGTGCCAGACCAAAGACTCTTTTTTTTGCACGAGCCAGGGACTCTGACAGTTAAAAGTCCTCTCATTCGGTGCAATACACCTGCTACCTTTTCCAGGCTGATGGACCAGGTGTTGGCTGGCTTCCCCCACCAAGGGTGTCTGGTATATCTGGATTACATGCTGGTCCATTGCACCTCTTTTGCACCACCCTTGGGCTCTCTTTATCGGATCCTGGAGAGAATTAGATTCACAGGCCTGAAGCTCCACCCAGATAAATAATATAGATGATGTTTCTGGGTCAAGAGAGGGATTCCATTGAGAGGGAGGGCATCAGCAGCATGAATGAGAAAGTGAAGATGTGGCAGAGTGGCCCTCCCTCCCTCTACACATAGCGATCTAAAGAGTTTCCTGGGGATAGTCTCTTATTATCGAAGGTTCATGTGGGGGTTCGTCTATAGCATCTATAGCAGTCCCCCTATCAACTCCTCTGGAAGAACCTAGACCATATGTGGACTGAACAGTACCAGGGGGCATTTGACTGTGTGTGGCAGGCTCTGAATGGGGCTTCAGTACTTGATCTGGCTGATCACACTCTCACCTTCATTCTTGAGCAAGTGGGGTAGGGATGTAGGTTTTCCTTTCACAGGTGGGTCCAGATGGGGAGAGAGTGGTGGGATACTTCAGCAGGGCTTTTAACAAGGCAGAAAGGCATTACTGTGTGACCAGGCGAGAGTTTCTGGTGCTGATACTTTTCCCTGCACCAGATCATTATCAATGACCCCTCACACCCCCACCATGGACTGTTCTCCCTGCTGCCCTCTGGGAAGAGGCTTCGCAGTATTCCATGCAGGTCTAAAACAGCTTCTACCCCACCGCCATCAGACAGCTGAACTGTTGAGAAAACTGTAAATCATGTCTCAGACTCTGCATCACACTGATACGCCAAACTAAAACAATGCAAAATTGCACCTTATATATTTAATTCTCTAAACCTCCATATCAATGTGTTTTTTTGCACCATGTTTTTTCCCCCACACTGTTCAATTGATTACTGATGCACTTTAAGAAATGGAAATGTCATGAAAGCTGTACCAAACAAAATTTCCTTTTGTATACACTCTATACAAAATGACAATACAAGTTGCATAAGTGTAAGTCTCTAAGTCAAGTATTACCTGTGTGGCCTGCCTTTCACTTTAAGAACTGACCCTCTACTCTCCAACTACAATTTAGTAGTTGTCCATTGGGTTGGAGCTAAGGATGTTAATGCTGATACCCTCTCCCAGCACCCATGTTGTGCGGGCAGAGTTAAATTACCTGTAGAAAATGGGACAGAAATGCAGTTCTAGAGCAGTAGAACAAAGGCAAGGTTCCAGGGAATTGTCAACTGCCCAAGGAGAAATTTTTGACTTTATGCAAAGAAAATATGGGTCTGAAAGCATTGTATGCATTAATGATTGGATAACATTTACAGATTTTCCTCAAGGAGGTTCTTTTAATGTTGCAATACCAAAAAAGGTTGAAGATAAAATAAACCAATATGAGGAGAAGTTAGAGGCTTAAAAGAAAGTGAGGCAAGAGAATGAATTTGAGAAAACAAAAGGCCTGTTTAAAATGTTGGATGAATGAAGCGAGAGACGCTTGTGAAAACAGCAGAGTAAGGAGTTACCGGGGGCAGGAGGGGTCTGACCGAGAGCAAGGAGGTGTGTGGGAGAAGTGAAAACTGTTCTGTCTCTGATACCTCTGTAAAACATGCTGAATCAGACACACATACACCCAAACATCCTCCACCATATGACCCAAAATCAAATACTAATCCTTCTGTTTCTTCTGTTTCTTTATATGCTGATTTGCAAGCCCTAGCAGCCATGGTGGATGATGTGGACATCTGCCCCTTTGTTCCCCTCGCCCAACCGCAAGCTTATCCAGGACCATACAGCAGTACTGCAGAAGCCTCAGGAGTTGCCACAATTCCCAGGGTGTTTGAAGTCTTGCCACAGGGGCCCAAACAGGAAGCTGCAGCATCGCAACCAGCCTCACCGCCCAGCACCACAGAAGCTGAGCCTAAATACCCTTTACCAAGAAAGGCTAAACATAAGATCCACTATACGGCACCCATGGTGGAAGTGGTCGGACCAAGTGAACATGAACTGGTTTTCAGACCATGGACAGCTCAGGACATTGAGGAAAATGCAAAACGTCTACCAGACCCAACTTTGTCTGGGGAAAGATTTGCCGTTGCTTTTAAGGAGTTCACCGAAAAACTCTGTCCCACTGGAGCAGAAATCTGCAGGATTCTCGCACGTAAACTAACCGCCTCAGACCTGGCTAAAATTCACAGCAAACTGCCTGCAGCCGACCTGCATGTACAACATGTGGACTGGGGAAACAACAGTAATGATGCCTACAAAACTGCTATCAATGGACTGACATGTGAGATTAAAAAAGCGTTTCCCACAAAGGTCAACATGACAAATATCTACACCTGCAAGCAACTGTCTGGTGAAACTACAGACGACTTCATCGAGAGGGTTATAGATCATGTTACAAGATACAGTGGAAATCCTGGACCTGAAGTTCTAGGTGATGAGCCTGGACTGTGGGAGATGATTGTATGTGATGCGATTATTAAAGGAATGTTGCCACACGTTGCACAAGTTAAAGTTGTGTATGTTGGATGGGCTGAGCAAGCGCGCCTCAGTGATGCTCGCAGGCATGCTAGAAATGCTCAGCTGATGACAGAGGAAGAAAAAAAGAAAGAAAAAACAAGGCTGAGAAAGAATTGCATCAAGCAGCCATTGCAACGTAGAAG
This sequence comes from Cyprinodon brontotheroides, assembly GCA_018398635.1. NCBI lineage: Eukaryota > Metazoa > Chordata > Actinopteri > Cyprinodontiformes > Cyprinodontidae > Cyprinodon > Cyprinodon brontotheroides. Next base: position 5,176,956 of record JAGKQL010000005.1, on the reverse strand, counting down.
AGGTCGTGGAAGAGGAAGAGGAGGCCAGAACAGATACAGCCAATCTGAGCATGATGCAGACCTCTGTTATAACTGCGGCGAGAGGGGACACTGGGGGTTTGATTGTCCGAAGAGATTCCAACCCGCGCACCAGCATGCGGATTGACTAGGCTATCCCAAAACCTGTTACCAAAAAACAGCTCATGTCTTTTTTAGGCATGACTTCTTATTGCAGGAATTTCATTCCAAACGACTCATGTATGGAAGCCCCGTTAGGAGCTATTATACATGGAAAAGGCCTTCAGTCCAATGATAAAATCACATGGACTCCTGAAGCAGAAACAGCCTTTACTCAGCTAAAATTAGCTTTGCAGCAGGCTCCAACTTTAGGCCTTCCAGACCCGAATAAGCCTTTTGTTCAGGCTGTTGATGAAAAGAACGGATGCATGACTTATGTTCTTCTCCAAGATCATGGAGGGAAGCTCAGACCTGTGGCTTACTTTTCTGCTAAGCTAGACCCCGTTGCTGGGGGTCTGCCTGGCTGCCTTAGAGCAGTGGCAGCAGCAGAGAAAGCAGTCTTAGCTTCACGTGACATTGTGGGTTATGCTGAACTCACAGTCCTGGTGCCACATTCTGTTGCTATTATTCTTTTAGAACAAAGAACTAGTCATTTGTCCGTGGCTCGTTGGCTGAGATATACTTCTGTTTTACTTGACATGCCGAATGTCACAGTGAAAAGGTGCACTGTGTTAAACCCAGCCACCCTTGTTACTACTGAGGAGGGTGGAGAAGCTCACAGTTGTGTAGCTGTGCTGGATGATGTGCCGTTGGAATCCAGAACTGTTGCTGTTTGTTGAGGGTTCTGCTTCTTGCAACCCTAAAACTGGTGTAAACCCAGTGGGGTTCGCTGTCTGTTCTCTTCATGAAGCTCTTGTTTCTGGGTCTTTGCCAAAAACATACTCGGCCCAAACTGCTGAACTTGTTGCTTTGATAGAAGCCTCTGTAAACTGGCTAAGGGAAAAACTGTGACTATTTATACTGACTCCAGATATGTTTTTGCCATGGTTTTTGATTTTGCATCTCTTTGGAAACATCATTCATTCTTGAAAACAGATGGGAAACCCATTTTGAATGCCAAACAAGTTTCTGATCTTTTGGATGCCCTTCTTTTACCCAAGGCTATTTCTGTGTGTAAATGTAACGCACAGTCTTCTTCCAAAGACACTGTGTCTCGTGGAAATAACAGGGCAGATGCTGCCGCAAAGCTTGCAGCTTCTGTGTCTCCTCTCTTGACAGTGCATAAGTCCACTAACACCAGAGATGGGAAGCAACGTAGTAAATACTTTGTTACTGTACTCAAGTAGATTTTTTCTTGATATTTTTTTACTTTACTTTACTACTTATTTTATGGCTGACTTTTTACTTCTACTTACTTACATTTTAACACAAACATATCTGTACTTTCTACTCACTTACATTTAAAAAAAATTGGGTCTGTTACTTTAGTTTTGAATCATTTCAATGGAGTTACCGCTATTATTTTTCACGTCATCAATACCAAATTCAATCTAATGGATGGGAATCCACGTTGGTACTTTGACAGCCATCTCACTACAAGATGAATCAACAGATTCGTGATATTCATTCGACTGCAAATCATTGCAGCTTGGTGGCGGTGGCATTAGCATAGTAGTATGGACTTAGCAGATGATTGAAAAATGAACACGCAACGGAGATCTAGTCCCATTGGCAGACATCCATTTAAAAAGTAGGCAACGGCATGAAAAAAGTGGTTTCTACTTTTACTTTTATACTGTACTTTAAGTAAATTTACAAAGCCTGTACTTTTGTTACTTTTACTTGAGTAAAGAAGTTTAATCAGTACTTCCACTTTTACCAGAGTATTTTTTTAAAACAAGTATCTGTACTTTTACTCAAGTATGGAAAGTGAGTACTTTTGCCATCTCTGACTAACACACACACTTCTCTCCCTCCTCCTCTGCATGACCTCATAGCTCTACAGAGCTTTGCTATAGCTGATGAGAAGCATGTTGGGACTTCTGCAGGTGCAAAATGTGATAAGGATGGTATTTGGCTTGGTCCATATGAGAAACCATGCCTTCCTAAACATTTCTTCCCACATTTAGCAAAATTAACACATGGCTTGGATCATTGTTCATATTCGGGCATGACTGCTGCTTTAACATCACAATGGTTTACTAAAGGCTTCAGCTCTTATGCTAAGATATTTTGCCAGGCCTGCATGATCTGTGCTACTCTTAAGGCAGGGAGAGCAACACCGCTGACTCCAGCTGGTCATCCGCCTCGCAGTGAACATTTTAGTTATTTAATGATGTATTTAATTGAACTGTCTCCATCTGAGGGCAAAAAGTATGTCCTAGTTGTGGTTTACATGTTTAGTAAATGGATTGAAGCTTTTCCTTCTAAAGCTGCAGACAGCCATGCTGTAACTAAAGCTCTTTTAACAGAAATAATTCCTCGAAGGGGAATTCCTTAAAAAATTTCCAGTGACAATGGTACACATTTTGTGAACAAAGCCTTGGCTGAAGTCAGTAAGTTTTTGGGGTTTGACCTACGCACCCACTGTGCTTATCAACCACAGAGTGGTGGTGCAGTGGAGCGGGAAAATGGCACCCTGAAACTAAAACTGGCTAAATGCTGTGAGGAGACTGGCCTGCCTTGGACAAAAGTCCTGCCAATTGTCCTCACCTACATGAAATGAAACAAAGGGCGAAAGGTTAACCTTAGTCCCTTCGATGTGTTGTTTGGTAGGCCTCCAAACATGGGTCTTGGATCTATGCCAAGGCCTTTACCCTCCACCTCCTTGTGTGATGATAGCATGTTAGCTTATTGTCGAAATCTCTCCGCTGTCCTTTCTAAAGTTTCACAGACAGAGAAGGCGACCTTTCCAGCCGGGGCACCAGGGTTCCTCCATTCCTTCATTCCAGGGGATTGGGTTGTCGTGAGGGATTTCCGAAGGAAGGACTGGCATTCCAAACGTTGGCTTGGCCCTTTCCAGGTGCTGCTGGTCACCCACACAGCATTTAAAGTGGAGCAACGCGTTTCCTGGATCCACGCATCACACTGCAGGAGAGTCCCACCTCCTCCAGACGTCCCACCGCAGGATTTTCCAGGATCAAAGGAAGCATCCGGGTCACAGGAGTCCTGAGTTTCTTTTACAGAAAGAAAGGGGCATAATAATCCCCTCTGATTTAATTGACACATCAGTAGGCTACCTGATATGTTGAAGACCAGCTATTCTGCAGACAGGCCACCACAAGCTTCAAACTGTATGCTGGTCAGCTGGCGAGCTGTCCGAAGAGGTGGTGAAGATTGTTTATTCTATTTCCCTTGAAGTAGTCATTCTCTGCCTACATTTTACTTCATAACACCCCTCAAGTAAAGGCTGTTGAGAGGGGTAGAATAGGAGCTTTCTGATTGGAGTGCTTTGTTTTCCCAAGGGAATTAATCTCGCTATTGCTTTGTTGCGTATTATATTATCCCTTATCTTCTGGAAAAAAAAAAAAAAAAAAAGGGAGGGAGGAAGAAGAGTTTTCCTGGATGACGGAAATGTGTCATGATCTGGCCTGTTTGCTCCTCCTTAATTAGTAATTCCTTTCACCTGTCGTTGAGGTTCAGTTTTAATCTCAGTAAGCCTGGCTCCAGGGAGGAGACCAGTTTAAAGTCCTGCATCAAGTTCTGGTTCAGAGTCCTGGTCAGGGATCCAGAACAGACAGGAACAGAATGCAGATCAGGCAGGAACAGAAAAGGAGGCAGGATCCAGGCTTCCAGGCATAACAGAGCCCCCAGACAGGTTCAGAGTCTGACTGAGTTCTGAAGCATGGCCAGACGGTCACGCACCGGAGCAGACAGGATCAGGTGCAGATGAGCAGGCTCAGTGGAAGAGGGTAGCGAGACGGGACGTGGAACCAGAACTTGATGCAGGACTTTAAACTGGTCTCCCTCTCCTGGAGCCAGGCTTACTGAGGATAAAAAACTGAACCTACCCACATATAGAGCCAAAAACCCAGAGGACTCCGCAGGGGAGGAACAGTGGACGATGAGGAGACAAACACTAAAACCCTCTTTCCACTTGCTGCAAGGATCCAGGGCATGAACCAAGGAAAAAATATAACTGATGATATGACAAGAGTTCAAAATGGTACTGGCTCCCGTCTGCCCATCTCAGGAGGATGCTGCCATCTCTGTTTCTGCCCTCTCTGTGTCCCTTTATTCTGGGGTGCCTCTGGATATCTGGGGCTCTGGTCTCTACTGTTTCAACCCCAGACCCTTTGGGTTGGGTCTGGGTCGCCTTAAATCTGCTACTGTGTATATTTTTCTGTTCAAGAAGCCTTATAAACCTTATGGACATGAGGAGGCTCATGCATATACACCAAAGATGTTCAAGGATACATAGTTATGACTAATAATAAACTGCAGCTTCAGCTATATATAGCTCTGAATAACACTGTAATCTTCGCTTTTGATGTTTGTGTACATGTATTTACTGCGTATCCTTGGGATACCCCATCCTTTTCTCAACTCCATGGTAAATCTCTTACAACAGGGATTTTTTTCTCCTTTGATTCAATAAAGCATAAACACACACGAAACATACATACAAATATACACAAATGTTTTTTTCTTCTTTTACTTTTATTCATGGCAATTTGAATTAGGCTACAAGCTGCACTTTAATTATTATTTAGTATCATCAATATATATGTTTTTTTAAATATACTCAAAAATATGTCAGATCAGTTAAGGGTTATACATATGTTTTGTTACCAAACAACTTGGTCAGGTCTTGTTAAGCTTGACTCCAACTAATACTCTACAAAAGTTTGTATCAACTGATTACAACTCAAATATCATGCGAAGTGTCTGTTTCCTTAGGCCTTGAATCCACAGTACACTGGGTGGCGCTACTTCTTTAGTTTTGAATCATTTCCAATGGAGTTACCCGGTATTATTTTTCACGCCATCAATACCAAATTCAATCTAATTGGATGTAAATCTACGTTGCATTTGACGCATCTTCACTGCAAGATGAATCGACAGATTCGGGCGGTATTCATTCGCGCAAATCATTGCAGCTTGGTGCTGTGGCGTAGCATAGTAGCATGGACGACGCAGATGATTGAAAATGAACACAACGGAGATCTAGTCCTATTGCGATATCCATTTAAAAATGTAGGAAACGCATGAAAAAAGTGTTTCTACTTTTACTTTTATAATTTTAAGTAAATTTACAAGCCTGTACTTTGTTACTTTTACTTGAGTAAAGAAGTTCAATCAGTACCTCCACTTTTACCAGAGTATTTTTAACACAAGTATCTGTACTTTTACTCAAGTACCGGAAATATGTTTTGTTACCAAACAACTTGGTCAGGTCTTGTTAAGCTTGACTCCAACTAATACTCTACAAAAGTTTGTATCAACTGATTACAACTCAAATATCATGCGAAGTGTCTGTTTCCTTAGGCCTTGAATCCACAGTACACTGGGTGGCGCTGAATTATGCATGGCTAATATAAGACTGGCAACATATGTCAATAAGTTGTTGCCATTTATTGTTTATTTATTTTTTTCGAATTTCTTCCTCGGGCATTTAAACCCCATTTATTCAGGCAAAAAATATTTACTCTCAAATTTTCATATCCACAATATCCGTTAGCAAGTTTCTGTTAATTTATTAACAGTAAATTGTTTTAAAACTGGACCTTAGGTCTTAAGATGTTAAGGAAAGTTAAACCTGCCATAAAGCTGCATTGTGGGTCATATGAATCATTTAGTGCAGATCCAACCCTGAAAAATCACACAGCTTCGTTTTTGAGAAGAGCAGCCCACACAGCATTAATACACTAAATGCTGTATTTTGCAATAAAACATAATTAAATATTTTTTTAAGCTAATCACATGCTCGGATCAAAAGTTTTGCAGTATTGCTTTAATTACTTAATTTTGTGAAATAAGGTTTTATTAAGAATGAATTACCAAAATATTTGGATGTTGTTTTTGTTTACACACATGGCTGTATGACTTTGTAAAGGGCACTGGACAGTTTTCCTTTAGATATTTCTCATTATAAACCTATTCTCTGGTCTTCTGATCCTGTTCACTTCTATGAGCTCCTTTTTTTCTGCTATTTTTGTGCAGCAAAGTTTCCTTTGCTTTGTTTCAGCTTTTCAGCCTCACCCTGTTTATACAATGTCTTTGTTTTGTTCATTCATTACCTGTCATTTTGTATCCATGTAGGTGATGTAGTGTGGGTTCTCTCATTCATTTAATCCTTATGTAATAAACTATGGCCTACATTAATCCAATACACAGTTGCTGCCTGTGTTGAAGTCCTCATTGCATCAGTAAAACTGGATTGTTTTGCTTTGTTCTGAATTAACCCTTTTAGTCAAGCCAGCCTTGGAAAGTATTGCAGAAATTCAGTTTGCATCTCTATACACCTTTGTTTGATTTTTTCAGTTATTTATATAGAGCCATTTCACAATACATCATCCCAATGCACTTTAAGGAGACAATTCAATCGGATCATACAATTAGATTGGTTAAAAGTTTGCTAACTAGGGAAAATCAGCTGATTACATTGAGTCATTGCATTTGCAGGATTCGCTCTTTCTGGATGATTATATGGCGTTGGCAGATATTAACCTATATTGTGTGTAAAGCAATCCCTCACAACGAGCAAGCATGCAGCAAAGGTGGAGAGGAAAGACACCCTTTAAAATGAAAAAAACTTATAAGCACATAGAAGCAAAGATGTAATGAGCTCAGAATGTAGGACAGAGAATTCAGGTGAGACAGACAGTGGCAAGATTCAAAGCATTTATTGAAAAATAACGTTTTGCGCTGCTCCACCAACCTGGCAAAGTTCAGTCCAAGCCCAGAAGAAGGACTGAAGTCCAGAGGAGAGGGACTGACTGCTGTCTAACTACTGAGCTGAGACCAGGTACCAGAGATCCAGGAGAGACGAGGAGCAGCGTCCTGCAACAGTCAGAGCACGCAGAGGAACCGATGGATCCAGGAGGGTTAATCCAAGCTGTAGTCAGAAGAGCTGCGGTGCTTCTCACTCGCTAGCATCCAGGCAGCAGCCCAGAATCGCAGTGTTGATTTTGAGGTTTTATACAGTAGCCCAACAGGCCTTTCTTGTTTTGGTTTTGAAACTGGGCTACTGTATAAAACCCTCGATCTCAATGTCATTCCTGATATTTGAAATGAAAAAGCTTCCTGGATGGGAAGTTAAACATCTTTAAACTTAAAAAAAAATATAGTGGATTGTTTAATTGTGCTTGTACATCCCATAGAGGATAAATGAGAGAGCCAAACTGCCCCCAACCATCCTCACAACCTCCTACAGAAGCAATTCATATGGGAGAGCTGCCGCCAGCCCTTACTGCGGCGTGAGACTGCAGTGCCTCCAATTGCCAGGAATGTGAGTGACAGCAGAGAGGATCATTGGAGCCTCCCTCCATAAAAGACATTTCCTTTCCAGCGCCGTGTCCGGAAGCCTGAAACATCATGTGTTATTAAACCCAATTCTGTTCTCCCTGCTGCCCTCCTTGGAAGAGGCTTCTTACAGCATTCGATTTAGCGAACAGCAGGTTTGCAACAGCTTTCCCACGCTTCGTTATCAGCTATGCCTCTAGATGACTTATAGTTTTTGTAATCAAACCAAACTAGTTAAACTTGCTTACGTTGCTCTTTTAAAGAGGTTTACAGTACTATGAAACAGCAGGTTCTGGCAACAGTTTTTCCCACGCTGTTGCGGGCATCGTGAAAATTCTAATCGTTATGAACCTTGAGTATTACCTCATACTCTAAAGAATGGTGACTCAAAAGCTTGCTTTCTTTAATTTTTCTTTTGAAATTATACCTATGAATTTTTTTTAAATTTAAAAACTTAAATGTTTTGCTCTACATCGATATAGTTCTCCCTCTACTGCTTATATTTTGGGGCACTCAAGCGTATCTTATAATCAGCGACTCGTTGCTAAACATTTCGAGATCATATGGGAGAGAAGCAAAGACCAGACCCAAACGCAGATTGGGAGCAGGAGTGAACAGAGGCAAGAAGGGAGCTAGGGGAAAGGACACTGGCACAAGAGGGAAAACAATAAATATCTAACAACTCAAGTAAAATAAAAATTAAATAGAACACAAAAATGGAAATAAGACCAATGAATCAGATAAAACTTGAACAGAACTAAAACCATGACAGTTCCTTCTGCTATTTATGCTGCCTGTTTGCAGGCCATCTGCGCCAGATTTTTCAAGCTGTGTGTGAGAGTGTCTCTAGCAGTTCTATATAAATCTTATTTTCTGATCTGGTGTAAACTCAGCAGCCTTAGAAAACATTAATGAATAGCTTAAAGTGACAAAACTAAACTTGAAGAGTTTGAAATTGTCAGGATCTTGGAACTGATGAATGCCTTAAGAACTCATTCCATTCACCTGTCCAATGCTGCCCAGTTTCTCATTACCTCTCATCTCATCCACCTGTTCATGCCTATATTTAAGGCGCTAGCATCAATTTCATCAGGGGTGGGTAATCTTGTTCTCTCTAGCCAATGATGAGAGTGTTTATAGAGTTCCTTGGTGTTGATCCGGACCTGTTCTGCCCCTCAACCACTGAGCCTGTGTGTTCCTGTCTGAACAGGTTGCCCTTCATTGTCTTTGGACTCCTGGACCTTTGAGCCTGCCTGTTTCTGTTCTGATCTGTTTGCCTGACCTGGATTCGGACTCCTGAATCTCTGAGAATGCCTGTTGGTGTTCTTATAGGTTTCCCTGGCCTAGCTTTTGACTCCTGCTTGTTCTCCAGGGCTGCAGCATCTGGGACAGACTGGACTGGGCCCACCGCATTTTGTTGGCAGCATACCTGTTGGATCCTACCTCATTCTCTGGCTATGGACTGAACTGTTAAACCAGACGTTTCTGCCCTAAACAATGCAGATCCGCCTGTTTTTAAAAAATGCTTGAGGCTGCAGCGTCTGGACACTCTGGGCGGCGCCCATTGCATTTTGTTTGAAACCCACTAGCTGGATCCTACCTCGTTCTCTGGCTATGGACTGAATTGATAAACCAGGTTAGTGACTCACGTTCATAATCTTCCACCATTAGATTTACGTGGTCGCCAACTTCTGTTTCTCTCTAGCAGAGTTTCCAGCCTCATAAGCTCTAGCTGCTGCTACACGATCATTGTTTTAATAATAGCTTTTGAGTGTCTTGTCTGTCTTGCCTTCAATACTGGGTCCTTCTTTCGGAGTCATGACAGAAATTTGTTCTTGTAACGCTTATCTTTGTGAATCTATAAGGAATTTCATGTACTTGCACACAGTAATCTGAGGGATTAACCTTGATTTGTTGTTGGTCTGTGTGAGAGCAAAGAGAAACCTGAAACCTTTGAGCTTATCTGGTTACAGATGGTTGAACAAAGGGGATGGTTCATTTCACTTGAATATCTGCAGACAGTGAAAAAGAAACTAAAGGTAGTAGTTTCAGGATAGATAAGATAAATAGTGAATAAAAGCAACAGGTTGCTGAATATAAAAAATCAATTCCCAACTGAATAATAATGTAATCTTTTTTCAAAAATCTCATTCTGATTAAAGGTATAGATTTTTCTCCGGAGGTTAAATTAAAACTGACATTGCCATTAAACCACTTCTATTCACTCAGATGTATCTAGTATGTGTCTGAAAATCTGTAGTAATATAGTTATATTCAATATTAGAAAATGCCACTAGAGAAACCAAACATCAGAAGAGATTTTTTATTAACATCTGAAAATATCTGATGATCTTTGTAGGCCAATTTGTTTTAACATTTCATGTTTTTTTGTTTTTAGCTTTTACTAAATCACAGTTTTTCACATTTTCAATTACAAATTAAGTCAAGCCTTTCTTTCCAAGCACATAAAAGTGTTTAATACTTTTAAACTTCCAATACACTTTTAAAACCCGAATTGTGCAATTTTGACTTCGAAGGCACACAGTTTGAAAGGTAGAAATCAGGTGGGGCCGACTTGGTGTAAATATTTGGGTGGCGACTTAACATAAAAAGCATTAAAAATAACCCCAACTATATAGGGTTCAGTTAAAGCCTGATGAAACAGAGATTTTCTTTTAAATAAAGGGTGTTTTACTGAAAAGTTTGACTTAAACTTGGGTTTCCAAAGGTTAATAGCCAATAATTTTACAGGAAAGTCAAAATTAGATTAGATTCAGACGGACTGAAAGTAAAAAAAAAAAAAGCAAACTTAGAGTTAAGGAATGTTGCAAAGGAATGCCTGAAAACATTGACAAACCAGAGAGGAATAGCTGGAAACCAGGGTAAGGAACCCGCCCTACTGCAACAAAAAGGGGAGAGTAGTTACTTAAATGCACAAAATCTGCAGGAAGACCAGCTAAGAGAAAATTAATAAAAAGCAAGTTTGTTTGAACACTAATCAAAATACTCAGAGAATAAACAACTATTTAAGAACAACAAAAACTAAACATAAACAAACTTAGTCTTTGGGGTCATGAAAGCAGTGCTCTATATATAATGTAAGAGATATACAAACACATCATGCTTTACTGAGAGTTTTCAGGCGCATAAATCAAGACATTTGTATGAAGGATTATTAAAGTATTCCTTTAGTCAAGTGCTCTTATGAACCTAATCTTTGCTTCAGCTAACAAAGACCTCTTGTTCTAAAACAAATGGTTTCGATTCAGGTTGAAAATAGGAGTTTAGCTTTTGACAGCTGATTTATGATTGAGACTAACATGTGTCATTAGATATAGTCTCATTAATCTCATGTCCTGTTTGTGAACCAACTTTTAATGCAGGCCACTGCTTTTAAGAACAAAGAATTTAATAATGTGACATACGATGCATGCTGGGTGATACATGCCCATTCCAGCTTTGATCCTTAGTGAAAGACAATGAGCTAACGCACTCGTGCAGAGCAACGTGCTCACTTCTTGTCTTTTAGGTCTTTCCCCTTCTTCTGACTCCAGTAAATCAAAACTCAGGGAACTTTTTGGTTTCGTTTTCGTCCTGAAATGAAACATAAACCCGAACAAGCCTGTTTGTGGATTTGTTTTACCAACTTTGTTTATATAGATCATGTGTATTAAACAAAATGCAAAATGTAGTTAAAATACTCTTTATCAACAAGCGTGAAATATTATCAGTTAACTCACATTTCCTCAAAACCAATGGAATAGAACAAAAATACCTTTAACCTTTAAAGGAAATCTAAGTAATTTAATGGAGTTACCTGAGCTAAACAGTCATGATGTGTGCTCCTTTATATGAATTATTTAAAAAAAATACAGTCATAACATTGTGACGAAGCCTCAAGGGCAAGAGATTACTTAAAAGATCCTTTTAGGCAAGAGATTAATCTGGTGTCTTTATATGACAATGTCAAGAGGCCCAATGTTAGCTTGTCCAACTCGGGAACATCTAGGGTGGGCCAACAATGCTGGGAACATGGACTGTTGTGAGACATATCAGTGTTGCAGAATTGTAGCAATGGGAAAAATGGGCTCCAACTGGCAGCACTCAGTCCCTGCAGCCAGGCTTTGTGAACATCAGTTTTATAAAGTTATTACCTTGTTTGGCTGTAACTTAGAAAGGTCATTTCCATGTCTTTGATGGCACTTTGAGATTTTCAAGTAACAACTGTTGCTTTCAAGAACACCTTGCAAAGGCCTCACTAAGAATTAGGAGGATAGAGGTACCGGTACCAATGATTTTACAGTGATGCTTCACGGTTATTCTTTTTGATCACCTGAGTGAGCTGCAAGGTTGAGAAGGTTTTGACATCGCCAACTTGTTGAAGGGGGTCCAGGGTTCAATCTTTCTTTTTGAGTTTACATATATTTACATATATTCTTATACATTTTTCTAAGGTCCATTTTTTCTAGAATTTTTCCGCTGCTGTAAACATCAGAATTTCCCCGTTGTTGGACAATAAAGGGATTTTCTTTTCTATTCTATTCTATTCTATTCTATTCTATTCTATTCTATTCTATT
>JAGKQL010000005.1:5061742-5164907 GCA_018398635.1 Cyprinodon brontotheroides | reverse complement strand
TTCTATTCTATTCTATTCTATTCTATTCTATTCTATTCTATTCTATTCTATTCTGTTTTAATGTTCTTCATTTGTATATTTTGTTCTCTCCAGGTACTACAGCTTCCTTCCAAAGTTCAATTAAATTCAATTTAATTTATTTATATAGCTCCAGTTCACAAAACATGTCATCTAAAGCACTTTACAATTCAACCAGATCATCCGGTCTGCATGCTTGTAGCAACAGTGGAGAGGCAAACTTCCTTCCAACAGGAAGAAACCTCCAGCAGAACCAGGCTCAGTGTCAGCAGCAACCTGCTGAGGCTGACTGGGGTTCAAGGAGACAAGCAGAGATAAAAAAGGCAAGTGTCCATCAGCCCAGAGGCGGCCCCGTCCAGGAAACACACAGCCAGGCAGACTAGCTCTGAGCCAGCTCCCATGTCAGAGGATAAAAGAGAGCACATTCAGTTATTCACAGGACTACAATGAAAAAGAGGCCAAACCCTAACACCTATAAACAAAGGTGTTGCTAACAGTGCAAAGCTGATATTTCTCTTCAGGATGGAGTCGAGCCAAAAACGAACAGACCAGATGAAAATACTATGATGAGAAAAAGCAGAGAGAGCAGAATGTTAGAGATTGAACTAACAGGTTCTGCAGAGTGGGAGAATAGAGATAGAATGAAGAAGAATGATGAAAAAGGGTCCCTATGTCCTCCAGCAGTCTAAGCCTATAGCAGCATAACTATAGAGATAGCTCAGGATAACCTGAGCCACTCTAACTATAAGCTTTATCAAAAAGGAAAGTTTTAAGCCTAGCCTTAAAAGTTGACTGGTGTCTGCCTCACGGACTAAAACTGGTAGTTGGTTCCACAGGAGAGGAGCCTGATAACTAAAAGTTCTGCCTCCCATTCTACTTTTAGAAATTCTAGGAACCACTAGTAAACCTGCAGATTGAGAGCGAAGTGCTCTGTTAGGAACATAAAGAACAATCAGATCTCTGATATCAGATGGAGCTTGGCCATTTCAGGCTTTACATGTGAGAGGGAGGATTTTAATTTATTCTAGTTCAAAACTCCGGACGCTTTTTGTTTGTGTGAGCCTTTGTGTCGATAAACTGTCTAGATCGCATCCCAGATCTCACGATATAACAGCTTAAGGTAGGCCCCAAACCCTCTCCACTCTGCATGGATGAGTGGGTTTCCAATATGAATGGACGGGTTATCATAGCTCATGGCGATAAAACCTGCATATTCTACTTAAACAATGTTACTCAACCATCTCTCTGATACAGTTGTCCAAAGACAAGGAAACCCCTGAGCATTTACCATAGCCTGTTCACTTCTCTTTCTTACAAACACTTTTAACAAACAGACTGAATGTAACGACCGTGTTCATATTTAACTGTGTCTGTTTGTTCTGCGGTGTTTTTATTCTTCAGCTTGTCATCACTTACTGTAACCCTGCATAATTTAGTGAAACTGTCAGCTGTGATCTATCAGCACAGAGTAAAAAAAACAAACAATGCTAAGCTCAGACATGACATGTTTCTAATTATAGGATGCCTAGATTGTTCAAACGTCTTAAACGATTGCTATCTGCCAAGATCAACATGGTAAAAAATGCCACCCACTTGGTTCATAAAAAAACATCTGAAACAGATGATATCCTGTTTGACCACTTTGTGGAACAGGAGATCCTGATAGGGCAGTTAAACCTACTTTACTGAATTCTCGTAAAGAGAGCTGACTCATCAGGGGTGAGAATTGTTTCAAAAGCTGATCCTAAAGAAGATATTTGTATTTTTATGCTTGAAAACTAAGATTTTGCAAAGTTGCAGACAGGGTTTGAAAATTTTGTTTTGTTACTCTGAACAATGAGGTTTTAGCAACCTGAGCCTAACTACACACGTATGCATAATAATTTAGTTTCTCTGCTCCACTTGCTAATGTTCAGTTAATTAAACCTTTGGGTATGACAATAGGTGCTTGATTGCATATCAGAATGAGGAAATATGAGGATCTAAAATATCTGAGCATTAACAAGCAGATGGTGGACATCTGCAGATATTTAGCAATGAAAGCATCATTGTTTCATTTTTAATATCTAAATGAACAGGAGGACAAACTGGTTTATCATTTAAAGCTAAATTAATAAAAATATTGTGATGTCAGAGAGAAGTAATTAAAAAAAACCCACGTGTAATGCATTTAACCACATTTCTTTGATGCCTCCTTTACTTCTCTGTTTATTTGTTTTTTTAAGATCTCTCCCTGACCGATCACTGATTGGCTATGAGCTAAATAAAATGGTATAAAACATTTCTTTTTTAATATGTGTCCCTTCATCTGGAATGACCACTATGACCACTAAGAAGAGTCAGAGGCAACCACAAGTTCTGAGGAAAATCAAAAAGAATAGCCAGAAATGGTGAAAATGCACACGTGCTTGTAACTGGGTCATGAAGGATCTGGCGCATCTCAAGGAGGTATTGTGTGAGACATGAAAGCAAACCTGTAGAGGTCAGCAGTGCATTGCAGGAAACACAGAGAAAAAAAAAAAACATGCAGACATTTATACCTAATGCCAATTTATAGTGACCAACTAACCAAACAGTCACGTTTTAGTATTGCAGGACAACAGACAAATAACAAAGGCCTGGATTCAAAACCTAAGATAACAGTGATAATCCTCCACATAGCTCTAGAAGAACAGGGAAGTTATTTGTTTTTCTAAAGTTAGAAAGAACAAGAAAAACATTCTTCTGGCAAGGACATTTCAAACCCGACAATAACACTCCATGTGGCTGTGATACATTTTAGGCATGCAAGAAGAAACCTCATACAAGAACTCTTAGACCAGGGCTGCAAAAAGGAAATCATATAAATTAGTTTTAGTGCCCCTGGAGAAAGTACAAATGCATCTGTTTTTGTGGACCATGTAAAGGTGGCAGAGTTTGAAAGGATCCTGCACCTCATACATACACTCACCGCCACTTTATTAGGTACCCCCATGCTAGTAACGGGTTGGACCCCTTTTGCCTTCAGAACTGCCTCACTTCTTCGTGGCATAGATTCAACAAGGTGCTGGAAGCATTCCTCAGGGAGTTTGGTCCATATTGACATGATGGCATCACACAGTAGCCGCAAGATTTGTCAGCAGCACATCCATGATGCGAATCTCCCATTCCACCACATCCCAAAGATGCTCTATTGGATTGAGATCTGGTGACTGTGGAGGCCATTTGAGTACAGTGAACTCATTGTCATGTTCAAGAAACCAGTCTGAGATGATTCCAGCTTTATGACATGGCGCATTATCCTGCTGAAAGTAGCCATCAGAAGTTGGGTACATTGTGGTCATAAAGGGATGGACATGGTCAGCAACAATACTCAGGTAGGCTGTGGCGCTGCAACGATGCTCAATTGGTACCAAGGGGCCCAAAGAGTGCCAAGAAAATATTCCCCAAACCATGACACCACCACCACCAGCCTGAACCGCTTGATACAAGGCAGGATGGATCCATGCTTTCATGTTGTAGACGCCAAATTCTGACCCTACCATCCTAATGTCGCGCAGCAGAAATTGAGACTCATCAGACCAGGCAACGCTTTTCCAATCTTCTATTGTCCAATTTTGATGAGCTTGTGCAAATTGTAAGCCTCAGTTTCCTGTTCTTAGCTGAAAGGAGTGGCACCGATTGTGGTCTTCTGCTGTTGTAGCCCATCTGCCTCAAACTTCCACGTACTGTGGATTCAGAGATGCTCTTCTGCCCACCTTGGTTTGTAACGTGGTGGTTATTTGAGGTCACTGTTGCCCTTCTATCAGCTCCTAACCAGTCTGGCCATTCTCCCTCTGACCTCTGGCATCAACAAGGCATTTCCACCCTAGAACTGCCGCTCACTGGATGTTTTCTTTTTCGGACCATTCTCTGTAAACCCTAGAGATGGTTGTGCGTGAGCCAATCCCCGTAAGATCAGCAGTTTCTGAAAATACTCCAGACCAGCCCCTTCTGGCCTGCCAACAATCATGCCACGTTCAAAGTCACTCAAAATCACCTTTCTTCCCCATACACTGATGCTCGGTTTGAACGGCAGGAGATTGTCTTGACCATGTCTACATGCCTAAATGCACTGAGTTGCCGCCACCGTAGCGGGTGGCTGCTTAGAAATTAAGTGTTAACAAGCAGTTGGACAGGCGTACTCTAATAAAGTGCCCGGTGAGTGTATAACAACGCTGCATCTCTGTGAGGTCCATATGCACAAGTGATGCAGACAAGTAGAGGCTACAGAGGCTCGTGAAAATCATTGACCACCTTGAAATCCTAAACACCAGTTGTTCCCCTGCTGCCCTCCAGGTGATGCTACAAGTCAAGTAGTAAAAGGCTGAGGAACTGGAAAGACACAGTAACCACAATGCTTATTGTGCACATTTTAAGTTCTGTGGGTATTATTTATGTGTACTTGCATCACATATATTCAGAGCTATAAATGTAAGACACAGGTACTAAGAATATTATATACAGGTTGGTAGACCTCAGATACATAACTGTGTTCAACTTGTATCCTTATTATCTCTATCAAAGCAGCCATTTCTATTAATCCTTTATTCCTTATTGTCAGGTTAAAACAACTATTAAGTTGAAGCAGTTTCATGAAATAACAATGGAGGCCCCTTTTTTGATAAATAAGCTAAGATAGTGTGTACTTTGTGTTAGAAATAAGTAAAATTGATCTATATCCAGACTGAATCTCCATTAGCTTTAGAGTTGAGGTAATAAAAAGGTTTCAGCATTTTTTTTTCTGCTTCTTTGTGGAATAACTGAATTTAATTATGATAAAAGTTTGACACCCGAAATGAACTGTTATGTTTTTAGGTCTAAGTCATTTCTTAAAAATATAACATCCAACTCTGATCAGCAGGTTAATTCCAATCAAATAGGTGTGATGATTCATCACACATCACATGCCTACAAAAAGATTGTTATTATGCTTTGTTTTGTGCTATTAGTATGATCAATTTAACAGTGTTTTTATGCAGCTAGAAGCTGCATATCGTCTGTAGGTCTGTTGGGGAGAGTGTGATCTATTCTGCATAAGTGCACCGATTCTAGAAGTGCTGCAATGCTGGGCTGATGCATGGGTTGGACAGGGCAGGCCCTTGTTTCATCTTCCTGTTCTAGAGGATTTACTCTAGAAACAATTTCTCAAATAATTCTTCATACAACAAAAAACTTACAGACAACTATTAAACTGTTATACAACAATATTGTCTTCAGTCAAAGGCAGATCTGCTGCAATCCAGTCTGCTACAAAAGATCCTTCTTTCCTATAGTTAACATCTCAACAACTCAATGAAATAACCATGAAGTCAGTATTCTGCAAACATAAACGTATAATAAATACTTATACAAGCAGTTTTATTTCAAACACACACCTTAATTACTCTATATGTAGTTTTTTTTAAAAATCTATATGAAGAGTAACCCTCCCAGTCGACCAGGTACTGCCAGCCACGACCTTATCGACAGGAGTCCACAATCCTCAGGACCGTAAAAAATGGGTGCCCCTTGTAGTCTCAGGTGGTGAAGGCGGCTCAGCTTGAGGGCAAAAAGTGCTGGTAAGGACCGGTTTAATCTGGGAAACACGGAGCGTCGGATGGATGCGGAGACAGGTCTTGATAAATCAAACTGCCTGTATGGCGAAATATCATTGCTACCACTTTGAATGAAGAATGTGAGCATTCATGTTGATAGAAGTATTTTTTATTGAACCATTTAGGAACATTAAGTCCATTTTTATACACAGGATTAAAATGAAAAGATAAAAATTTAATCTAATTCAAAATAAAACAACTGATTATAGGTGAAAATAATCATGAAAAATTAGACAAAATAAAACATTTCTTCCAGTTATGGTTAATAGAAACCCACATTTCCAGATATTTGCATCTTTGGCTACGTTCACACTGCTGGCCTTGATGCTCGATTTTTTTGCGAAATCCGATTTTTTTACGTTGCTGTTCACATTTCCAAATATATGTGACTTGTATGTGATCTCTTGTGTGAACTGCAGTCATACAACGCAAGTGTCCCGCATGCGCAGTAGAGGACGCGATGACGTCACAGGTCAGCGTGCTCTTTTTTCCCGGAAGTAAACATGGATGGTAGCGCTGGCGCGCATATAGCGATCTTTTCCAGCCATAAAACACAATCTTTTCAACATGGTTAAACATAAATACTGCTCTCCGCATCATCATCTGCCATGGTTGTTGTTTTTCTTGCCGCTTCTGCGTAGCAAGACGCATAATAGTGACCTTTGTCGGGTATTAATGGCGTTCAGGTGGGATGAATGCGACCTGGCCGTTCAGACACAGGTCGCATTCGAAAAGATCAGGTTCATATCGGATTCAGGACCACATAGTCAAGTGGCCTGGGTTGGATAGGAAAAAATCGGATCTGTGTTGTTCAGACTGCCATGAAAAGATCAGATCAAGGTCGCATATGGGCAAAAAATTCGGATTTGGGTCACTTCAGGCTGCAGTGTGAATGTAGCATTTATTAGATATTAAAATAACTTCATAAAGAATCCCACATTCCCAAAACCCCAGAAAGCAGCCCGGCAGACGCAGGTGGTTTAGTTTTCATATGAGGGCAGAGGTTGATATTTGACCCTGGAGGTTTTGGCTTTGTAGATGAGGACGCCACAGACCATCCCAACAGCAACAAGAAGGCATCCAGCAACAAACACCAGGTTCAGGTTTAGATTTAGTGCTGCAAACAAGAGAAATGCAGTTAGTGATAGAGTCCTACTTACATTAAACCAGCTTCTCATAAATATTTTAAAATGGTTTCCCTACCTGAGCCTCCTTTGGGGTCTCCTTCACGCCGCAGACGCAGTGGACCCTGGGAAACCAAATGCTTTCCGCTCTGGACCACAGCCTCTCTCTTTCTACGAACAGGGCTGTGAGTCATTGTAGAGTTCATGCATCCCTTAGAGCACCTGGTGTTGGGATTCCCTGCCTCACACATCATGACTGTGCAGCTGATGTACACCTGAGCACATAAAGCAAATAGCCATTGAAAACTACCACACCACCTGATGGATAAAGTTTTTTTTGACCACAAGTATGTGGAAACCAAAGAATGTTTCAACATTCAGTTCAGTGAAAGAAACTAATTTCATAATCAAATGTTTTGTAGCACATTTTGTTCCTAACCTGATCATGCAGTCCAATGAACTTGAAGGCCTCCATGCTGAACCTGAATTGTCTGTTTTGGGGTGTGGAGTAAATCTGCAAAGTTGGGTCAACTTTGCACCTAATTTAAACCAAAATCTCACATTAGCTGAAATAGATTTACAGCTTATCAGTTTTATCAACCGTCAGCACATCAAAATCATCATCAGCAAATGTTATTTGAAGTGGACCATAGTAAATGGTTTCTGTGCTTGTCTTCCTTGGGTTCCTCTGCAGCCATGCTTACCCGTTCTCAATGATGGAGTAGGTCGGATGGTAGTTTGGGTTGTCATACGGTGCAGCTCTGCAGGACTCCACAAACATCTCAGTGTTGTTGACAGAGGAGCTGGCATCCAGCTGCATGTAGATCCTGTTTCCAATGTCAAACTCCAGAGGGTAGGAGTTTGGGTCAAACATGGCTCCAAACTGGTCATTCTGGTAGAACTCAAACTGGTAGATGAACGTGCCAAAACCTCTCTCCCAAACTGTGACGTTCTTTCTGTGTGCTGAAAAGCTTAGGGTCACATTGCCCCGTTTGGGGTACTGGCAGTAGAAACGGGCCTCCACCAAGTGTTTCCTGGTGACCAGCTCCGTTGGGTTGTCCTCCACTGTTGTGATCTCATTCTTAAAAATTAGGTAATCGTCGTCTTCCTGCAGAGTAAATAGTCACAACCTGTACAAATACTAGAAAGATTAACCATGTGCAGCATAGAACACAACTTGTTTTCACCTCGATCTGAGTGCCGCATTCATTGAGAGGAATGATGGCGACTATGTGGCTACTGTTGGAGTTCCTTTCAAGGCTGCAGATGGTGTTGCTGGGGTCGCTAAGGCGAAGATGATCCTCCTGAAGTCCAAAGAAGGATTGCTTTTCAACCTCCACCTTCATTGTTGTTTCAGTGCAGGTAACTTGGGCTTTGACTGGAACAAGAATAATTGGTTGGGAACAAAACAAAACAAAACAAAACAAAAAAACAACTTACACAACTCATGAAAAGAATGGCTCCAAAACATTAAGGTAATGCAATGACCTCCAGGTGCTTGGATGGAGGTAAAAAGGAATCTTAAAGATTTAGCAAAGGAATACATCTTTACCCAAATGGTACCAAGTTTATCCGCTATTAAATGTGAACAAGTCGCTCTGTAAAATGATCTCTGCTAATATTTACAGGAAGAGACGCTTTTCATTTGTTAGAACTGTAATTTCCCAGAAAAACACCTCTAGTTTGAACTTACTTTGTTCTTTTCGAATTTCCACCAGAACACACCTCATCTCAGACTGATAGACGGATGACCTGAAACGGAAAAATTTTTTTCCCTCATAAATAAATCAGTACACTAATAGATACCCTAAAATGGACTTATGGTATTTATGGTTTCCATGCCTTATGCTACTTATTAAGATGTTGAAAAGATGCTTAAGGCTGAGGTACAAAATATAAAAAAATATATTGTTCTCAATTTCCATAACTATTGCTTTTATTATAAATAAATCCCGGTCTCACCCATTCTGTGATTCCACAGCAAAGCAGATCGGAAAATGACCTCCAAGATCATCTTTAACTGGTGTCCACCTGATGACAAAATCACTGTTAATGTCCCTGTGCTTGGTGACATTCGATGGCCCATTGAAGATGATGTTTTGGATACTAGATGAAAAGTAAAGCACAAAATATCATGTAGACGTTGTTGCTGTTTTCTTGCCAGCAGACATCAGTGAGCTCTGATAAACTACATTGAATGTGATGCCTGAGCTTTGACTCTGATCTCCAGTTCTTTCTGAACCTCAGCCACAATGCGTTCTCCGTGTCTAGGTGTTGGAGCCACAAGATGAGGCAGGTAGAGTCCTTCCTGACATGAAGGAACAGGTGGGTCCACTGGAGAATAAAAAAAACGGGCTTTAAAAATCCACAAATACTGTACCATTCATTATCGTAGTTGACTTTGTTGTAAATTATGCGTGTTTGCACCAAACATTTTATCATTTCATGAATGAAAGATTTCTTGATATATGAAACAAGGGGCTAACTTTTAAAAACAGTTAAAAATGTAAAAGAAAAAAGATCAGACTGAAGTCTACTTGTCTTGAACACAGTTGTTTCAAAAGACTATATCTCTTAAGAGGAGAAAACCTTAATAAATGAGAAGATAAATGAAAATATCCTGCACTGCACTTGATGTAAATGTTAAGTAAATGAATGATGACTATCTGTGATAATTTGGGCCTTTTTCTCTCCCAGAGACCCTGCAAATCTTTATTATTGTTCAGAATTGTCAGGGATCCAGTTTGTGTCGCCTGTTTTTGTGTTTCCTTTTTCTCCAAATTCCACCAGGTGGTGCCCCGTCCTCATTGGGCCTCCCTGCACACCTGCAGCGCTTGTTGCACCCATTACCTGAGGATTCTTAAGCTGCTGACTGCCACTACCTCGACGCCAGAGTGCCAGTTTCGGGAAGTCATCCTGCAGACTGGATGTTTCGGACCTTCTCCCCCCTGGAAGGATTCTCTGAGCACCAAACTGAGTTGAGGATTCAAGTTTGTGGTTTGGATCAACTTTTCCCCTCAAGGATTGTTTTGAGATTCTCACTGAGCAGGGGATTCATCTCCACTATAACCCGCTCAAGTACTGCAGGAAGTTGCAGTCAGCTTCTCCGTTCGGCAAGGAACAACCCCAATCTAGGTAAACCCTGTTCACCCTCCAACTAACAAGACATTCACTGGAACAACTCACACCGACTGGATTCACTAAGAGACACCTTTTTCTGGAAACTTCCGGTTCGACAGTGTTCAGAGCAGCACTTGACCCATCTCATTCTCTTAAAATAAAACCTGTTAAACTTTTCCCTGGTCTCTCTGTTTGGTCTTCTGCATGTGGGTCAAAAAACACTAGATAAAATCTTAAAATTAAAATAATCTTATAACTTAAATGATTAATGTAAATCAGTTCACTTTGTTGAAATAGCCTCATTTCATTCATAGTTTCACTTACTTAATTTTCTAAAGCCTGCGATATACTTTGTGATATCTTCAATAGTTGTTTCAAAACTCCAACTTAAATTGTGGGAATCCATTGCAGATTACCAAAAAATCACTGTAAGATGATGGATGTGATGTGACTACTCACACTGTACGTCCTCAAAGACAGGGCGGAGTATTGAACAATCCCAATATCCAAAGCAATAAATACAATTAGCTAGAAACGCATGATGTGAAAATCTAAGGGAAAAAAGTTCTCAGTGGGGTAATGTCACCTCTTCAACACGATTATAAAGCAGGTTTGATTTTCTTGCAACCCACGATTTCTGATCAGGAGCTCGTCATAATGTGCTTGCGTGGGGGGTGTGCTTCTCCCAAGGCTCTCCACAACCACTATTGAACATTTTTTCTATGGATAAACTCTTACATGCACAAGTGCACCCTCATAAACAATTACAGGTGCTTGGCTTCAGGTACTCAGAGATTCACTTCCATACAGAAAGCCCACATCCGTATCTTCAGTACATGTCAGGACTTAATAATATTACTTTAACGATAGTTTCAAGGTGTTGCTTTTATTGTATATCTCGTACCATGTCTTTTCGGTTGTGCTGTTCTTTTTTCATCTCGTTACAGGTGATGAAGCAGACTGAAAATGTTTTGTCATTGTCTCCTTTCTCTTCTTTCTTTCATCTTTCTCTTTCTTTTTCCTTTCTTCTTCTTCTGTTTTTCTGCTCTATTTACATTGCAGTGTCCATATAAACTGTACAACTCCCTGCATAATTATAACAAAGGAATTTGTATGCATGAAACAAGTGGAGCAGTATTGCAATTGCCATACTGCTACACTTGTGAAAGTAAAATCTGTTGGGCTCTTTTTGGCATCAAGACAATTATTCTTATTGCCACATTGCCAGACAGGACATTGTAAAAAAAAAAAAGAAAAAAAAATGTGCTTGCATGACGCACAACACATGACCAAACACTGCATGATTTTTTGGTCATTTTTGAAACGATTATTAATTATTGAAAGGTCTCTGGACATTTTATAAATCCTTTGGCTTTTGCCACAAAATTGACAATGCGTTGTCTTACCGATCCAAAGGATGCAGCCACATCAAAACAAACAAAAAATATATAGGGGAGTGGTGGCCTATTGGTTAGGGCATAGAGCTTGGAATCCTGAGGTTCTGAGTTCAAGCCCCACTCCCACAGACTGCCTCTGAATTTACTGATGTTACTCTGTACTGTACCAAAGCCAATTTACATTGGACTATAAAGCAAAAGAAAAAAAAGATACCAACGTATGGTATGATTTTAGGAAAAATTATTATTCTACAATAACATTTTTTTAGGAAAAAGAAAGAAAGAATCCTTCACTCTCTGTGTGCTTCAACCTTCAGAGATCAAAGGGTTATTGTTGTCCAAATGGCTACTCAAAGATACAAATAAACAGGAAACATGGCAATTATAAATTACTTTGTAGTGACATATAGCATGTTCTTACCTAGAAAAGAGAACTGCAGAGGTAGCTTACTAAGGGGAGTGCTGCTAGTAATTAAAGGTAGTGGTGTGGTGGGTGGTGCAGTAGTACTAGTAACATGGAAAGGTAAAGCTGCTGTGGGTGGTGTAGTAGTAGTTGTATGGAAAGGTAGAGCTGTAGTTTGGGGTTTTGTAGTAGTAGTAGTCTTAAGTAGAGCTGTAGTTGGGAGTGTAGTAGTAGTAGTAGTAGTCATTGGTAGAATTGTGGTTGGGGGTGTGGTAGTAATAATATTTAGAGGCAGAGCTGTGGATGGGGGTGAAGTAGTAGTAGTTGTCATAGGTAGAGCCGTTGTTGGGGATGTAGTAGTAGTAATCATAGGTAGAGCTGTTGTTGGGGATGTAGTAGTAGTAGTCATAGGTAGAGCTGTGGATGGGGGTGTAGTAGTAGTCATAGGTAGAGCTGTTGTTGGGGATGTTGTAGTAGTAGTCATAGGTAGAGCTGTGGAAGGGAGTGTAGTAGTAGTAGTAGTCATAGGTAGAGCTGTTGTTGGGGATGTAGTAGTAGTAGTCATAGGTAGAGCTGTGGATGGGGGTGTAGTAGTAGTAGTAGTCATAGGTAGAGCTGTTGTTGGGTGTGTGGTAGTAGTAGTAGTAGTCATAGGCAGAGCTGTGGATGGGTGTGTAGTGGTAGGATAAGTCATAGGTAGAGCTGTGGATGGGTGTGTAGTAGTAGTAGTAGTAGTCATAGGTAGAGCTGTTGTTGGGGATGTAGTAGTAGTAGTCATAGGTAGAGCTGTTGTTGGGGATGTAGTAGTAGTAGTCATAGGTAGAGCTGTGGATGGGGGTGTTGTAGTAGTAGTACTATTCATAGGTAGAGTTTTGGCTGGTGGTCTAGTAGTAGTAGTCATAGTTGTTGGGTGTGTAGTAGTAGTAGTAGTTGTGGCTATAGCTGGAGATGTCATTGATGGGGATCTCTTCCCTCTTGAAGCCAGTGGATGCTTGCGAACACTTGATCCATCAGAATAGGACAAATCAATGGTGCTGCGTGGATAGTCTTCTACAACCATCTCAAAACCAAAGACACTTTTTTCATGAGAGGTTTGCTGGTAGTGCAATGTACAAGAATCCTGATAAAAACACAGTTCATTAAAAAAAACAAAAACAGATTTTTAACGTTTTGACGCTCTCATAATACAATTATGATGTTTTAACTGACCTGGTCAAGTTGGAAGCCTGAGGGGAGATGGCAATTGTCACACTCGAATCCATGTAAATTCCCATACCTGCAGCGGACCCTGTCACCATCAGGATCAAAGGCAGCCAGTTTGTATGTTCTGGGGCAGTTCTCAGGGACTCTATAGTAGATACAAACACATAATGTAAATAAAATCAACTCTGCAAAGAGACTTCAGGAGAACCAATGAAAACGTCTGAGGTCTCTGAGTAGTCAAGTCTACATCTTGTGGGATGTGATGAGAAGGATTTAAACACCTATAAATCTTAATGTTCATTTCTTAATAAATTGAACTCTTCTTTACATCAGATGGTGTGATATTATACAAACCAAAGGTACCTTAAAAAGGGGACAATGGCAATTTCAGGTGATTTATTTGGTTCCATCGTGTCTGATCTTGTACCAAAATCCACAAGGGAATCCAATCTCCAGTTTTGAACTGAGTTACGTGTTGGCAACCAGCAGCAGCTAGATGCTCTGATATTGTTGAAGGAAAGAACAAGATATACATTCATTTTAACTTTGGCTCCAAAACACAGCAGTTATGGTTCTAATATATGATGCTAATATTAATACTAATTCCACTTATTGACATGTGAACATATTTTTGCGTTTTCTATCAGCTCACCGGAATTTCAAAGGCTTGTCACTCAGTAAGGTCCATGTCTCAACAAGTTCTGTTTCGCACCATTGGTTTTTGTAGGATGGTACATTGGTGCTTGAGTCAATCTGAGTTTTGGTTTTACTGGTTGAAATACCACAGTTGCCGCTGTAACAACTCCAGTAATGTGTATAAACACAGCTATCATAAGTGTCTCTGGCTCGGAGGGACATCTGTGGGGCAAATGAGACAGAACACAGAGGTTGTTTTATAGGTTTGATTCTAGTTAATTCAAAGGAAAGAGAGGTGATTACTGACAATTTTTTCAGAGTGCATTAATATTAGGCATGAGAAATGATCAGATTTTGGATTGATTTAATGCCCTTTATTTACTATCTAGTCCTCTCTCCGTTCAACTCAAGTTGTCTGCTTTTAGCCCAGAGTTAACAGAGAAGTTTGGATAATACAGGCTGAGAAAACGAAATCTATTTCAGATTAAAATAAAAGCTACACTCAAGGAAACAGTTTTTAATACGATTCCTTTGGTCATTATTTTGACGACCTTTAACTGTTGCTGTTTCAGAGAAAAATGCAGCAGTAGTTTCGATGCAGCACAGAAGCTAATTTTGTTTTGTATTGTTTTTGGACCAATTGTAGTGTAAAACAACTGATTGCATAAAAATCTAAAGATTAGTTATAAAAATAGCTTTAGATTTGTTTCTCTAGTCTGAAGATTTTGAAATCATTTGCTTTAATACAGCAATTTTAAACGCAACATTTAGATCTTTAATTTTCATAATGATATGATTTTATTTAGGGTAAGGGTTGAATATGGGTTGAATAAGTTAACATTTCAAACCTTTAGTTAAAATATTATCTTTTTCAAATAATGTTGAATAATATGTCAAGAGTTATTATGTTCAGAATAAACGGTGGTTTTGTAAGACCTTTAATCTTCAGAACAAATATTCTAATTTATTAAATGTGACTGCATGCACAAGTTGATGTGAAAATAAAGACTAAGTATGAGATTACTTTTTATTGCTTGTTAGTTGAACACTTTATTGAAGCCATGAACTTTTGTTTATTTTGGATGTTCTTTCAACTTGACTCAATATCAAATTTTCTGTTTTGATTTTCAGCTGTGCTCAAAAAGCCTTTATAATTGAAGCAAATGATTTAAAGGTAATAAATAAAGAATTTCAAGGTAAAAAAAATCCTGCAAACCTGTGAGAATTGAAGGAATAGTTCATTAATATTAATAATAATAATAATATTATATTATTAAGTTACAACAGACTAAACAATAACACATGACAATAATAGCATCCTATATTTGTACATAAAAAGTAATCTTTCTTACCTTAAAGGATCCATCAGGGTTCCTTCCTTTGTAGGCAACATTCAAGGTTCCTCCCCAGTGATGAGATGCTGAGACCAGGGAGGTCTGCAGGAGCAGCTGGAAAAGGAACAGCACTCTGGAGGCCATCATGATGCTTCAGTCTCAGCTTAGTCTCCGCAATGTTGTTTGCATCTAGATGCAGCATCATATATACAGACGGCTGTGGGGTTGAAGGAGTGACGGTCAGGGTGAAATAATGCTTAGAGGGTTACCAAAGTAAGAGGAAGTTGCAAAACTGGTTTGGAACAAACAAACAGCACTTGGAAGAGATTGGCATTTAATTGAAAAAGATATGGGGAAGTGAGAATGCTTTCTATTTAATCACAGCAAACTATGTTTGCTTTGTTTGTTTCTAGGTTTCCACCGAATTTGAATTTTTTTTTTGTGGTTTTATAGTCGATAGAAAACCATAAAAAACTAATTTTCTAACATTTGACTGTTATTTTGCCTTTCAATGTCCATTTTGTATCTCTTTATCTTTTGACATCATATACGTTTAATAATGTTTAGTTTTGTTACCTTTTTAGGTTGGTAAAATGTAGTTGTGAAGACTGTTTATATCTTAACTGTTTATAGACAGGATCTCATGACATTATTAATGAGGAGGAAGGCAAGCTTTGCGTTTTGAAAATGATGAAGTTTTAGTGGCTTTTTAAGGACATGCTCTCTTACACTGGATGAGTTTGCTGTTGCATGAGTGGTCAGGATGACTGACAGCTCAACTAAGTCTGAGGCCATGGATTTGGACTGGACAAAGGAGGACTGGGGGTCAGTTTCTACCTCAACAGGCGGTTAAAGTATTTTTGCATCTTGTTCAGCAGTGATGGTATAATTGGACAGGGTGGGTTTACAGTAGTAGCCATTTAAAATTTAAACTTGGCTGGTCTTTGGCTGGTCCCCTACAATTCCCTTTTAAACATAAATCTTTGTACTAAAATATTCTTTCTGTTATGATTTTTCGACATTAAAATCTATCACCATCTCCTGGTCAGACCCTGTAATTAAGTAAAAGGATGGAGTCAGAGAAAAAAAAATATGCAGGCCCAGGAGAAGGAGGGGTCACTCCAGTGGCTGGAAGTTGGAGTGGATTCTGCTGGGAGTTGCAGGGAAGTGGACTGCCATTCAGCTGGCATTTGACTCGGAAGGACCATTAGTGAAAAGCTTTGTGAATATGTGAAAGAATGATGAAGGGTGGCTTTTGGCTGATGATTCTTCAGCCTGCATAACGGACGGCAGTGGTTTTGAAGAGACCTTCTTTCACGTCTGCCTTACTATTCCAGTAGGCGCGGAGTGTGAAAGATTCTCAAGGGCTGCCACAGTTTCCATCCTGCAATGCTGTCAACATTAGTGCATCAGTTTACTGTTGCGCCTCCACTAGTCCCCAAAGCTAACAAATGATAGAAGCAAGCCTATAGCCAGTGTTGGGAAAGTTCTCTTTCTACATGAACTAGTTCAAAGTTCAGTTCACACATTTTAAAATTAACTAGTTCAGTTCATAGTTCATAATTCAAAATTTTGAACTAAGTTCATAGTTCCAAAAAATAAAACAGTTCTTTTTTTCTCTTTTTTTCATATATATTGCTCAATTACACCATAGCCTACTGTAGAACCACAGACAGCAATTATTTTATCAGTTGTAAATCTGAAACTGCGCGCGCCAGATTTCATCTTCATATCCAGCTTTGAATCCTTATCCAACCAGGGTTTACATTAGCATTGAGGGGACAGCATTCCCCATTGTTGCTTTAACGCTTTGTTGCTGTCCATTCACTTCACACTAGTAGCAGCTGCAGTTGTTCCCTCCTACAGTATACTCTCAAAAACATCAGGAAAAATGTGCTGCTTGAATGGTCTTTTTATGAGGAATTATTATTAAGAAAAAAAATAACAGGAAAGTGAATGTATTTAATTTGCAAAATGTTTTTTTTTATTATTTTAATAATTTTTCCATTTGGAAATTTCTTTTCAGTGCATACTAAAAAGGAATCCTGGAAATCTATACCAGGCAGGATTAACAAACAAGTTACATGAATAGTAAAATCCTCAAGAACATTTTATTAACACAAACTGAGGGACCAGGCTGAGGTAGGAATTTAAGGTTACTGAAGTGAGGATTTTTTTACTGAAAGCCGGCAGGTAAAAAGTTTGTGTGAGAAGTGTAAGATTGCTGTCATCATGCTCACGTAATTCGCCTGGTTGCGAAAACTGTTTTAAGTGACTGTATACTGCTGCTTTGTCGCCTCCATCGGCACGCCTCCATGCTGCTGCCGTGGCCTCCACGCTGCATTTTTGTTTGATGACGCACGCAGCTGTGGCTACTGCCACGCTGGTAGCTGATGTTGCCGGAGATTGGGTGTTTTTGCCGCTACATATGAAGGCCTGTTTACGTGTGATTTAGCCAGGGTTCTCGCTTCGGAGGGCTCTATATAGAAATCTGGCAACCTATTGAACGAAGTTGAACTGAGAGAGCCTGCCGCTCACAGACACCAGAATGAACAAGTTCACATTAACGCTCATCAGGCAGTAATAAAGTACGTTCAGTTCACGTTCACTTCTAAAATATGAACGTGAAGTTCATGAACTTACGTT
This sequence comes from Cyprinodon brontotheroides, assembly GCA_018398635.1. Classification (NCBI taxonomy): domain Eukaryota; kingdom Metazoa; phylum Chordata; class Actinopteri; order Cyprinodontiformes; family Cyprinodontidae; genus Cyprinodon; species Cyprinodon brontotheroides. The sequence continues at coordinate 5,147,411 of JAGKQL010000005.1, read as the reverse complement.
CAATGAACGCTCAGGCACCTGTGCACACGCCTATAGCATTCAAGAACACATTTGCATTTGTCTGGAGGTACCTGTCAGTGAGAGGGCGTATGCCCCAGTGAGCTACATATCCCTATAACATTTTGATGCAGAATAATAATTGGTAATAAGATAAGATTAAATAGACTTTATTAATAACACAGTGGAGAAATTAACTTGTCACTTAGGCTCAATAGTCAAAAGAAGGTGCCAAAAGCAGGAAAAAGTGAATATACACTGTACATATATAGATCTATATATAATATATATACTTTATATATTCAGTATACGGATATATATATTCATAAACAATTATCTTGATTATAATAAAGATCATTTAAGTAATTAACTAAGAAATCGATTTAACAAACAGGATTTTATTGTTTTTGTGGCCTAGTGGTTAGAGCATTGTGCTTGGGTCCCAGAGGTTCTCAGTTGAAGCCCCATTCCCACAGACTGCCACTCTGGGTCGCTGAGCAAAGAGCAGTAACCCCACACTGCTCGCCGGGCACCACACAATGGCAGCCCACTGCTCCCCAAAGGGATAGTTAAATGCAGAGAGTGAATTCATTTTGCTTTGTACTTGACGTTATACTTGACAATGCAATGACAATAAAGTTAATTCGATTCTATTTTTTTTGTATTTCGCACACTTTTAAAAGACTGTAAAATAAAAACAAAATGTTCTTTTGCATAACAAAACATACAGTTAAGTACTAAAGTATGTCACCATGTATTCATTTTGTGGTTCAAAACATTTCTTGTTTAAAAAAAAGTATTACCTACAGTGAATAACAATGTAGAAACTTATCCTCCTTTCATTGGTTAGATTGTGTTTCTCAACTAAAGCTCAATTGTTCAGCTTTAGCTGGGAAACACAATCTACCTCTTGGCTTTGTGCCAACTAACAAGGCACACCAGTCTCTTAATTTTACTAGAGGAGAGAAACTCTCTGAAAAATGTGTCCTGAGAGGGAGAACAGTGTAACGTGGTGTCAGGTGCCGAAAGATATTCGCAGGCAGTGAGATATAGTCTAAGGTGTGAGTTCCTTCTTTTTGAGCACCATTGCCGTGGGCACAGATCTATGTCAGTTTTGGATTTTGATTTCTACCTGTCTGGTGCATTAGGAATTAACTCTGCTTCATTGTCTGTGTCTAAATAATATGATACATGCAGGAAGGTGGAGATCTTCTTTACTAGTCTAGTGTGTGAATGGGTGAATGAATGTAGTATGATGCGCTTTGGTCAAGTCTCCTAACTTGAATAAAGACGCTATATAAGTACATGCCATTTACCATTTACTAGTGGTTTGCCATTTGTTAAAGCAACCTGGATCTGGACATTTTAGCTGTCCTCTGAGTTTTTTCTAAAAAAAACTCCACACCCCTTTTAGATTTAGCCTGGCAGTTAAAATCCTTAAATGTCGTATTAATTGCAGAAGCAATCACAAATGGTCTTTTTGGAATCATCCTCTGAAGGCTTCATGACTCTGAAAAGGTGGCACAAAGCAGACAACACCACAGAACAGGAGGTGTAATGATGGAAAACGTGAAGTGGATTTTAGGCTACTCCAGCAAATGCAGAGACACACTGCTTGATCATTCATCAACGTCGAACTGTTTAATGCTCAATCCATCACAAACAAATCTTACCTCTTACATGACCATGTTATGGATAGGTCTTTGGATCTTATGTGCCTTATAGAAACCTGGCACTGACCAGATGTTTTTACTGCATTAAATGAGACCTGCAATACTGCCTACCGCAATCTACAGCAAGCACGCACCACCAAAGGGATTTTGGTTTGTCCCCTATAAACCTGCCTGAGCTGTTGTCTTTTGAATGCCTTGGATTTAAATGTAAGCCTCCTCTCTCTACAACAATACTTTTCATCTACCGGCCACATAAATCAAACTCATCTTTCATCTGAGAGATATCCAACCTTCTCTCAACATTCTGTACTATGTCTGCCAATATAATTGTCCTTGGAGATACAAATGTGACCCTGCCTATGAAAACCCAGCTAAAGTCATTTTTGGTGAATCTCAACAATGTATAAAACCATTCTTATACATTAAGTTGAGAATGGTCACCAAAAAATGACTTTAGCTGGGTTTTCCTATAGGCAGGGTCACTAATATTCACATCAACTCTCCCACCTGCAGTTTTGCTGCAGAATTCCTTAAATTACTTCCTCTAATGTTTTAATTTGACACAATTATTGATTTCCCCACTCACACCAGGGGGGGACACACCTGACCTGGTCTTTATTAACTCTGCACATCTCAGTATACTTCTGGTCTTTGATCAAGTCCAAAAGACAAACCTGCTCCAGAAATCTTAAAAACATTTACCTATAATCTATAGCATCCAACCTTCAACATCTTTGTACAGTGAACTGTTTACCAGCCACCGACTCTGTGGATTACAAGAATATTTTGTAGGGAGTGCAGGAACAGCACTAGACTAGTTTAAATCTTATCTGTTCGATTTCAGTTTGTTCATGTTAATGATAAATGTTCCTCATGTTCAGTTGTTACCTGTGGAGCACCACAGGGATCAGTGCTAGGAATCAATTCTCTTTTCTATATATATTCTCCCAGTCGGTAGAATTATTAGACAGCATGAAATTAATTTCCACTGTTATGCTGATGACACTCAGCTATATCTGTCTATAAATTCAGATAAAGCTAACCCATTACATAGATTACAGGCATGTCTTGAAGATATAAAAACCTGGATGACTCTTAACTTTCTCTTTCTGAATGCAGACAAATCAGAAGTTATAGTCTTTGGACCAGAGTCTTTAAAAAAGAAGCTGATTAATCAGTCACTCCATTTGGATGGGATTAAATTTATTTCAGATAATAAAGTAAAAAAATCTTGGTGTTGTTTTTGATCAGGACCTGTCATTTAAATCCCATATCAAAGAGGTTTCTAGAATTTCCTTCTTTCATTTGCAGAATATTACTAAAATTAGAAATGTCCTGTCCAGGGGTGATGCTGAGAGACTAGTCCATGCATTTGTTAATTCAAGGCTGGACTATTGTAATTCTTTACTATCAGGAAGTCCACAAACTGTAGTTTGCAGCCAGAGTTCTGATGAAAATTAAAAAGAGAGATCCAATCGCTCCTATCCTGGCTTCTCTTCATTGGCTTCCTGTTAAATCCAGAATAGAATTTAAAATCCTCCTTCTCACATATAAAGCCTTAAATGGCCAAGCTCCATCTGATATCAGAGATCTGATTGTTCCTTATGTTCCTAACAGAGCACTTCGCTCTCAATCTGCAGGTTTACTAGTGGTTCCTAGAATTTCTAAAAATAGAATGGGAGGCAGATCTTTTAGTTATCAGGCTCCTCTCCTGTGGAACCAACTACCAGTTTTAGTCTTTGAGGCAGATACCCTGTCTGTTAGGATCCTCAGGCTTGCTCCTCCAGAGGGCCAGGATCCTCCTCTGCTCTTGTGTTTTCTCCTTAGGGTTGAGTTACGTGGGATCTGAGACCACCTCTTGCCCCAGCAGAGCTGCGGGCTTTCTTCTGGACTGGAACCTTCCCAAGTACACCTGTTGCCAATCCCCTCTCATCAGAAGACCTCCTCCTATATATAAGCTGACTTCAGACCTGATCACCGCAGTGCTGGGATCTTAGTTGTTAGCTCTCCTGTTCTGTTACTGAAGAATCTTTGTTATCTCTAGTGGAGATCAGATTCTTAACTCTTCCTTGTCTCTGCCTCACAGGAATCCTGTCTCTCATTAGCTCTGGATGAGCTTAACCTCCTGTCTCTTCGTGAAAGTTCTGGATGAGCTTAACCTCCTGTCTCCAAGTGAAAGCTCTGGATGAGCTTTAACCTCCTGTCTCTTCGTGAAAGCTCTGGATGAGCTTAACCTCCTGTCTCGTGAAGCCCTGGATGAGCTTAACCTCCAGTCCCCTGCGCGGAAGCTCTGGATGAGCTTAACCTCCTGTCTCTCGTGGCCTGGATGAGCTTAACCTCCTGTCACCTAGATGAGCTCTGGATGAGCTTAACCTCCTTGCCCTTCATGAAGCTCTGAAGAGCTGTCTCCAAGTAACCTGTCTCTGGCCTGCAGCCTGGGAGAGCTGCATCACAGAAGCCAGTCCCAAGCCTGGAAGCCTCCAGGAAAGTTTCAACTCCGCTAATCTGCCCCTGTGAGCCAAATCCCAAGATTCCTACATGGTTGAAACCCGAAGAATACTTTCTGTGTGGAGTTTCCTAGAGGTTCCCATGTGGATTACCTTCCCCAGTTGTTCTCGCAGGAGCCGGAAGCTCAAAACCAGTGGACCAAGCCTGAAGCTAGAGGCTTCTTAGCCCTCACATGAACTAAGCTACTACCCCCGCTCCCTTGCATAATTCCCAGAAAGTGAACCAGCCCCCGCCTGAACTGTTCCAGTAAATTATCCACATGTGCTTGTGTCCCCTTTCATAAAACTCTTGGAGTTTTACCAGTGTCTCCGCGGTGTGTTCTGGCATCTTGGGCTTCTTTACCTCAGAAACCCAATCATGACACTGTCTACTTTTAAGGCTAGGCTTAAAACTGGCCTTTTTGATAAATCTTAGGGTGGCAAATGTTTCCTGAGCTATCTCTCATGGTTGCCATGGAGGCGCTCCAAAGCAGCGGCCAAGAACGGCTCCTCTCGACAATTTCAATAAGTTCACATAATAAGCTGCTTATTACATTACAGACTAGACATCTAACCCGCATCTATGATCGCCAAAACCTGCTGAAGCTACGGTATAAAAATATATTAAATCCAGACATTTTTGACCATTTAAAAAGCTGCGGAGTGCTATGGATGGATGTAAACAACAGCGGTTACGTAACTGCCGTAGGAAGAGATGTGCGAGACGGAGAAAGCGAGGATGCAGAGGGGGGCTAACTGCGAAGCTAAAGAGAAATCCCCACAGACCTCAACTTCCATCAATCTTGCTCTCCAATGTCCGCTCATTGGATAACAAAATGGATAATCTCTGATTGGAACTCTCATCAAGGAAGGAGATTAGTAACTGTTGCGCCATCATTCTGATGGAGTTATGGCTGCATCCAGCAATACTGGACAATGCTATTAACCTGGAGGGGCTAACGCTATATCTATTTTTTTTAGGTTTATGAAACAATAATGTACCATGAAAAACAGAGATTTGCCTTCACAAAGCCTCAGACGGGGAAGATTTATGAACAAAAAGTAAACCTGTACATGAAATTATGTTTTGTTTTAATAAAGTGTTTTTATAATGTTTTTTTTGTTGTTGGCATTCTTATAAGTATTCTGGTGTGATAACTTATTATAAGTTTGATTGTTTTTGGTATACATCTATTTTGAATTCATTGGCCCCCCTGGAGAAAACTCCACCAGCCGCCACTGCATATAACCAGGTTGAATTGAAACATAACCTTAACTATTAGTCAGCATCTTTTAATGTGTTTTTTCCTTAATTTCTGCGTTGACTGTAAAGTGCATTGCCCAAGACCATTTCCTGGAACTGTTTCTCATGATTGACGCACTCTTCTGTCTTGAGATTTAGTCCCCTCCTGTAAGTGCCTGCCTGTTTATGTACTTTATAGTTTCCTTTCTTTTGTCTCAGCTTTTTTGTCTCGTCTACCTTAAACATTGTTCTTTGTTTTGTTTATTCAACACCCATCATTTTACACCTGTACTTTAAGCATGTAGTGTTTGCTTCAACTCACCTGAGTATCTAATTAAATCGTTTTTGGCCTGCCTCCATACAGCCAACACCCTGCTGGCATAAAGTTTCTTGTCTGTTCAGCAGACCTGAATGTTTCTGCCTTGTTGGAAGGGAAAGGTCCCTTCAAAGAAAGGTGTTGCATTATGTTTAACTGATTCAGGTAAATAGACTGACTTCGCTTTCAACACCACTTCACTGGCTTTGTGTTCAGTTTTCAATCAATTTAGGATTATTTTATATTGTAAGTCTTTCAGTAGACATATTTTTGCTGAGTGGTTCCTTACTGTCCTTGCTTGCCTTAATGCCTCCTCTGTGGAGGAGATAGGTGTGTTTTAGTTTTGGCTCTTAAAATGTAAAATGAGCTACCACAATAGATACCATAGTTTCAAATTTCTGCTGTTAAATTTATGCTTGAAAATGCAACAGTAATGTGCACTTGAAAATGCAAATGCACAGTACGTTTGCATTTTCAAGTTATAGAGGTTATGTTTCTAATTTCTTAAAGCTTGAATTACATTTAAATGCATTTCTTGAGTCCTTGAGCTCTGATGAGAGGTTTGTAGGATCCATGAGACATACAGTGTTGTCCTTTGTATTAATGTGAAATGTTAAAACATGCCTATATTTTAGCTAATATTTTTTCTTCATTTCAGCAAAGGAACAAGCAAAATAAAAGCAACTTCCAGTGGTTGATTGTTAGCACAAGTGATGGAGCTGCACTGAAAATATCCCTAGAAACCATGATGTCAAATCTCAACTGTTAAGAATCCAGTTTGTGTGGGTTGTGTGTTGTTTGTGTTTTCTCCCTCCACCACCAGGTGGCGCCCGAATCTCGCTGGCCCTTCCACAAACCTGCGGATGGTTGGCTCATTATCTGATCGACTCTTAAGCAGCTGACTGCCACTACCTCGACGCCAGAGTGTTTGCCATTTTTGGGTACTCTAGCCAAGCTGAGTTTAGTTGAGTCTAACTGAGTCTTTTGTTTCTCTGAGTCTAATGTTTTGTCTTTGCCTCTCGGCAGGAAGTCATCCTGCAAACTGAATGTTTTGGCCTTCTCCCCCTGGTAGGATCGTTTGAGCTTCACATTGAGCAGGGGATGCAAACTGGATGTTTGAACCATCTCCCCCTGAAAGGATTGTTTGAGCTTCACACTGAGTAGGGGATAAATCTCCACATGTGCCGTTCAAGTTCTCCTGGAAATCTAAGTGGCAGTCAGCTCCATTGCTCCTCAGGGAACCAACCTAACCTAAGTAAAACCTGTCCGCCCTCCAACGAGTCAACCAAGTTCTGGAATAACCCACACCGACTGGATTCTGGGAAGGACACCTTTTTCTGGAAATGTGAGTCCCTTTTCAGTCTTTGTTTTTTGCAAGTCGTCAAAGTTTCCTACGGAACCTTAGCTAAACCCTGAACTTCCCTTCTCACTTCCAGTTCCGGTTCACCAGCGTTCTGAGTAACTCTAGATCCATGCATCGTGCTCTCAATAAACCTGTTAAACCTTTTCTCTGATTCTCTGAGTGGTTTCCTGCATGTGGGTCAGATCCCTTATGAGAAACATGACATCAACTTTCTGCACATGTATATTCCTTTTAGTGAAAAGTCCACTTTATCACTTTATAACCGTTAAAAGGTCTTATGGAAAACCTCAACTAATGGATTACACATGTTCATGTTAGGGTGTAAAGCCTTGTCCTCTAGGATGCGGTGTGGGGGGTCTGTCGTGTATTTTCTCTTCTTAACGACTTGAAAATTGGAACTAAGTTTTATAAAAATTCGACGTTCTCAAAAAACAGAAAAGTCTTCAACCAAAAATCTAAGAAACAGGCAGGAGTCGCGGTTTTCCAAGTCCAGAGTGTTTTATTGCAAAACACAGAGCATCCACACTGAGCTGATCTCCGGAGAACAACTAACAATACAATGAAACAGCTTCCCTTTTATACATTTCGGGCTGTTGGGGGCTCCTCCCCCAAGCTCCTCCTTTCTTTTCACCATTTTAGATGCATTTTCTTCAGTTAAGTCTAATTAATTTTATTCTACCGGAGGAAAGTCCTTTTCAAAACATGTTTTTTATATATTTATTCAAAAACCCTTTATTACAGATCATGGTTACATTTCTTATAGGTCATGATAACATATATTGCCATTAATACATCACAGTCTTTGTTATTAATGTTTCAGGGGAGAACACAGTCTTAGTTATTAATGTTTCGAAACAAAGTTGTCTTCCAGTGAGTCATGAGTATACCTTTCACATCAAACTAGGGTGCTTAAAGTTTCAGTAAAACATCACATTTACTGTACACAGTACTGCTCGGTATGTGTGTGTAAAAGACAACAACTCCATTTATCACAATTAGTTTAGCTAAGCTGTGCACTCCTGCACCCCTCATTTTCCAAATGCCTTTTAAACAGGCCTTACTTTGACTTCCTGCAGCTTCTGAGGCATTAATGATCTTTGGCTTAGCCATCTGCATTTTGCTGTGCTCAGAATTTTTCCCTTCATTAAAGGCCTGCATCTGCAAAGCTGCACTTAGAATTCTTTACGCTTACTTTCATTAAAAGCCTACATCTGCAAAGCTGCATTTAGAATTCTTTCCACCTAATTAACAAGCCTTATCTGTAAAGCTGTACTCAGATCTGTATGTGCAGGGTCTCTCACACACAGCTCAGCATTTTCCATGCTGATGCTCAAACGGTTAGACCTTTAAAGTAAGCCCTCTATTCAATGTGAAAGATGTTGTGTATATAACTTTAATCATTGGTGCACACTAATTCACTACAGGTCAGTACAGAGGTGTTGCATGTTTTGACCTAAATAAATGTGAGCATGATTTGATGAAGTTGATCAAATGATTGACATCAACATTGCTCTTTCATATGTTATGTAGTGAACAACAGAAAATAAGGTTTTTATGTGAAATATATATTATGTATTTTTTTCCAAAGAAGGTGTGAGGCCTGTTATCCAGATTCACCACCTCATCCATCCAGAAATCCCTCCCTCTTTCATTTCCAGCACACATGTCAATGTAAAATCCTTTTAAGGTTGTCAAGTTTAATTTTTTGTATGAAATGTGCATCTGTGTAAATCACTTTAATGTCCGACAATGGGGAAATTCACTTTCTGCATTTGACCCATCTCCTTGGGGAGCAGTGGGCTGCCATTGTGCAGCGCCCAGGGAGCAGTGTGGGATTATGGGTCTTGCTCAGGGACTCAGAGTGCAGGCTGTGGGGACAGAACCGCATACTTGTAACCCTTTTAGAGAACAAGCGCACTGCTCTAACCACTTTTTTTTTTAAATAACTAAATAAACAAAAACATAAACCTTTCAGGGTCCATTACCTTCATCACCTTACATATCACCATATCAGCCTCATCCACTAGATGGTGACTAAAAGCTGCACCTGGAGGGGCGCGCTCATTGGTTCTGTATGTGCACCTCTTACTCCTCACCTATTCATCCTGGAGCTTAAGAGGAAGCAGACTGCCAGCACCTGAGTGTTTGCCAGTTATGGTTCTCTAAGCCCCCATAGAGATACTCTCTGTGTTCTTTCCTGTAGACAAACTTTTAGTAACTGAGTCTTGTCTGTCTTCTCTCAGTTGTTTCCTTGTGATGTTGTGGATTCTCCTAGTATGGACCTTGCTATGTTAGGCGCCTTTCTGTTTTCTCCCTCTTTCCTGTGGATATACCTGCTCCTTCAGGGATTCTGCAGCTCTAACCACTTTTACCTTGAAGCCTTTGTTGGCCAGATCTTTAGTAGCTGCCTCTATGATGTTGTTAGAGTGATAACTATCCTGTGTTTCAACCAGAAGGGTCATAAACTTTTATGACCTCCTGTAGGTCATGAGGCAGAATCACACGGATGCTGTGTGACTTCCATCCAGCCAGTTGGTCAATTCACACTATCTTGTTACCTGCATCCTCCCAGACAATGATTACTGGCTCTTCTGTTTTAGGCCCGCCTGTTTGATGTTGTAAACTGTTAATAAAAGGCTTTGCCATGAAGGGATCTGTGGGAGAAGGTGATGGCTTTCCAAGCCAGCATCTTTCTCTCCACCCGGCACACACTGACGTCACAAAATCCTGTCTCTGTGTTGATCATTTTCCTTTAATCTTTTAAACTCACATTTCTCTGGATTAAAACCCAACATTTTTGGTGCTGAAAACCCGGGAGTCAAGATCCAATTGTCCAGGACCGTGCGGGACCAAGGCCAAGAAACTGTCAACAGCCGCCCACCCTTTGCCGGACGGAGCCAATAGGTTGGTCCAGCCCTGCCCTGGACATCCTGGTGACGACTCAAGCTGAGGACTGATCTGCACAGAAACGGTACGCCTAAAGTTTTTTATTAAAAGCTGGTCTGGGACCATGTGAAAGCTATAACTAGTTGTAGTCGCTAGAATATTTGACAAACAGGGTTTGTTGTGGGAGATCTGGGATCGGTATTCTATGCGTTTTGGGTCTGGGACCCTCTGTGTGAAAGCTATAACTAGTTGTAGTCGCTAGAATATTTGACAAACAGGGTTTGTTGTGAGAGATCTGGGATCGGTATTCTATGCGTTTGGGTCTGGGACCCTCTGTGTGAAAGCTATAACTGGTTGTAGTTGCAAGAATATTTGATGAAACCAAGTTTTGTTTACAGGTCTGGGACCTGGGTATTCTGTGCGTTTGGGTCTGGGACCCTCTGTGTTCAAGCTATAACTGGTTGTAGTTGCAAGAATATTTGACTAAACCAAGTTTTGTTTACAGGTCTGGGACCTGGGTATTCTGTGCATTCGAGTCTGGGACTCTATGTTGGTTAAAAAATAAAAAATATTAGGCCTTAGGTGTGTGTGACTGTGTGAAAGTGTGTGAGGAAACAATCGAACCGCTGTGTACTGGACTAAATTCTTTAAAAATGGGACAAGGCAGTAGTAAGAAGGAAATGCCAGATGATGTTAGATGGATGGTGGCGTGTTGTGGTGGTGACCCAGAGTTTGCCAGAAAGTGGATTGAGAAGGAGGGCTGGGATGGAAAGTTGAGAGTTGAGCCGCTGACAAAGATTCAGCAGAAGGTGGAGATGAAGTTGGTGTATAAATCAAAAAGAAAACAAGCTAAATACAGAAAAGAATTAGAAGAGTTAAATAAGTGGATTATGCAAGCAAAAAATAGGGAAAGCCAAATACAACAGAAGAAGGATAGAAAGACAGCTAAAATTGCTGCTGTAAAAGTTAAAGCTGATGAAGAAACTGTTGTATCCCGTATGCTTCCTCAATATCCTGATCCTAATCAAATTCAAGGGGGTGATGGGGTTCAAGCAGTGGCATCAGCTGCGCAGGAAGGTGGAGATAAACCCCATCACGGTGAATATGAACACAGCCATGCCACTGTTCCTCCTCCAGTAGCCCCACCATCGTGTGGTGATATTGGAGGAGCAGGAGCAGGCCCCCTGTCCGTGTCGTCCTCTGTGGATGGTATGGAACTCAGTGCCTCTGACCCTTGTGAGCATGAATTAAGAAAATCAGGGGGGATGTGAAGCTTGATTCGAAGTGTTACAGGGATGATTATTAAGTGGAGGCTTGTGGAAGGGGCCCATCTGCCCCTATTTATCCAAGATTGGCTGAATTAAAACAAGAACAGGACCAAGATCCTGGGAGGGGGGCATGTGCTTTTCCGGTGTTGGAGGTGGCCAACCCTCATTGTGGTCAACGCACGGGACCCCAAGATGGTGACCCACTGGATTGTGGACCCACTGTTCTTGTGTGTGGGCCATGGACAGATGCAGAGATGCGGACTGCCTGTCGAGGTTTACCTCCAGCCAGACAGAACCCAGTTAAATGGTTCGAGGATGTTAAAAATAGATTGAGAAAATTCATGGCAGAAACAGGAAAGCCATGGGCAGAAAACGAACAAGATGACATTGACCCGCTAACTAAGTGGATGCTGAAGCTTTTCAGCGACAAAACTGTTCCGAAAACATGTAATCTGCCTAGTGCTCCTTTTGTTTCCCCACAGGAAGGCCTGAAGCCTGGAGACCAAGTGCTGATTAAGATCATCAAAAAGGAAAACTTGGAAAGCTCCGAGGTGGGAAGGACCCTACATAGAGCAACTAACAACCCCCACTGCCGTGAAAATCCAGGAGAGAAACACTTGGATCCACCCAGAGTCATTGTAAACTGATTAAAAACTTTCCACAACAAGAAGCCCAGTTACTTTCACAGGGACCCCATGACTAAGGTATAGATCTGTGGTGAAGTCCAGCTTCAAAGGGGTTTGGTTTTTTAGGACCACTCGTCTCAACGCTGGTGAAAAAAACAACCTAACCCAGTCTTTTAGAGTCCGGTTAGTGGGTGTTTCCTTGGACGGACTGGCAAAGATCTGAAAACCAAAGTGGTTATGCTGCCCGGTGATGACTGTTGGACCGGTGTTCCTAGGAACTCAAACTGACTGTCTGAAACAAAGGAAGAGCAGGATGATTTTTGATGGATCCACAGCAAGTCATCCTACAGTGCCAAGATGTGGTGGCAACATGCCAAGCATGTTGCTGAAGATTTGAAACAAAACAGACTGTTATGTTTGTACTCATATTCCTACTCCTATGAATACAATATGAATTGAAAAGATGCTGATGTTTTTATGTATAAGAGGAGGGAAATGTTAGAGTGATAACTATCCTGTGTTTCAAACCAGAAGGGTCATAAACTTTTATGACCTCCTGTAGGTCATGAGGCAGAATCACACGGCTGTGTGACTTCCATCCAGCCAGTTGGTCAATTCACACTATCTTGTTACCTGCATCCTCCCAGACAATGATTACTGGCTTACCTTCTGTTTTAGGCCCGCCTGTTTGATGTTGTAAACTGTTAATAAAAAGGCTTTGCCATGAAGGGATCTGTGTGAGAAGGTGATGATGGCTTTCCAAGCCAGGATCTTCTTTCCACCCGCGCATACTGACGCACAAAAACCCTGTTTCTGTGTTGATCATTTTCCTTTTAATCTTTTAAACTCACATTTCTCTGGATTAAAACCCAACAGATGTCGTAGATTCTGAATCCTTCTTTGTGACTCACTTGCAGCCTCCCAGGGAAGAGTGATGGAAACAGAACAGCTTTTTCTTTCAGAGCCCTCCAAACCTCTGTGAAATCTGTGCTTTCTGATGATGGCTGGCTGCTAGTCATGATCAAGGTTTATTTGTTTCTCACACCAGATAAAAGTTTTGTGTAGCCAGGCTTTGCAAAGTAGCCACTTCTTATATTTGAAGTGCAAAAACCTCCCAATAATTGAACTTTGCAGTGTTCCCTCCGGTGGTTGCATCCTGAAAGCACACAGGTTGTTCAATCTGCATTTCTGACCCCTGCTTTCCAGGCCAAGCCCCTCTTTTAATAAATTCTTCACAAATGTGATGATCAATTTAGAGTTCTTTTCAGCCCCCTCTGGAATCAAATCCTGATTTCCTCCTTCCTAGATCGGCTCTCTTGGTCTACCAGCTTGTTCTCCATCTTCATGTCCTAGATATTTTTAATCCAGTTGCCAAACTCACCCAGAGCCATAGCTCTGTTGAACCATCCATCCCACCTGGTCTTAAAAGTAATGATTTTGTGGGATTCTTTATAGATAATATGTATTTTCTTAAAAATAAGACCATTAGCGCTCCTCTAACTATGATTTGTTTATCTCTGGAAGGTGAGGCAGCATCTGAGGTAGCCATATAATCTGAACAGGGTTTAGACTGCTTTGATCTAGTTGAACTTTAAGAGTTAGCAAAACTATCGTCTTCATCTAAGCCTTCAACTTGTATTTTAAATCCAGTTCTGACCAGGTTATTTAAGGAAGTATTCGCTTAGATCTCCTTCTCCATTCCTGAAGCGGATATCCCTGTTACCAGGATATGTACCTCAGGCTTTTAAGTTAGTTAGAATTAAACCTTTAATTAAGAAACCACCTGTTGACCCAGATGGTCAATTATAGACCTATGTCCAATCTTCCTTTCTTATATAAAATTCTTGAGAAAGTATTTGCCAAACAAGTGTGTGACCACCTAAACCATAATAAACTTTTTCAGGAGTTTCAGTCTGGCTTTAGAGTTAATCATTTAAGTCCTCTCTAATGTTCTCAAAATTTGCATATAGACTCCAACTGTTTAGGTAAACATAGATAAGCTTTCCTCCTGATTCATTTTACTTTTTAGTATAGTTCTTATAGTATTTGCACATGCTGTTTATATCACTGAAGAAGTTTAGATCTGGATCAATTTTCATCAGTTATTTGGTTTATGTTTTGTTCCATGAAGATAGGTGTATTTAGTCTGCAGTCTTCATTTACACAATCATTTCTATTTTACTCATTCTCAGATGACAATTTAATGTTGGTACTGTCAATCACAACAATTGTTTAGGGGATGTGACAAAGAAAAAGTTCCTGCGACTAGTGACAGGGTGAAAGTGAGTCATGCTTGAAATCTCCTAAACCCTAATATTCCTCAGATACTTCAGTTGTATTTATCCAGATTCGTGATGCTCCGAACGAACAGAAACTTCGCCCCCTCCGGTGTTCCGTTCAGCTTAATGAAAACTTTACAGTTCCTTGTCTACATGGACTGGTTATTTTTCTGCTTTCTCAGGAACCGGGCCTTCCTTGTGATGTCGGTGTTCTTTTCGATCTCATCTGACCCTCTCGGGTGGACATTATTTGTGTCACACAATAGGACTTGGTTTAGAGACACTGGCCTCTCATCTTTCTTAATAAAAGACAAGTTGAATAATGTATATGTTGGGTTTTAATCCAGAGAAATGTGAGTTTAAAAGATTAAAAGGACGAAATGATCAAACACAGACAGGGATTTTGTCAAACTCTGCACAGGGAAGAAAGACTGCTGGCTACAAACCAGCATAGTTTCTCTCAGATCCCTTCACAGCAAAGCCTTTTATTAACAGTTTACAACATAATAGGGCGGGCCTTAAACAGAAGACCCAGTAATGATTATCTGGCAGGATGCAGGTCATAAGAAATAACCATCTGGCTGGATGGAAGTCACACAACCGTGTGACTCTGCCTCATCACCTACTGGATGCAAGTCATAAAAGTTTATGACCCTTCTGATTGAATCACATGATAGAAATGTAGCATCTTCTTTCTTTTAATGTTTCATATGTCCACACAATAATTTTATAATTATCACTCTAACATTTACCCCCTCTTATACATAAAAAACATCAGCATATAGCACTTCTAAAAAGATTTTCACTACATACATCATGAATGCATTGCAGATAGGGAATTCAGTAATCAAAGTTTAATATGCAAAACACAACAATATTAAAAGGAAAATTCAAGCAAAAAGGTAAAATTTATTAAGAATGTAAAAAGTTTAAAAATAATCTGTCCCTTGAGTAGGCAAAAACTCTCCAATAGAGAAAAAATTCCTACCCGACCCCTCCCGAGGAGGCTATCATTATCCCTGTAAAAGATTACACAGCTTCATCATCATCATTATCTTCATCAGCATTTCGGCAGAGTTGCGCATAAGTGATAGCTGACTATTGGATTAGAGTGGATCCTATCATTTTCTGAATCATTGATTGTAGGCATGGTAGAAGTAGGCATATGAGTACAAACATAACAGTCTGTTTTGTTCAAATCTTCAGCAACATGTTTGGCATGTTGCCACCACATATTGGCACCGTATGGATGACTTTCTGTGGATCCATAAAAAATCATCCTGCTCTTCCTTTGTTTCAGACAGTCAGTTTGAGTCCCTAGGAACACCAGTCTAACGGTCACCACCAGGCAGCAGAACATCATTAGTTTTCCCATCCTCATCAGCTCTTCCAATGAAACACCCATTAGCTAGGACTCTAAAGGACTGGGTTAGGTTGTTTTCTTCACCAGCGTTGAGACGAGTGGTCCTAAAAAAACCAAACCCCTTTGAAGATGGACTTCACCACAGATCCCCCATCTAGTTATGGGGTTCCTGTGCAGGTAATTGGGCTTCTCGCTGTGGAAAGTTTTTAATCAGCCTACAATGACTCTGGTGGATCCAAGTGTCTCCCTCTTGGATCTTCACAGCGGTGGGAGCTGCTAGTTGCACCATGTAGGGTCCCTCCCACCTCGGAGCTTCCCAACTCTTCCCTTTGATGATTTTGATCAGCTCTCGGTCTCCAGGCTACAGGCCTTCCTGTGGGGAAACAAAAAGGAGCTCTGGGCAGATTACATGTTCTTTGAACAGTTCCGTATTTGAACAGTTTCAGAATTCACTTAGTTAATGGGTCAATGTTCTTTTTCTTTTTCTGCCCATGGCTGTCCTTCCCATAAAGGTAGAACAAAAGGTCTCCCATTCACCATTTCAAAAGAGGCCAAACCATCAGATGTTAGAACAATCCTCATGAGCAATTCCACCAACTGCAAACACCCTGGCCATGGCCCTCCTGTTTCTGCCATGAATTTTCTCAATCTTTTTTTAATTTCTCCATTAAATCTCTCCACTAGTCCTGCACTCTGTGGATGGTAGGAACAGTGATGTTTCAAAGTTATGTTTAAATGTTTGGACATCAGTGATACCACTTCATTCACAAAATGTGCTCCATTATCACTTTGTAAGTTTTTTGGGATATCATGCTCAGGTAGGATATGTTTACACAAAGCCTTTGCCACTGTCAGTGCATTGGCATGCCTTGTGGGAACAATTTCTACCCATTTAGAAAAATTGTCCACTAGGACTAGGCAGTACTTGTACTGTCCACTTGGGGCCAGCTCAATGTAGTCCATGCCAGCCACTCCAAATGGAGCTGTACCTCTTGGTGTCTGTCCTCACTCAGTTCACTGATTTGCCCGTGAATTGTATTCACAACATGTGAGACATGCAAAAATTTTTAAAAGCAGTAGTAGTTACACACCTGTGTGTGTTACTATACTATATTCATCATAACTCCCCCTGTTTGAGACATGATAATTTCATGGATCAAAATAGCTGCTGGTTTTAATCAGTCAGAACAATTCCAGAGGGAAATTGTTTTTGCTACATGCTCAAGTTACAGTTATACTGTATATATATATATAAATATATCCAACTAAAGAATAAGAATATGGGGGAACTGTTGTCCACACGGGTCCCCTTTAACCCTAAAAGTAGGCCTGCTCAACCGCCAACTGTTTGGATGCACGGCTTTTGTTAAGTCTACAAAGCTAAGACAGTTGCCAAGAAAAGTTCTACATTCAGCTCTGCGAATTGCTGTCTGCTTCTCTGACATAGCTATTAGTGTGTCATAAAAAAAATAAAAAACTTAAGAAAAGCTGAGTTCTTTTTTTTTTTTTATAATGTGGAATCTAAGCCCTGCAGTCATTGCACAACTCCAAAAAGACACCCTTGTGGCTTTTCACCCTCCTTCGAAATAACATGGCCCAAACAACAAACTTATTTCTGCACCCGCTAAAAATTTGTATAACTAGTTTATACTTTCCTTTGCTTCACATTCTAGCAGATATTGTTTTATCCTTGGCCTGTATTAGGAACTATTTCAGCTAAATCTATAGTTGTCAACAGTCTTGCATCAATTATTGTTAAAGACCACAAAGCATTTGGAATATCTTTGAAATCATTTTCATCAAATTGTGATTGCAAAGAATGCTGAGTTATTTTAACAAATGCTAAATCTTGGACCCACGCTTCTGTATTGAACAGAATTTTATAAGGCTGTTTCCATAGTTCTGTGTTATGGCTATAAAGCCAGCCTGGTTTGTGTGGTGCGGACATAGATAGAAATCAGATGCGCCTTCTGCAGCTTCTAAACACAGGCCTGTGTCTCTCCACTGTGTTTCACTGGTCTTAACCAATGACAAATGATTTACCCATGATAAGCAGTACATTCCTTACATCTGTGTAGAAAGCATAACAGTAACTGCTGCTAAGAACCCCTATTTATGTACATAATTTGTGTAGCCATTATAGTAATGTCTTGGTTCAGAAACTGTTTTGCACAAATTCAAAGTGTTCTCCTGTTCAACTAACAGACTTTCATCCAGTGGATCTGACAATGTGCTTCTAGCATAGTGCATATAGACACAAGTAGATTTTGTTAAAACGCTATTTATATGTTCCACACATTCGGCCTTCATGCCCCCCTGTTTGGGAAAAATTGCTTAATTTTCCCATCAATTCCCATCCTAAGAAATTAATGTGGTGAGTTGGTGATATTACTACAAAAACATAGAACCTTGCAATCTTGTTCCTGTTTGAAGGTTTTCTATTTTTAAAGGTATTCCATTTGACCATTTGATGATTTTACAAAAATTAGCATTTTAGATGGTTTTAGTCCTACATTATCTTGAATGCAAATTTTACAGGCTCCTGAATTGCATATAAGTCTAACTGCTTGTCTAATAATTGTTAAAAAGATTCATGTTTTTGCCTTTAATGCATTTAATATCCCCCATGCTTCATACACATTTGCTCAAACACATTTGCTCAAACCCCTATTCACACTCAGATGAAGAGTCCCTGTGGACTCTTTCTTCCTGGTCTGCTTTTACTAGGCTTACCTTATAGATAAGGTAGGGTTTTCTGGAAGATTTTCTGAACAATTGGTAACTGTTGATGGATGGTTCATCCATGATGAGTGGTCATACTTAGGAGGCCTTCAGGTGGGGATATGAATAGAACCATTTGAATATAGGCTTAGGTTACCTAGTCAAATGTAAATGAAAATTATGTGCACCTAGGAAATTTAAACAACCTTTATTAAATTATTTTCGTCGTATTTTCACGACTATAAGGCGCACATAAACGTCTTTTTTTTTCCCTCAAAATAATGCGGTTAAGCGCCCTTTGGTGCGGTGCGCCCTATGTGTGTTGTTGCAACTGCGACTTTTGAGACCACCTCATTGAGGAGATGATGAAAGAGTGGCTGAATGAATGTAAGGAGACCAGGTGTTTTTTTTCCACTCATCACCACACACCCTCATCTGTTAATCTGACTCCATGCATGCCCATCTCACAGCTGATGTGAAAAACATGGTGAAACAAATTAATGCTGTGCTTGCTGTGAACCGGACCCAGCAGGTGCAGCAGAAGCAGCGAGAGTTTACATGCAAAGTCAACGGTTGACGGCGAGCGTATAGGCGCAGCAAAAAGGTCCCGCAGCGCATTTTGAGCAGCAGGTAGCGCGCGCCGCTATTATGGCGCTGCTGCTGCTGAGATGGAAAAAGTGAAGTTTTGCTGCTGGAAGCGCCGCATCAACCAATCAGAGAAGCTGATCTGGGAGCTGACAGCGAGACGAACACAGGCGCTCTGATGACATATGATATTAAAGGCAAATGAAAGGGCTGGATGGATGAGGAGATGATGAAAGCGTGGCTGAGGCGGGTGTATGTGAGGAGACCAGGTGGTTTCCACGCATCACCATAAACTGTTAATCTGTGAACTCCATGGGCGTGCCCATCTCACAGCTGATGTGAAAAACATGGTGAAAAAAATAAACGCTGTAGCTCGCCGTTATATCCGGGGGTCTGACAAAGGAACTTCCACCGCTCGACATCGGTGTGAACGGCCGTTCAAAGTAAGGCTGCGGCAAAGCGTGGGAAGCGATGGTGACTGAACCAAGAACCACAATTTCCACGATAAGTGGAAGGCAGCGCCGGGCAAGCTACATACACCGTTCTTGGCGGATGGATTGTTGATGCTTGGACTAGCGTGTCTGCTGGTGCTGTTGTTCAAGCTTTTTGCAAAAGCCGGCATTATTTCTGAAGAGCGCGCAGCACTCTGACAGCAGAAGAAGGGAAAGACTGGCATAATCTAATTTAGTGCAGCTGTTTAATTCAGAAACAGAGGATGATGACTTTGATGGATTTGATTAATACTTTGTAATAAATACATGAATAAAGCACAAACATACTCAGTTTGCTCCCGCTCTATTTTTCTACCTGAAAACTTAATTCAACAGCAGCATCTGGACAGGGTTCACCGCGGCGGCTGGCAGGTGTTTTTCATCTAAATAATCTAAATCTTGCAGCTATATTTGCTGTGATCGAGTGGGAATAAAGTAGTTTTAATATGTTTTTTATGTGAGAAAGTCCACCTGAAAACTTAATAATTGCAGTCAGTTCATCAGATTATCTGGCTACCTTTTCTGCCGGGCTCAGACCCCCACATACCAGCGGTACACCGACAGTAGAAATCTCTTCATCAGCAACGCCATGTAGGCTGGGCAGCTCTAGGGGTTCACAGCGGTGTGGCTGGCAGGTGTTTTTCATCTAAATAATTTAAACTGCAGGCACCAGGATACCGGTAATAAAAGCGAACATATTCTGTCGGCAGGTTTCAGGATTTTAAGTTAATTTAGGGTGACCACAGCGCTGTGTCATCTGCGATGTGTCTGTCTCACGGCCAGCTACCAGGTTTGATTAATACTTTGTAATAAATCCACCACGAATAAAGCACAATCATACTCAGTTTTGGGCCCGCTGTATTTTTAAATACGCAGTAGAGGTATTTAAGGTAGTAGAGGACTTGTACCTGTATATAAAAAACGCGCCCTATAGTCCGGTGCGCCTTATGTGTGTGTTAAATACAGAAATGGCACACATAACTGAGACTGCGCCTTTTAGTACGGTGCGCCTTATGGTTGTGAAAATACAGTAGATGAAACCCCAAATTGCAGTTAAATGCTGAAACTGTTGTCTGGAGTGACAACATTTTGTGGCAAAGTTTTGATTGTGATTACTTCAGATCCCTGATTAATGTAATAATCAGGGGACTGTTGAGTGCTTATTACATGTTTCTATGATGTTGAAAGAAACAGTGATTAAGGTTTTGATGAATTCCTTTAGGGAAATGAGGGAGTCGCCAGGAGAGGAGGTGACCAACTGAGGTACTCTGTGACAATAATTGGTAGATAGGAAATTAAAGCCCTCTCCTTTGCCCAAAGTGTTGAGGATGTGAACCTCTTATCCATTGGGGTTACACTAATAGGAGATAGCTAAAACTTGAGAAAAATATTTAAGCATATCCTCCCCAGCCCTTCATCTCCCCCTGTGGTCCACTCCAGATAAAAAAAGAATCCAGCCGGGTTAAGGAGCCAGGTTCCAGAACCCAGATTGTGTGTGGAGGTGGGCCCAACTATTTCTAGCTGGTTTTTCAGTATTTCAGTCAGTATTTTTAAAGCCCTTTACTTGTATTCGTCATTTCCTGTTTCATTAGTTAGCTTCGTATTAAACATCATTAGACATCTAACAATAAAAAAGACATATTTCTAAGATTTCTGGAATTAGTTTAGCACTTTTGTGATGTGCTAACTGATCGATTATCTGGGTCAAATACCTTCTAAAAATTTAATTAATGGTTAAAAGAGATAAACTTAAGCCGGGTCAGCTTCTATTTCATTCTTGTAAAGCTTATATGTATGCATCTACAAGGAAGTGACACAGAAATGAGGATGTAAAAGCAATGAGAAACTTTAACCCAAGCTTATTTGGTTACAGATAAATGGTCCCAAAACCGGTCTGTTTTCCTTGAATATCTGCAATTACTGAAAAAAAAACAAAAAACAAAAAAAACAAACAAGAAAACTTCGGTGGTACAATAAAATAGTGGGGAATATGTTGGTAAGAGGAGCTTTTTTTTCAAAGAAGTTCAATTACAGCTAACACTTTTGTGGAAACAACAAACCCAACTCTTTGTAGCTCTGAAATGAACAGACAGGCACGTTTTTTTCTTAAGACTGGTAACTTCTTTTTTTTTATTAAAGACATCAGACACTTCATTGTGTTATGAGTAAAACCTGTACTTTAACAAAAATGATTACCCTACTTCAGAGATCTTACCTGAACATTTTACAGTCTTGTGCATTCTAAAGGAACAGAAAGTAAGTAGAATAAAACTAATGACAAATTTATAGGACAATTACAAAGCAGTTCAAACAAAATACCTTGTATAGATCCTGAACTGACCACATTGCTGCAAGCAGTCTTCTTCATACTCAATTCAATTCAGTTTATTTATATAGCGATGATTCACAACACGTCATCTCAAGACACTTTACAGTTTAAGCAGATCATACAGTCACATTGATTCAAAGTTTTCTATCTAAGGAAAACCAGTTGATTGCATCGACACATTGACTCGAAGGCTATCCCTGACACCAAGCATGCTTGTAGCGTCAGTGGAGAGGAAATTCTTTTCTTTGAACAGGAAGAAACACTCCAGCAGAACCAGACTCAGTATTAGCGGCCATCTGCTGAGGCGACTCAGGGTTCAAGGACACAGAAGAAGACATAGAAAAAGAAGCAGAGATACAAAAGGCAACTGTCCATCAGCCCAGAGGCGGCCCGTACCGGAAACACACAGCCAGGCAGACTAGCTCTGAGCCAGCTCCCATGTCAGAGGTTGAAGAGAGCACATCCAGCCAGTCACAGTCAGAGAAACAGGACTACCGTGAAAAACAGGCCAAGCTCCAACATCTATAAACAAAGGTGTTGATGGCAGCAGCACAACAGCTGATTTTATCTCTCTTGGATGGAGTCACAGCCAAACAGGAACAGACCAGATGAAGCTACTATGAGAAAAGCAGAGAGAGCAGAGCGTTAGAAGATTGAACTAACAAATACTACAAAACGAGAGAATATAGATAGAATGAAGCAGAATGATGAAAGAAGAAGGGTCCCTCTTATCTCAGAAGTCTAAGCCTATAGAAACATAACTATACAGATAGCTCAGGATAACCTGAGCCACTCTAACATATAAGCTTTATCAAAAAAGAAAGTTTTAAGCCTATTCTTAAAGTAGACAGGGTATCTGGCTTGGGGACTAAAACTGGTAGTTGGTGAATGGGGAACTTTGGCAGTTATGATTCATGTAATTGTGATAAAAATAGTAATTATGTTATGTTAGCTTGTGTGTTGCATCTTGCCTATTATAATGAGATGGCTAACGACAACGCTTTACAAATGGAGGACGACTGAACCAGGACCTGGGACTATAGGACTACAAACCATCTTTAGCCACTTGAAGTATTCCTGAAGACTTGAACTCCTGTTCCCTGTGATCATATCTTCCTGAAACCCAGCGACAGAGTCCTGGAACTTAAATACGGTTTTGGGTTTTTCAAAGGAGTAGAATGCATCACAAACATTGACTATTTTGGTATTCCACAAATATAGTCCTGATAAATATAAAACACAATTATTTAGCATAATAACCTCTTACTGTCATATCTCTATACATCTTTATAAACTATATGCAAGCAACTGTTATAAGACTTTGGATTCAACTTCAATGACTGACTTTTTTTTTCTCTTTCCTTTTTACTTTTACCTAACCTTATACACAACTTAAGCATCTTTTTATTTGTTTTGAGTAGTTGTCCCTCACAGATAATGTTTGAACTTCTGAATATCACAATTGTTTTGAAGCATTTATGAGTATGGGTACCATGGTCAAGATGCGATTTTTTATAAGGATGGATGGATGGATGGATGGATGGATGGATGGATGGATGGATGGATGGATGGATGGATGGATGGATGGACCAACACCCTTGTTTATAGATGTTGGAGATCAGCCTGTTTTCCAGTGTGGTCCTGTTTCTCTGACCGTGACTGGCTGGATGTGCTCTCTTCATTCTCTGACATGGAGCTGGCTTCGAGCAAATTCGTCTGCCTGGCTGTGTGTTTCCTGGGCGGGGCCGCCTTTTACAGCTTCCCTTTGTATCTCTGCTTCTGTCTCGTTGAACCCCAGTACGACCTCAGAAGATGGCCGCTCACACTGAGCCTGGTTCTGCTGGAGTTTTCTTCCTGTTAAAGGGGAGTTTTTCCTCTCCACTGTAAGCTACAAGCATGCTTAGTGTGAGGGATTGTATTTGAGTCAATGAGTCAATGCAATCAACTGGTTTTCCATAGACAGAAAACACTTTGTATCAATTTGACTGTATGATCTGGTTGAACTGTAAAAGTGCCTTGAGATGACGTGTTGGGAATATTGGCGCTATAAAAATAAACTGAATTGAAAATTGAATTGAAATGGATGGATGGATGGATGGATGGATGGATGGATGGATGGATGGATGGATGGATGGATGGATGGATGGATGGATGGATGGATGGATGGATGGATGGATGGATGGATGGATGGATGGATGGATGGAGACGGTCGATTGGGATAATTCCATCTACTAAATAAGGACATATAAGACAAAGTACCTGCTGGTGAAGGAGATGTTTTAGATCCCATACTGATCGAATTTTGGCCAGGTGGAAGATGGTGATCTCACTCCGTGTGTTCAGTCGTACTTACTTTAGTTTTCAGTAATCACATATACATTAATGATTTTATTTAAAATGTTATATCTTCCGACATATCATTATGAGTTTGTGACATTACCATTAATATTTTACTTTTCATGTTTTATCTTCACACAAATAAGTGCACTTAGTTAGTATATATCATTGAAATACGGGGGATGTAGCAGTGAGATTATTTAAAGCTGTGTTAACGCTTAGACCTCTTTCTTTGTTGGTAATATGAAGAGAAACAGAGTCTTAAATGTTTAGGCAGGAAAACAGTTGCATACACAGAAACAATGCCAGCTTGATGGAAAGCAGATGTGAGGAGAAATGTTTTTGCCAAAAGTAGGATGGCTTTTCCAAGGTCCACGCAGAGTTGACCATGCTTGTGTTTTTTGGGGAGGTTTTGAGCTTCCCGTTTGATGCAATGTGTCACCCAATCAGAAAAATTTCTCCTATTGTCAGGTCTCTAGATCACAAGCATCCAGCACACTAACAGGACAAAGCACACAGACATCTACGAGCACATGAGGCTATTAGACACACACACAGATGGAAGTAGCCTGGCAAACACAAACACATACTCCAAATAGTTTCCACACACAAGCCATGAGGCGACACCGTTGCCATGCACTTCAAGCGCATACATACACAACCATGTTAGAATATGGTGTAAATATAGTCTAAGAATGAAAATGAATCCCACACTAGTCAAAAGGTTTGTCTGTGGCGGACCTAGGCAATAGAGACTGACATTTTTTTGGGAATCCAATGGGTCACGGATTCTCGTGTGGATGGGAGTCAGTATTAGTAACCATCCGTGATTGGGACGGTACAGGGGTTAACGATAAACATTGTAACTAAAAAACTGGACAAAAATAGAAAGAAAAAAAATCCAGTACTGGCGTCGCCATTTTGTAGTTTTTTTTCCTTGAAGCTCACACTATAATGCAAGTCAAAAAAACTACACCACCAAAAACCAACAGTGCTTCGCTCTGAGTTTTTCACCAGCTCAAAAAAGCAAGAATGGGAGTGGTGCAGGAGGCGAGGGGGTCATTCTGAATGGGGCGGGGATGGGGAGTAGAGGTGATTTCACCAGGGGTGGGGCTTGAGGGACAGGATTTAGATTTGTACTTTCTGGCCGAGGGATGGGAGCGAGGAACCTGGTACTGTGGGAGTGGGGCCCGGGACAGGGTGAAATTCACTCCGTGTCATTCTCTACTGAGCAAGGAGTGAAGATCTAAGTATTTAGCCGGTTTTAAAGCATATACATTTTTTCATTCATACCTGAAACTATGCTAGACCGCCACAGTTATGAATTACATAGTACAGCAAAGATCACAAAATCGTTTAAAGGACAAGGATTGAGATAACTAATTCAGGTATACTAAAAACTTGAAGAAATAAAAAGAAAACAAAATACACAACTTGGTCAGTTTTATATATTTTGTATTTTCACACCCAAGTTAATTAGGAATAAATGAATGGATACAGAGGTTGATAAAACAATGAAACCAAAAATAGAAAAGAAAAATAAATTCAGAATTTCGGACAAGCAAATTTAAATGTCAAAAAACTAGGAACCTGTCTTAAATGAATGATAGCATTACTATTACCAAAAACTTAGTTAGAATAACACAATAAAATCTTCATGATCAGAGAGTATTTGGATTACAGGAAAAGAAGACGAGTATCTAATAAACCAGAGCTCATTCAGTGAATAACGACTTTCATGATTCAGTTTTGAAAAATTTAAAATCTCCCCTTGAAAACCACTAATAGTTCTTACAAGAAAGAAACTTAAGAAAACATCAGAGTTATTGTTGTTCAGAAGTCGGCAGCAGTTGGTATTCAGTTCTGCCTCTTCTTTTCCAGTAGATGACAGCTCCAAGTACCAGGACGCTACCAACCAGCAAGACTTGGTTCAGACTCAGATTCAGGCTTAGGTCAGACCCTGAAATGTCAAGATATTAAGAATCAAACTTGTAAGATCTACCATTAAGAAAAGAAAGTGTCAGAGAAACGGCCATACACACAAAAAAGACTCCAACAACTCAAATAAATGACCAGTGGGTCATTGATTTGCATCTGACTTGGAATGTACTTTGTAGGGTGGGTCTCCATTTAGCTTAAAAACAGCATTCAAGCTCTCTGTAGTGTGAGCCAACTGAATGAACAAAGACTGCTGGAAAGGCATTAAGTTGTTTTCAAAGAAACTGTGCAAAGTCTGGTGTTTTTATATAAGCTATATTTAAATAATTCTGAATATATTTGATCAATAATCTTAATATTCCCAACAGATCTGAAGTTAGCAAAGATACAGAAATATTATTAATGCCAAATAATTGCATTAACAAAAAGAATTATGTATTACTTTTTTTTTCTTGTTCTGTGTAATTATTAACCGACTGCATTTGAACTCTCACCTTTGGTATCAGAAGTCTTAACGAGACGCAAAGGACCCTGGGAAATGGAGTGACTCCTCGTTTCAGCTGGAGCATCCCTCTTTCTGCGATTGTTCAATGAGTCGGACCTGATACATCCCTGGGAGCATCGAGTTCCAGGAAAGCCGGTCTCACACAGGAGAACTGAACAGGTGATGTAGACCTGCAGAGCCACACAGGTGAAAGACAAATTGTTAAACACAATCATCACCATAAAAATGCCTTTACATTTTCTTTTAGGTTTTTTTTTTTTTTTAATAACTAAATGAAAATTTAGAGACAATGGTTTTTTTTTCAAAAATACAAATTTTGCATTTCGGTTTTAAAAACAGAAGGTTACTTTCTTCTTTGATTGTGTTTTCAAACAGAAAAACCTGAAAAAAGGGGACCATTGGTGTATTAGGCCTCTTCAAGCACCAAGGTGATGATAAAGGTTTGCTGCACATCTAGGCTTTGTCATGGTCTTGGTTCTGTTGTATTTTACTTTGCTCCTTGTTTTCTAGTTTTATTGGTTTAATTCCTGTTTTATTGTAATTTCTACATTTGTTATTTCTCATCTTTTTCTGTTGCCCTCTTGTGTGTGTGTTCCTTTCCCCTTGGCACCCTCGTTATCTCCTCTCCCACCTGCTCCTTGACAGCTCGTTAACCCTGCCATTGTCACAGTCAGCTATTTATACTCTCCCTCTGCTGTCACTCCTTGTTGGTTCCTTGTCATTGCTGTCTTACCATGCTGTTGTCTACCTCCCTCTTCTCCACCATGGCTCCTCGTGATTTACATTATTAATTGGATTTTTGGATTCCTGCTTTTGTTTTCTGCTTTTTCATCAATAAAACTGCAAGAAATCTCCTTAGCCTCTCTGCCTCTGCATCTGTGTCCTCAAACCTCAACCAAACCCTGACAGGCTTGCTGCCAAATTGTGTCTTAACTTGCTTCGTAACACTATTGCTGAGTTTGAATCCAGCCACGGCGTCCTGCAAAGTCGAGATTTGTCGGCCGATTGGGGGAAGTGGTGGCCCTATTGGTTAGGGGATTGTGCTTGGAACCCAGAGGTTTTGAGTCTGAGCCCCAGTCCCACAGAATGCCACTCTGGGTCTCTGAGCAAGGCCCTTAACCCTACGCTGCTTTCCAGGCACCGCACAATGGGTGCCCTCTGCTCCCCAAGGGGATGGGTTAAATGCAGAGGTAAATCTCTCCAACGTGAGATCAGTAAAGTTCGCCGATGCCTTTTCGGATTGGAAAACTCCTTGTTATGCAGCCTTCTTTTTGCACCTTTTGAAGGAAAGGTCCGCTGTATTCTACATAGCCCTTAATATGCCATGATTCATTGCGAGTCCAAGAAAGCAGGCTGCTCCACACTCAGAGGAAAAAAAAAGAAAAATGCTGCCGAACAGTTGTGACTATTGGAAGTGTGGTTTAATATAATACAAGTGTGTGAATAATTCCCTCTGAATTCATGAAAATATGTTATTGATTATTAAGTCAGATATGTGGCGGATAATGTTTGGTTTACTGAAAGGTTTTATCCGTCCCTGAGTAAATGGGTTTGCCTGACATTTAAGCACAGATTTCAATATCTCTCAGAACTCTCATGGAACTCAGAACAGTTATGAGAAGTTTGGCATCCATTCTTATCCTGCGCTGTGTGTCAACTGTAACGGTTGCTAGGCAACAAAGCGTACACCGAATGAGGGGCAGAGGTCGCAAAAGGCTGGACATGTTCAAATCTATAGTCAGACTCTTTCGGCCTCAATATTTTCACAGACCTAAAAGGACCCAGTTCAGTTAGACGCAGCTGCTGAAATAAAAAACAGCCAATGTAATAGCCTAGTCCCAGAAGCAAAGGGACCATAATTCATGCTAACTCAGGATTTCTACGCCAAGGTGAAAGCACTTGACCTCCACCACCTTCAAGATCAAGGCAGTACTTAAACTCCTCTCACTATAAGATGGTAACTCTGTACAGCAAGATAGTCCAGTCTAAACTTTAAAGCTTTAAGTTTTATATACCTCATGGCAGGACAAAGATTCATAATTTAAGGGGGTTGTCTGCAGGTAAAACTTTGTAATTATAAGCACATGTACATTCATACAGATCAGGACTAAACAAAATGTTCACATTAATGTGGATGAATATTATGAGTTAGAGCTATCCTTAAAATCTCTTTCCTTCTAATTAACTTCAGAGTGGCCATTCCTCATCTTTGAAAGGGAGTAGCTAAGTTGGGTGAGGGATTAGATCATTATACATCCCAAATACCAGTGTTAAGATGCTGAGATCTTGCATAACAAGCTTAAGATTCAAAAGGAGTCGTATTTCAGGGTTTGGGTTTTGTGCACACCTCAAATAGGTGTAAGACGGTCAATTTAATCTTTCTTAGAGTTAAGCCTTACCTCCTGATGAGCACCGATGAACTCAAAAGCCTCAAGTCCAAATCTGAACTGGGACTTGGAGCTGGGGTAGATTTGTGTTGTTTCTTCCTTCACACACCTACAAGAAGTGAGAAAAAGTTTAACTTGGTAAACAAAATAAAAGTAGTCAATTTTGATGTCTAAGTTGTCAGTAAAATATCTTTTTCCCAGTACCCATTCTCAATGATAGTGTAGCTGATGCGGGAGTTGGGGTTGTCGTAGGGAGTCGCCCTGCAGGACTCCACAAACAGCTCAGTGTTGGGGATGGATGTGGTCGCCTCGATCTGCATGTAGATCATCTGCTTGAGGTAAACTTCCACTGGGTACCTGCTGGAGTCAACCTGCTTCCTGAAACGCTGGCTCTCAAAGAACTCAAACTGGAAGGTGAAAGTACCAAAGCCCCTCTCATCAAAGGCGTATGGGTTTTTGTGTCTATATCCCAGAGTGAGGTTGGTTCGCTTGGGAAAGGAGCAGGAAAATGCTATCTCGACGTCATGCTGCCTGGAAACAATCTTACTTTTATCTGCAGATGTGATCACGTTGGTAAAGATAATGTTATCATCATCCTCCTGAAAATGACATGACATTAAGAATTATTGAAAACATAAATTAAGTAGAAGGTTTTATATAAGAAGAATAAAACATGTGTTAGTGTATATGAACTAATCCTGGGGCAGTAACAGTGTGATGATGTGTCTCCTTTTGTGTTAAGACTATATAATATTAATTTCCAACATATTTAATTAAAAAGACCCCTTCCTGGATTGCAAACTCTTGACTCCAAGATAGTTGCCAGATCGTCCTTTCCCACTTACATAAATGTTGCTAACTATGTTTAGTATGTTTAGTACCTGCACAAGGGTTCCACAACTGCCCAGTGGCATGACAGCAACCAAGTGACTAGAGTTGGAAAGTGTGTTCAAGTTGCATGAGGGGTCTGTGAAGTCATTTAAATGCAAAATGTCCTCATTGCTCTTAACGAGGTAGGTTTTCTCCACCTCCACAGAAATTGTGGTTTCATTGCAAGTCACTTTGGCCTCTGGAAAAGGACATTTGAAAAACAACAAGAAAAATAAAAGGTTAAAGACCAACAGTTACATAAAATCCCTTCGGATAAGAGTTGGAGATTGTTAGTGGATATGAGACACAAAAGTTAATAGAGCCTATTAACTTTGTCATCATTTTGTCCACTAATTTTCTTTGCCTCTCAAGCTGTAAACACATTACAGTAAATAACCTTTATTTGCTTGAGTGCCTTGAGCATATGCCTAGGTATTTGATCAGTTTTTGAAATGTGTTTATCCAACTGCAATTAAACTTATAAAACTGCAATAAGACATTTTATAAAATACTTATTTAAAACTACATATTCTATATTTTCTAATTGGCTTTTTAAAAATTTTAATGAGCTATCGCTCCCACCCTTGCCATTAATTACATGTGTTAACATACCATGATGACCAACACTGACAGTCACACAGCGTAGCTCTGAGTGGTAGACCTGGTAAAATCTGTAATACAATGCAGAATAATTATGCGGATATGTAAAATAGATAAAATGCTATTCTATTTTAAAATACATGTTGGGAATTTGGGTATAGAACTTTAAATCAGCAATACAATAGTTTTAAAACTTACTCGTCTCTAGCTTCAGATATGAAGCATATCGGGAAATACTCATTCAGCTGACCTGAAGTTGGGTACCATTTTAAGATGTAGGCATCAGAGGAAGTTTTCTCCTTTGTTATGCCAGCAGGGCCTATAACAATCAGGTCATTGATCCTAAAAGACAGCATAAGATTGATGTGAGAAAGTAACAAGTAATAAAAAAATCTCTAAACAAAATAAAAAAGTATTTGAGGATAAATATATACATGGCATATACCACTGACGAGTCAATGAAAAACATCCCACAACTTAGCTTTTGCCTCAGCAACCAGCCGATTCCCCTGCCGCTTTGACTGCCGGTACACATTAGCTGCTTCTGGAGTCTCACAGGCCAATAAAACCCAGTAGGACTCCTTATTCAGCTTGATAGCTTCCCTCATCGCTGGTGTCCCACCAGCGTCTTCGAGGGTTGCTGCTGCGACATCCACTAACAACTTTACGGCCACAGCTCTGACTATTGCTTCAACAATAGAGGCACGGAACATGGTCCACTCAGACTCAAATGTATTCCAACTTCCCTGAAACATATTCAAAGCTCTCCCGAAGGTGGGAGGTAAAGCTCCATCTCACGGGGGACTCTGCCAGGTGTTTCCAGCAAACCCTCACAATACGTTTGGCTCTACCAGGTCTGACCAGCATTCTCCCCCACCATTGGAACCAGCTCACAACCGCGAAGTGGTCGGTAGAGAGCTCCACCCCTCTTCAACTGAGTGTCCAAGACGTGCGGTCTTTAATCAGATGAAAAAGCAGCAAAGTGGATCATTGAACTACAGCCTAGGGTGTCCTGGAGCCAAGAACTCATATGGACACCCTTATGCTTGAATATGCTGTTCGTTATGGACAATCCATGACAAACACAGAAGTCAAACAACAGAACACCAATCGAGTCATTGTCACTGTCATACTTCACCTGCGTTGCCAACTGATGGTGGTCAGAGGGCCCAGTGGTGCCGGTGTACAGTAGCCTTGCTTCTTTTAGTGAGCCCTAGGGAAGCTGTGGCTACAATGTAGTTTGCCACCCTCAGTGTGTGCGTGAATGGATGAATGACTTAATGTAGTGCAAGGCACTTTGATGAAGTCTTCTGACTTAAACAAAAATGCTATATAAGAACAGGCCATTTACCATTGCCCAAATAAGCGTTGAAGTCCCCCAGAAGAGCAAGGGAGTCTCCAGTAACGCCCCCTAAGAACTCCATCAATGGTTGGTAATCTGAATTGCTGCTTGGTACATAAGCAGAAACACTAGTCAGAACCCGTCCCTCCACACCTATACGGAGGGAGAAAACCCCCTCGTTTACCGGAGTAATCCCCAACTTATAAGCATCAAGATGAGGGAAAACAAGTATGCCCACTCCTGCTCTGCACCTCTCATAAGGGGCAACTGCAGAGTGAAAGAAAGTCCAGCCCCCCTCAAGGATACTGATTTCAGAAACATGCGTCAAGTCCGACTATAACTAGCCTGAACCTCTCAACCTCGCGCACTACCTCAGGCTCCTTCTCCCAATGAGAAATGACATTCCATGTCCAAAGAGCCAACTTCTTCAGCCGAGGATCAAGCAAGGCAACCCAAACATCTTTGCAAATAAATAAGATGATGGTTCATTGGTCATTTTTTTTTCAATTTAGGAGAGATACATGTTTGGGCCAAAGATACAGCAACAGACCTCTAGATATCTAGTGGAGTTTAAGGCTATATGGGCCAGGGCTGTTTTGGCAGTACACTGATGGTCATAATGTTATGCTTAGTAAGTTACAGGCATACTGTAGTTAAAAAAGGAAAATTAAATTGCTTACCTTGTGTACTGAGCTTTTGACCTCACTTCAATTTCAAAAGGCTGGTTTAAAAATGCAGTAAGATAAGCTCTATTAGCTGGAGTTGGTGCCAGGAAAACGGGGAAGTAATCACCATCAAGACAAGAGGGAGCATGGTAGGAATCCACTGAAAATTAAATCACACATTAGAGAAGATGTTAGAAAATTGAAGGTTACTTTATAAAATAGAATTTTATAAAGTATAGAATTTTGTAAATATTACCATAAACAGAGAATTGTAGAGGAAGTTTGCTTAAAGGAGGAATCGATGGCCTATAAAGTCCCACAGGACTTATTGTGGTGGTTGAAAAACCTGTAGAGGTTGTGGGAGCATCTGTGATGGTGGTGGTGGGAGGAGCAGTGGTGGTTGTTGGAAAATAAGTGGTGGTGGTTGGAGCAGCGGTGGTGGTGGTTGGAAAAGAAGTGGTGGTGGTTGGAGCAGTGGTGGTTGGAAAAGAAGTGGTGGTGGTTGGAGCAGCTGTGCTGGTGGTTGGCGCAGCCGTGGTGGTGGTTGGAGCAGCCGTGGTGGTGGTTGGAGCAGCAGTGGTGGTGGTTGGAGCAGCAGTGGTGGTGGTTGGGCTGCTTGGATGGTGGTGAGTGGTTGGAGCAGCAGTGGTGGTGGTTTGGCGCCAGCGTGTGGTGGGAGTGGTTGGAGCAGCCGTGGTGGTGGTTGGAGCAGCAGTGGTGGTGGTGGTTGGAGCAGCGTGGTGGTGGTTGGGGCAGCCGTGGTGGTGGTTGGAGCAGCAGTGGTGGTGGTTGGAATATAAGTGGTAGTTGTTGGAGAAGCTGTGGTGGTGGTTGGAGCAGCAGTGGTGGTGGTTGGAGCAGCCGTGGGTGGTGGTTGGAGCAGCAGTGGTGGTGGTTGGAGCAAAGTGGTGGTGGATGCGTAGGAAGGGGCCCAACGCTTTCCTCGTGTCAGTGATAGAGGCTGCTTTGTTGTGTAGGACCCATCAGAGTAGGACAAGTGTATCTGTTTGTTGGGAAAGTCCTCAACCACTAATTCAATTGGATGGATCCCAGTGTTACTGCTGTAGTTATATGTCAGAGAGCAGGAACTCTCAAGGAGAACAATGTTTCACCAGCGTGCAGTATAAATAACTGGATTTTTCCTCATTACTTCACAGTAGGCCAGCCAGACAGTATTGTTTGAATGTAGAACTTTGATTAGCATGTATCTGAAGATGGGCCTAATGCAAACGACTGGAGTTCATTGGGGACAGACACAATGTGCAGCCCTGTTTCAAATGTGGTGTCCTGCATTCGATTACATACACTGTGTAAACGACTTGTCAGAGTTGGAAAAGAAGGTAGAGATAGAAAAGAAGCTACCTGAGCAATTTGTGTTTTAAAGAGTATCACTGCTAGTGAAAACAGACTTCATTGAAACCATATTGAAAGTGACGAAGGAAAAAGTTTTGTAAATAATACATTTTTTAATTATATGAAAAAATGCTTATTCACAAAATTATTATTATTGCAAATATCACTCATGATATATATAGGATATATATATGGGGTAAGTAAGCATTCAACCCTGCAAGTGAATACTTAAATATTCCGTATATCTGCGCAGACAAAGTGAGTACAAACACCCAAAACAATATCTGGGGGGTCAAAAAAATTGTATTCAGTTTTTTTCAGTACTTGGGTTGGGTCTTAAAAAGGTTAAAACTGGTCATACACAGTACGATTTTTTCAGTTGTTGCATGCAGCTGCAGCTCCCACTAAGCGAAGAAACCGCAGGGTTTCGTCGTACAGAGTGAGTTCACAGCTCACGATGCATGTGTGGCCCGAGGCTCTGATACGATCTACCTGATCACACTGCACGTCTAAAAACCACATCGGACTCAGCCCCAGAGAGAGATGGCACTACTGGGACTCATCTATCCGAAAGCCAAAGCAGTGGAAGAGGAACATGAAGGTCACCATAGTGAAACGTGCTGCCGATATATAAGTGGCTCCTAGTTAAAATTGACCGAACTAATTGGTAGCGGCCATTGTAAAACCGAACACTCAGAGTTCCCGACTTTTGGCTAGATTTGAATTTTAATCTGAATTTGTTACACCTGCTTCATGAAACAGATCCCAGGTCAATGTTCAACTGGAATTAAAAGGAAAATATTGACAGAAAATCCATACCTGGTCAAAAGAAAAACCACTAGGAAGGCTGCACTTCACACACTCAGATGTTTGGGGGTCTGTTGGCACTCTGCATCTCACATTATCACCATCAGGGTCCAATACTGCAATCTTGAACGTTCGGGGGCAGTTTCTTGGTATTCTGTAAGAAGAATAAGAATAGGTAAAGAAAGAATAAGTTAAGGTAAAACAATGTTGCCTTATTGTATTCAGTCACAAACCAGTGTTTTAACTGCCACCAGCATCAGACATTTGATTAGGCAAATATAGCAATCTGTGTTCAAGTTAAAATACACATTAATACCACCAAAAAAATTGATACTCAAGAGTAATTGTTAGTCTGTAACATTTGATATCATGGCAGACAAAATGCTTTTTAAAATCAGATTTTATTAAACCAAATCATATGGAGTATCTATATGATTTGGTTATCTCATTATATTGAGTTAGCATCTCATTATATTGATTTACTATCTCATTATATTGAGTTACTGTAGTATCCCATTATATTGAGATACTACAGTATCTCATTATATTGAGTTAGCATCTCATTATAATGAGATACTATCTCATTATAATGAGATAGTAACTCAATATGAGATAGTATCCCATTATAATTAGATAGTAACTCAATATAATGAGATACTATCTCATTATATTGAGTTACTATCTCATTATAATGAGATAGTAACCCATTATAATGAGATAGTAACTCAATATATAATGAGATACTATCTCATTATATTGATTTACTATCTCATTATAATGAGATAGTAACCCATTATAATGAGATAGTAACTCAATATAATGAGATACTATCTCATTATATTGAGTTACTCTCATTACTAATGAGATATATTTTTTTTTTTTTTACAGAGTGGCGGAAATGGGCTTCCATAAAATGTAACTACATGCTACCCAATGCAGAGATTAAGTGCTGAGGAGGAAATGATTGAATTACCTGAGAACGGGAGGTGTGGTGAAAACAGGAGATTGGTTCGGATTACTGGTATCAGATCGGTTTCCCAGGTCCACATGTATCAAATTCACCCATCCTAACCAGCTGCCATATATGTTTTCCTCCCAGTAACCAGCTCCATGCCACCAGTGGACAAAGTTAGGGAGTCTGGTTGGTAAGATTGTTCCAAAATAAAGACAAAGACAGTTATTATTAATACTGCCTGTTAAAACGTAAAAGGAAGTTACTAAACAGAGCTCCTCGAAAGAGGAATTAAAAAGTTACAATGACAGAGTAAAACTCTAATTACATTTGAACAATTTTCATTAGCATTTTCCGACTGATCTAGGCTAAAATGACATACTTTGTTTTATTATTAGAAATTTTATTTTTCAATTTACTTTTTGTATTCCCCAGGATAAGTTGCCCCTTTGGAGTTAAAACAATACCAGTTCAGCATCTCTGTTATACTTTATGTATTAAATTTAAAACATTAAAACATTCTCAGTGTTTTAGTTATGCTGTGTTTTGCATTTCCAAATGAAGAAAACTAACAGAGAGTCAACAAAATTAGTGAAATTATCATTTCATTAATGAACATGTTTGAAACATTGAGTTAATCATTTACTAGCATCTCCACTGTGGGGAGACCTTACATCTAGCTTCTGGTGGTATTGAAAGCTGAAGGAAACTTTCACGTTCTTGGCACTGATGGCTGGATTATTGGTTCATTTCATCCACCTGCCTAGCTCCGGCCAGTTTTTCATTAAAGTTGTAGGGAAACGGCTGTTACAACCGTTGCAATGCTCCCGAGTGGTGCCCAAATTTACACAAGTGAATAAAGTGAATGTGATTGGTCATTTATCAAGGGGGCGGGATTGATATGGCGGAAGGTTCGCAAGTTTGGTTGTGGCCGGTGTAGGTACCAGATTGACTCGGGCTGCCAGATTGACTCGGGGGCCTGCGCCTTTCATGATGTCACAATACATAATTGTTTTAACGTTTGCACAATTGCGCCAAAACATTTTGATTGGTCTGGACAGCTTACTAAAGTAATTATAGCGGGGTGTAGGTTTTTATTGGCGAGGGATTGGGGTTGTAAGCGGACAATTTCTGGAAGAAATTCTCCGCCATGGTCCCTGCGCCTTCCGATGGCGTCACCCGAATTCGCCATGGGCCTTGCGCCTCCCGATGGCGTCACATTATGGCAAGCGCCACTCAAACAAACTACATTGAGCTCGCGGAGAATACATTTTTACGAAGAAATTCTTCATTATCTTTCAAAAGGGACTTACCACAGCCTAACTACATCCTGTTCAAGTCCTGATACCAGAAAGGCAACCACAATACAATTATGTATTGTGACGTCATCAAAAGGCGCAGGCCCCCGAGTCAATCTGGCAGCCCGAGTCAATCTGGTACCTACACCGGCTTGAATTTCATTTCTCATTTATACTAAAATGTCTTCTTAAAGAACAAAGTTGAACCACATTCCCTTTTTCTGCACCAATTTGGCAAACAAAGTTAATTCAGATTTCAAATGACAATAAGAAATAAAACTCTCTTGTTACCAGCCTTTGAATTTCAGGAGGCTATCAATAAAACTGAGAAGTATTTTCAATTTTGTAATAAAATATTCTTTAAATATACCGTCTAGAGTAACTAGACTAACGCATCTATTCTTTGAGTTGTTCAAATTATTGTAAAATTGTAATGTAGCTTACCTCATCTCAAATGGAAGGTCAGTGTTGAACCGTCTTGTAGTTGCTTCTGCATACTGCGTCCAGGTGATATTATCAGGTGTTGTTGCAGATATTGCAACGGATCTCTTAGTCTCGGTCCCACAGTTACCAGTTTTGCATATAGGATTATAATTCAAATTCCGAAACACGGTTTGTCTCATATAGAAATTTGCCTAAAAAAAGAATAACATTTAAAACAAAAAATGAAACAGGAGCTGCTGATTTTGGCTTTCTGAAGTATGTCTTTTTATATATACATTTTTTATCTTTTATATATAAGTTATAAGTTTTTTTTTCATTGCACAAAATGTTAAAGGGAAAAGGAAAAGAATAGAAGATGTGTTTATGCTTATTTTTTCATTACATAGTTAAAGAACAGGGAATAAAGTAACCATATTATTTAAGAATTGTACGAATGCAGAGAAGGTCAGGTATGCAATGTTAAGTCTCTGTGTTGACCAAGAGTTTATTTAAAATTTTTTTGGAACCTACCATTTTCTCATCTTTTTGATTTTATAAATAAAAATGATGACCAGAAGTTTAAAGGAAAACATGTTAACCTATAATTTTAAGGTCACCCTTAACTTCAAAGCATTTTACTGAAATTTAATTAAACTCTTTTTTTTTAAATAAATAAATGAATAAATCACACACCTCTAATTTCCCATTTGTCCCTTGCTTTGGAGAGAAGGTCACCGAACCTCCGTAGTACATTGCGAAACGGTACAAATGTGCAGATGGAACCAGGACCAGCAGAAGCAGCAGCAGTACAAGTGAAGCCATCCTGACGAAGGTTCTACCTTACAGCCATCAGGTCGCTCTTAAATAGGCTAACTCAAGGAATGTGATACCATTTTCAGAAAGCAACATTCCTCCAGAAGAACCTGTCATGCTGGTTCTTTAATCCAAGTTGTGTTGCCACACATCTAATCTAGAAAAAGGTTGTCACACAAATTTGCCCCACTTCCCCACCACCTCGGCCGTATCTAGACCCAAAGCTAGTTCATGATTGTCCCTCTTGCATTGTGGTGTGGGATAACATAGCTCAGACCAAGCTTCAAAATTGGGCATAAGTCAAAAATATCTGCGACAAGCTGACTGCGACACACTGCTGCAGGAGTATAACCAGCCCTTAATGCTCAGAAACTCTTTGGACCCAAAGTTACATCCAGACAGAGATAGAATTACATAATTTATTATTGAAAATAAATCAGCATTACCCTCCCTTTAGCTTAAAGACTACAGGAGATCAGAAGGCAACCAGAAAAAAAAATATAGTTCATGCCTTGGATGCATAAGATGTAGATGGCTTTTGTTAGTTCTAATATGTTTTGATTTTTATTTATTTTTTAGGTTTATGATAATATTCTGGGTCATGCTAAGGAACATTTGGCATCCATAAACCACCTCATTAATGTCCCCTTACTGCCAGGAATATCTGACAGCAACACAGCGAAGCACCACCCAATGCTGACTGGAGCCAAGCTGAAAAAAGAACTCTGTCTCATCTACAAACAAGATGAGTTCAAATGCTGCTGTCAATCAATTCCTGTTGTTTCTAGATAAAAATCTAGAAAAGGTATTTACAGAGATTGTACCACTCCTTAACTTCCTCATCAACGCACTCGTGACCACAGAAGAATGTGAGAGGCGATTATAGATATAGAAAAGAGTTAAAACATTTCTCAGAAAGGCTCTCTTATGCATGGGCCATGTTGTCAATGGAGAAGAGAGGTTAGTGAAATGCCTACAGTTGTCATGATTGGCTTAGGGATTGAACCCACATGCAGAACACCACTGGAGACTGATAAAAAGTTCAACAGAGTTTATTGAAAGTTTTCACAAAAACAATAATGTGGACTGGATTCAGGAAACTGGTCCGGGCAGGATTCTCTGGCGTCTGCAGAGACAAGGAGCTTGAAATGACAGGTTTTATCTGGGAGACATGAAACGTGGGGTGGATGCGCAGAGAAGGTGGCAGATGCAGGCGGACAGCAGAGGGATTGATGATTCGATCCACCTTGTAAGGACCGATGAACCTCGGAGAAAGTTTTCTGGACATAGCCTTAAGGGGGATGTCTCGGGTTGACAGCCAAACCTCTTGGCCTGGAGTGTAGTCTGGGGCCGGACGTCTCTTGGAGTCTGCAAACCTCTTGGTCGAGGCGGAAGCACGGGTGAGGGTGGTAATGGTATCTTTCCAGATATGTTGGCAACGACGGATGTGATGATGGACAGATCTTACCGTTATCTCTCTCTCGTCTGCGGGGAAGAGTGGAGGCTGATACCCTATGGACACTTGAAAGGGGGATAAACCAGTAGAAGCAGATCTGAGGGAGTTGTGAGCATATTCGATCCAAGTCAGGAACTGACTCCAGTCGGAAGGATTGTTAGAAGTCAGGCAGTGGAGAGTGGACTCGAGTTGCTGGTTCATCCTCTCCGTCTGCCCATTTGACTGAGGATGGTAACCAGAGGTGAGAGAGGATTTACAGTTCAATGCAGAACAGAAAGCTTTCCAGACCTGTGAGATGAACTGGGGACCACGATCTGAGAGGATTTCTTGAGGGATACCATGGAGGCGAAAGACATGCTTCACCAGAAGCTGAGCCGTCTGGAATGCAGTGGGGAGCTTTCTGAGGGGAATCAGATGACAGGCCTTGGAAAATCGATCAACAATGGTTAGTATCGTAGTCATACCTCGAGAAATCGGGAGACCGGTGACAAAAATCAACAGCAATATGTGACCAGGGACGGGGTTGGAACAGGTAGAGAGGATGTAGCAGGCCAGAAGGAGGAATTGGTGAGAGGTCTTGTTTGAGGGGCGCCCAGATGGGACAAGCCAGCCGCATACTTTCCTTACGTCTTTATGCAAAGAGCGGCCACCAAAACTCGACTGCTTATGAGGCGATGGTTCTGCTTTCACTCCAGGATGGGCGAGAATTTCCACGCTGCGTGCATCCCACTGGATGAAAGGGGATCTGACGGAAGGCGGGACATAGCCACATTTTATTAGGAGGACCATTACCTGGGTCAGGTTCTGAGGCCAGGGCAGAGTTGATCAAATCAGTGATCTCCCAGGAAACGGGGCTCCTACTGTACATGAGGCTGGGAGAACAGGTTCGGGTGTCTCAGGTTGATCGGAGGAATACAGACGAGAGAGAGAGTGGGGCTTGACGTTCTTGGAACCAGGTCTGTATGAAATGATGAGATTGAAACGTGAGAAAAACAAAGACCATCTTGAATGCCGTGGGTTGAATCTCTTAGCAGATTGGATATAAGCCAGGTTCTTGTGGTCTGTCCAAACCAGTACTGGATGCTCAGCCCCCTCGAGCCAGTGTCTCCATTCCTCCAGGGCGAGCTTAATGGCAAGAAGTTCCACGGTCACCAACATCGTAATTTTGTTCGGCTGGGGATAATCTGCGAGAAAAGAATGCACATGGGTGAGTTTTCTGGTCAGAATCTGACTGCTGAGAAAGAACAGCTCCTACACCGGAATCAGATGCATCCACCTCAAGGATGAACTGTTTCGTAGGATCGGGTTGAACCAAGATGGGGGCACTGGAAAAGAGTTTCTTTAGTTTATTGAAGGCACTTTCGGCCTCAGGGGTCCATTGAAATGTTCTCTTAACAGAGGTAAGAGCTGTGAGAGGTAGAGCTGTCTGGCTATAGTTTCTAATGAACCTCCTGTAAAAGTTTGCAAAACCAAGAAATCTCTGAAGTTGCTTGCGGTTTTCAGGTGTAGGCCAATCCAGAACTGCCTTTATCTTGTCTTCTGATGGCTTCACCTGCCCGCCCTCAAGCACAAACCCTAGGAAAGTAACAGATTGTTGATGAAATTCACATTTCTCAGCTTTCACAAAAAGTTTATTTTCCAGAAGTCTCTGAAGGACTAAACGAACATGTTTCTTGTGGTCTGAGAGGTTCTTGGAGTAAATCAAAATATCATCGATGTAAACAAAAACAAAAACGTTCAAAAAATCTCTGAGGACGTCATTGACAAGAGCTTGGAAACAGGCAGGAGCATTTGTGAGGCCAAAAGGCATCACCAGGTACTCAAATTGCCCTAAGGGGGTCTTTAAAGCCGTTTTCCATTCATCCCCTTCTCTTACTCTGAGGAGGTGGTAGGCGTTTCTTAGATCGAGTTTGGTGAACACTGTAGCACCTTGTACAGCTTCAAACGCAGAAGCCAGTAATGGTAGGTGATATTTATTCTTGACGGTGATCTGATTTAAACCTCTGTAGTCTATACAGGGGCGCAGGGAACCATCCTTTTTACCCACAAAGAAAAAACCAGCACCGAGAGGGGATGAAGAAGGGCGAATTATTCCAGCAGCTAGGGATTCGTGGATGTATTTTTCCATAGTTTCTTGCTCTGGTTTGGAAATATTATACAACCTGCTGCTGGGAAGAGGGGCTCCAGGTAATAAATCTATGGCGCAGTCATATGGTCTCTGAGGTAGAAGAGACGTCGCACTGACCTTACTGAAGACTGGTGCCAGATCATGATACTCAGGGAGGAACAGAAGTAAGGTCAGGAGAGTCCATCTCCCCCTACCTCTAGGGGACTGAATAGTAGGAGCCGCAGAAGACAGGATTGGTGTTGACAGGAGGTTGACCAGGATTCAATGTGGCGTTCAGCCCAGTTGATATGGGGGTTATGACGTTCCAACCACTCGAATCCAAGCACCAGGGGAGAGCAAGCTGAAGGAAAAACAAAAAATGTTGCATGTCCCAGTGGTTGCCAGAGATTAGCAGTTCCAAAGGTTGTGTCTGATGAGTGACTTGATGAACTTCTTTCCATCGATAGCTGAAACTCGGAGAGGTTTAGTTAAAGGAACAGTTTCAATCTTTAACTGCTCGACCAGTTCTGAATCAATCAGGTTTCTTTCACAGCCAGAGTCGATGAATGCTGACAAGGTGAGATTCTGGTTAGCAAAAAACAGAGTAGCTGGCAACAACAAATGAGGAGTTTTTTCAGATCTTAGGTGGCCCGTCAGACTCCTCACATTCTCTGACGGGCCCTGGCTTTTGATTTAGCCGGGCAAGAAGCAATAAAATGACCAGTCTCACCACAATACAGACACAGTTTTGCTTTGAATCTTCGTTGCCTCTCTTCAGGGGATAGCCTGGTGTGTCCAATTTGCATGGGTTCGGCCTCCGCTCCCTCAGAAGAAGAAGAATGAGAGATTTGGACAGGAGCTGGGCGAATCTGATTCTTAGACCTTGGCTTGGTACTGGGTTCTGGGAGACCAGAAAAAACAGAAGCATTATCAAATGCAGGAGTAGAAACAAAATAATTCAGGTTTCTCTGCCTTGAGAGATCTCTAGTCCGAAGTCTGTTATCCAACCTGATAGTCAAACGGATTAAATCCTCCTCCAAATTAGCTGGTTCGTCTAATGTGGCGAATTCATCTTTAATGTTGTCATTCAGAGCCTTAAAGTATGCACTTTTAAGTGCACACTCATTCCCAACCCGAGGCTGCAGAGACGGATAGTTCGATTAGCCAGTTAAACGGGTGAATAGTAGAATTTCAGATGTTTCTGGAAATACCTTGAAGAGGTTCAGGCTTTCTCCTTTGAGAGAGGGAACCAGTTGGGTCCAAGAGACTGTTGGTTCAGCAGAGTGCTCAGCAGCTGCAGCGTCTAGCTTCTGACTTTCCAGTGACAGACCTTGGTTTAACTGATCAGCTCTTTCCCTGAGAGCAGCAGATGGATTCCAGAGTGTGATCTTCAGGTTTGGCTCTCTAGGGCAGGCAGGCAGGTAACAAGCTAAGCTCATCCAGAGCTTCAGGCAAGAGACAGGTTTCCTGTGAGTGAGAAGACAGAGGCAGGTTAGGATTGGGTTTCTCTTGAGAGACAAAGATTCTAGTAATCACAGAGGCTCTGGTTTGCTAACCAAAC
Organism: Cyprinodon brontotheroides; assembly: GCA_018398635.1. Taxonomy (NCBI): domain Eukaryota; kingdom Metazoa; phylum Chordata; class Actinopteri; order Cyprinodontiformes; family Cyprinodontidae; genus Cyprinodon; species Cyprinodon brontotheroides. The sequence goes on along the minus strand of JAGKQL010000005.1, from coordinate 5,104,371 downwards.
TTGGTCAACACTGCGGCGTCGAAGGAAGGTCTGGCAGCTGATTAAGTAGGAAGGTCTCCTGATGGGCTGATGGCGTCCAGGTGTGCTGAGGGCTCCAGCCCAGGAGATCCACAGCGCACTCTGCTGGAGAAGGTGGAGAATCTCCAGATCCCAACAACAGTAACTTCAACCAAATGCTTAAGCATGAAAGACTTGCATGATCAAAGGAAAGGACCAAAGTTATGTTTAAGTAGTGTCACTACCAAAAGTTAAGTGAGTGAATACTATGAATATGTTTATTTTGCTCTTGGAGTATTTGACTTAAATGTGACGATAGATAACAGTTATTTTGGCCTTCAATGGCCTTGAAAATGGCTGAGGGTCATAAAAGAAAAAGTGTCTATGAAGTGTATGAGAAGAAGAGAAAGGCCTCCGAAGAGACAAACAAGACCAGAGTGTTTTTAGTAGATTCTTTCACGCGATGGCGTACACTGAAAGCACAGGTTGGGCTTCCCACTGATGCAGAAGTTGCAATGTTTCTACTCCACAGGTAAAGTTTGGCATGCTATTTGGAGAAATCCATTTCATGTCACTCCAAGTAAAAGTAATCTACCTTTATATTGTAACTTTCCAGGGAAGATAAGTTTATTATTTTGTAATTTGTGTCATTAGTAGTTTGTGGCCACAGATGTTGAGTTTTAAACCATTGCTTGGAAATATAAAACCATTTGTTTGCGTCTAAAATTTCCCATAAAGATCAACCATAAAGATCATTAGCCTTGGAACGCTGCGAACACAAAGAGAAGCAGTCATCGTTTAAAAAAAATTTTCACTTGGTATGTTAGGTTGGAACTCTCACATGCTTTTAAATCATGTTGCCACATATCAGTCACGATGCAATTCCTGTCAAAAGCTTGAAGTCACAGTTCTCTGATTTGATGTTAATCCCATATTTTAAGACCATATCTTTCAGTGAACATGAGAGTAATCCTAGGATCTAAATGATAACCCTCCCTGACAGATCTGACATTTGCAGAACAAATATTTCAATCTGAAAAATGCACACGAAGAGAAAAGACAATTAGAAGACCATTGAAACCATTGCTTGGAAATATGTAACCCGTTTGTTTGTGTCTAAAATTTTCCCTTGGGACACCTGCCAAAATCACAGCTGACCGTAAAGCTCATTAGGCTCGGAACGCTGCCAACACAAAGAGAAGCAGTCATTGTTTAAAAAAAATTTGTTTTCATTTCATGTGTGTCAAATTTCACATGATATGTTAGGGTGGAGCTCTCACATCCTTTTAAATCTCATTTCAAGAAATAAGTCACGATGCAATTCCTGTCAAGTCAAAAGGTTGAAGTCACAGTTCTCTGATTTGATGTTAATCCCATATTTTAAAAGTGTGAAGACCATCTCTTTCAGTGAACAAGAGAGTAATCCTAGAATCTAAATGTTAACCCTCCCTGACAGATTTGATATTTGCAGACCAAATATTTCAATCTGAAAAACACACATGAAGAAAAAAGACAAGTGGAAGAAATATATATATATTTACTTTGTCTTTGGTGCTCAGACCTCGGCAGGAAACATAGCGCTTAATTTTGATAAATATGCATGAACTGGAGTAAACAATGGGGCTGTTTTTCCCTCCAAGATGAGCAAGCATGAAGCCACAGTAGGGAGGAAAAACTCGCCGTTAGGAAGAAACCTCTGGCAGAACCAGGCTCAACCGGTTGAGATAAGACCGGGAACGCAGTAAGGGTCCAGGAGGAATGACACACTGATCAAGCTTTAGCTACAATGGTGGATGAGGGGCTTAAAATGCGGTTTAAATGCGGTCATCTCAATAAAGTCACACAGGGGGAGATTGTCGTTAAAGGGGGGGCTAACAATGGAACCAAACGACCCACACATCGGTTTTCCATTTGCATGTTTCCATGCTAATGGGCACATGCATTTATGAACCTAACAAATATAAATATGGGTGAGATGAGCTCCATCTAAGCAACCGTCTTTTTATTGTGTTACCGCAGATCCGCAAGGAGAAATGGGCTTGTGCACGCTCTCGCGTGCATTTAATAGCTGTTGTGCATGTGCATTTTCTTTTTAAGTGGAGAGGGAGGTTCTTTTCAAAAATTCATGAAAATCCTCCACTATAACTTTAAGGCAGGTACATCTATTCATTAGCTTTTAAAAATGAGGAAGAGCATGTGGCCGGAAATGTCACTACTATGTTTAGTGAAAAAAAAAAACAACCTTGGAGGTGTAATTAGGGTCCTGATCCATATTATTTACATTTTTTAAGACAGAGAGACATCCTGTGATTTATAGATATTATATTTCAGCGGTGTATTTAACTTGTCTTTGGACGAAAATCTTTTTAAACATGGTTTGATGAAATATATTTTTAGTTATGCGTCCATCGTGCAAAACACAAAACCACCAATAAAAATCATATATTGATATATATGAGCTGTGAGGTAAAAGAGGCACATAATCTATTATCCTCCTTGTCTGTAAAGATTTTTTTACCTTAATTTTTCGCTGCTAAAAAGAAAAACAAAAAAACTTGAGGCTATAAGACATAAAAAAATCATCTAGAGCCGATTCTGTTTCAGAACTGCTCCTATTTAACGTGTTTCAGTGAGAAAAGAAGGTTAAGACCTTCAACTTATTTTCATTGTGATCATCTAGAAATATGATTTACCTCTACCTAGGAAATAAAGATAAACAGTTTCCGTCACGTTGAGTTTTAAACCATTGCTTGGAAATGTATAACAGGTTTGTTTGTGTCTAAAATTTTCCCCTGGGACACTTGCCAAAGTCACAGCTGACCGTAAAGCTCAGTAGGCTCGGAACGCTGCCAACACAAACAGAAGCCGTCACTGTTAAGAAAAGCTTTGTTTTCATTACAGTCAGATTTTAAAAACAAACATCTTCACTTGGTATGTTAGGTTGGAGATGATTCCCAAAGTCTGTCTGTACACAACAAAATGCAGGCAGCATATTTTGATTAACTCTTTGGGTGTGTTACTATTCTTCAAAGAATAGATGCATTGTTTTCACATTTCTTTTTTTAAGTCCAAATACTCAACAACAAGTTTAAATGAAACATTTTATTTTATTTTTCTGATGCTCATAGATATAAGAAAAAAATTATAAGTGTCATAATTTCTCAACAACTCAAAAAATATGGAAAGAATATTAAAAGGTTTAGTAAACAAAAATAAATCAGCATTACCCTACCTTTAGCTTAAAGACTACTGGAGATCGGAAGGCAACCAGACAAGAAAATGTAATGGAGAGAATGTTAGTTCTTACCCACCTCTGCTTACCAGTTAGAATTTGAAGTCATGAAACATGGCTGTTAAATAGTAACGTCACATTTAAAAAATATATAGCTCATGCCTTGGATGCATAAGATGTAGTTGGCTTTTGTTAGTTCTAATATGTTTTGATTTTCTTTTTTTTTTTTAGGTGTATGATAATATTTTGGGTCATGCTAAGGAACATTTGGCATCCATAAACCACCTCATTAATGTCACCTTACTGCCGGGAATATCTGACAGCAGCACAGCGAAGCACCACCCAATACTGACTGGAGCCAAGCTGAAAAAAATAACTCTGTCTCATCTACAAACAAGATGAGTTCAAATGCTGCTGTCAATCCATTCCTGTTGTTTCCAGAGAAAAATCTAGAAAAGGTATTTTTAGAGATTGTAACACTCCTTAACTTCCTCATCAACACATTTGTGACCACAGAAGAATGTAAGAGGCATATATAGAAAAGAGTTAAAACATTTCTCAGAAAGGCTCTCTCATGCATGGGCCATGTTGTCAATGGAGAAGAGAGGTTAGTGAAATGCCTACAGTAACTTCAACCAAATGTAACTGAAAGACTTGCAGGACCAAAGGAAAGGACCAAAGTTATGTTTAAGTAGTGTCACTACCAAAAGTTAAGTGAGTGAATACTATGAATATGTTTATTTTTGTTCTTGGAGGTTTTGACTTAAATGTGGCTGATAGATAACTGTTATTTTGGCCTTCCAATGACCTTGAAAATGGCTGAGGGCCATAAAAGATGTCTATGAAATTGTATTAAATAAGAAAGGCCTCGAAGGGAGCAAACAAGACCAGAGTGTTTTTAGTGGAATTGATTCTGCTTGATGAAAATTTTACACTATGAAAGCACAGGTTGGGCTTCCCACTGATGCAGAGATTTGCAATGTTTCTACTCCCACAGGTTAAGTTTGGCATGCTATTTAGGGAGAGGATCCATTTTCATGTCACTCCAAGTAAGTAATCTCTACCTTTTATATTTGCCAACTTTCCAGGGAAGATAAGTTTATTATTTTTGTAATTTGTGTCATTAGTAGTTTGTGGCCACAGATGTTGAGTTTTAAACCATTGCTTGGAAATATAAAACCATTTGTTTAACGTCTAAAATTTCCCATAAAGATCATTAGCCTTGGAACGCTTTCTAACACAAAGAGAAGCAGTCATCGCATTATAAAAAAATTTTCACTTGTATGTTAGGGTTGGAACTCACATGCTTTAAATCATGCGTTGCCACATATCAGTCACACGATGCAATTCCTGTCAAAAGCTTGAAGTCACAGTTCTCTGATTTGATGTTAATCCCATATTTTAAGACCATCTCTTTCAGTAACATGAGTAATCCCAGGATCTAAATGATAACCCTCCCTTGACAGATCTGGACATTTGCAGAACAAATATTTCAATCTTTGAAAATGCACACGAAGAGAAAAGACAATTAGAAGACCATTGAAACCATTGTTTGGAAATATGTAACCCGCTTGTTTGTGTCAAAATTTTCCCTTGGGACACCTGCCAACATCACAGCTGACCGTGAAGCTATTAGGCTCGGAACGCTGCCAAACACAAAGAGAAGCAGTCATTGTTTAAAAAAATTTGTTTTCATTTCATGTGTGTCAAATTTCACATGATATGTTAGGTGGAGTTTCACATCTTTTAAATCACGCTTCCAGAAATAAGTCACGACAGTAATTCCTGTCAACTCGGGTGAGTTATGAAGTCGCCAGCTCTGATTTGATGTTAATCCCATATTTTAAAAGTGTGAAGACCATCTCTTTCGCGAATGCGAGTGTCCTGAATTCAAATTTCCTCCCTGGACAGATTTGATATTTGCAGACTGGGCTATTTCAATCTGAAAAACACACATGAAGAAAAAAGACAAGTAGAAGAAATATATATATATTTACTTTGTCTTTGGTGCTCAGACCTCGGCAGGAAACATAGCGCTTAATTTTGATAAATATGCATGAACTGGAGTAAAGAATGGGGCTGTTTTTCCCTCCCCAGGCCTGAAACTGGTGGTGGAGTGGAGATAGATGGAGTTGGTCAGTCTATAGACTGCTGGTTAGTGAGACCGTCTGCTGAGCTTTATGGGGAGATCCAGTGGACTGCATGAGCTGATACTAGAGCTTCACTCAATGACCTGGAAGATAGAAGTCTAGTTCGGTAACACAGGTTGAGAGAACCTGTCCAAGATGAGCAAGCATGAAGCCACAGTAGGGAGGAAAAACTCGCCGTTTGGAAGAAACCTCTGGCAGAACCAGGCTCAACCGGTTGAGATGAGACCGGGAACGCAGTAAGGGTCCAGGAGGAATGACACACTGATCAAGCTTTAGCTACAATGGTGGATGAGGGGCTTAAAATGCGGTTTAAATGCGGTCATCTCAATAAAGTCACACAGTGCAACTACCGCCTGCGCACAGGAGCAGACAAGTGGCGGATCGGAGCCCTTTTAAGATGAACTTTGGATGTCGATTGACTTTCGTGGAGGTGTGGTTCAGAACTGATTGACTGTGTCGCAGGTGTATGTAGGAGAGTAATGAGTTTCTTCAGTTGAACTTTCGCCTAGGCTCCTGTTAGAATAATTGTATATAATTGTATCTGTGTAGTGTTATCATGCATAAAGCTGTGTGCTACAGTATGTGCATGTGTTCATAGCCATTCTTTTGTAAAGTATACTGTGATTTGCAAGATTTGCTTTTGGGGAGGCTGTGGTTGATCTACGGGCAGCACTCTACCTGCTGAACTTTGGTGAACTGCTTCCACCGCTTAAACTTTGACTGAACCCTGAAATTTATAGGATGTTTACTGAGACTGCAAGTCTGAATTTTTCATGTTGTTTCTGATCTCTAGAGCAGTCTCAGCTGTTGTAACAAGGGACTCCTGATTTCTAATAAATAGCGAGCAGAACACTGGGACTGTAGAGTGAGGTGGAGATTGTAAACTCTGCAGTCTCTTCCTACTCTCCACGCGATTATAAATATAATTAATTGTCTCTGTGCCTTCTCTTCTTTCCCCTGCATGTATGTATGATGTTTTAGGTGCTTAAACCTGACAGCTCCATATCACCAGACTTTAAAGATTTGGACCAACCTAAAACCTGAATTCTTCCATCATGTGGACCCTGATTTCATGCCTTCATCTCTGGGCTCCATAAACTGAAAGCTCTGTGTACCATCATGAAACAGGTTTTACTTTACACTTTCCATTACTGTTTGGTCTGCAGAAAGGTCAAACCAGAAATATTTTCAAAGTTGTTTTTTTATGTAATAGCTGGACTCTAATTAGGAATTCTTTTAATTGAACAGTTTGTTACTGCAGTAAAACAAATATTGTATTTAATAACCTGACAAATAAATAGGGAGCTATAAGGTGTTGATGCTGGAAGATGGGTGTGTAGGATTTCCAAAACAGTGAAAGAAATGCTGGCCAAGCTGCCAGAGATCATGATGTGAGAAAGATGATTCCCAAAGTCTGTCTGTACACAACATAATGCAGGCAGCATATTCTTTGGGTGTGTTACTATTCTTCAAAGAATAGATGCATATATATATAAAAAGAAGAAGTATAATAATTTCTCAACAACTTAAAACATATGGAAAGAATGTTAAAAGGTTTAGTAAAAAAGTAGCTGGTAATTGCTTTGAAGAATAGTGAAGAAATACCTTCAAATATAGTAAATCTCGAGTTGCAATTGTTTTTATGTACAGTGTTAAGCTTTTAGGATTTGTACAATAAGATGTAATATATCAGATCAATGTATGTGAAAGGAAGGTTAGCTTAAAAAATCTGAATTTATTCAGTCTCAGATGTTGGCAGTGGTTCATATTTAGGTCTGGCTCTTCTTGATCTGTAGAAAATTTCTCCACATACCAAGAGGCACCCAACGATGAAGACCAGATTCAGGTCAGATTCAGACCTTGACCAGATGCTGAAATTAAGAAAATCAATATATAAGATATTATAAAATCAAATTACGGAGAAAACTATTAATTTCTTTGATGACAAACGTCCTTTGCAGTTCAGCTGAGAGCCACACTGTGACGCTACCACTTTTACAATACATACCAGAGGTGTACACATGGAGTTGGTTAATTTGGCCCAATTTTTAAGTAGCTAAATTATTTAGCAGTCAGTCAATCCTCTCAATCATAGGCAGAATAAGCAGATGCAATGCCAACGAGATGTGGCTCTGAGCCGTCCAGAGTCCCCAATGCAGCAGCCCCACAGAGCAAGCAGGACTCCAATCCAGGAAGGATTCAGTACAGACTGTAGTTGTTCTTCTGGAATCCAGGAGTCCGGTCAGGGGTTCCAAATCGCACAGGAACGGACAGATCCGGGTTCTAGGAATCCAGAGTGTGAAGGCAGGTTCAGAGTCCCGTGCATCGATTAACCAGCTCAGACAGAAACCTGGGAAGACTGGTTCTGGTAGTCCTGTTGTTGTGATTTTCTGTATATTCAATTCCCATCCAGGTTGGATGTCATATTTATCTTGTGAATAACTGTTATATTCAATTCCAAGCCAGCTGGGAATTCATATTTTCTGATACTTTAAATATCTTATTTATTTAGATATTATTTGGGCTGTTATATGTTTATGAACACACGCCCTACTAGCTGTGTGTTAGAACAATAAATGAAAGAGTGATTCGAGCTCTAATCATGGCCAAACAGTTAATTCTGCACATACATGGAATAAATTTACCACAACGTCTGTTTAAAATCATTCAGCTCCAAATCAAACTTATTTCAGTTTAAAACTCTTAACTAAAACTAGTGAAACTCAGCTAAACTAAACTATTATGTACCAAGAAGAAGGGAAACATGGCTGAAAACCATATTACATTTTAAGGTGGATCTTGTGTTTGAAAACCAAAGTTTATCTGTAAAGAATTTGGGATGTGATCCAATTCTTCTTTTCACTTCGCTAGAGAAATTGGAATGTTTTCAGGGCCAATTCACAATGCAAATCCATGAGAATGAATAAAACATTATTTGGCCAAATAATGTTTTATTAAACATCGAACCTTGCTTAATCAACGGTAACCTTTAGTTAAACGATTCTTTACCCTCTTTGAAATAGTTAGCAGCAAATAGACATCAGGATTCCGTTAAATGACTTTTGGTCATTGAACTAACAGAATCTGATCGTTCAATCTCTAACATTCTGTTCTCTCCTGCTTTTTTCTCGCAGTAGCTTCGCCTCGTCTGTTCATGTTTGGCAATATTTTGACACACCACCCTGGAGATATCAAAGCTATTAACTGCTGCCGGAAACACACCTTTGTTTATAGATTTTGGAGAATCAACCTGTTTTTTCCAATGTAGTCCTGTGTTTCTCTTACTGTGACTGGCTGGATGTGCTCTCTTCACCTGCCCTCCCGACATGGAAGCGTTGGCTCGGAGCTCGACTGCCTGGCTGTTTCCTGGACGGAGCTGCTTTTGTATCTCTGCTTCTGTCTCCTTGAACCCCAGTCTGCCTCAGCAGTCACAATGAGCCTGGATCTTGCTGGAGGTTTCTTCGTGTTAAAAAGGGAGTTTTTCTCTCCCACTGTGCACTACAAGCATGCTAGTATGAGGGGATTGCATTCAAGTCCAATGAGTCAATGCAATCAACAGGTTGTCCTCTTTAGCCAGAGCACTTTGAATCAATTTGACTGTATGATCTGGTGAACTGTAAAAGTGCCTTGAGATGACATGTGTCAAAAATATGGCACTATATAAAATAAACTGAATTGAATTGAATTTACATGTAATACTACTTTGTTTGTGCCTTTTGCTTTTTTACTTCTTAGCCAGGACATCCTTGTAAAATGATTTCAAACCTCTATAGATTTTTTTACCTGGTAAAATAATGGTAAAATAAATAATAATAAAAATAAAAAAAACAAACAAAAAAAACTAATCTGGAGAGATTATAAGAACAAAAACCCCAGAATCTGAACTTTAATTTTTCTGACATCTTTCAGAGGAAGAGGGTCTAGAAGTAGAACAAAGTGCAGACAGGAAGGTATATAGGAAGGCAGAGGCAACATGGTTAGCTGAGAAGTTTTTAATGACTAAAATACGAAGCTCACATACATGGGCAGTAGAAACATGGCATTGCAGAATAAACCCATAAGAAGTAACTGAAATTGACCAGTATATAAAGGATAACAAACTGGGGGCTTGCCTAAATATGTTTGAAAATACAACATTTGGATCAAGGGGGGAGAGATGAGAGAACTATAGAATAATACCATCTAGGTAAGGCAGTGGCAGAGCCAAAAAAATTTTTTATATGGGTGGCTAGGCAAGGACCAATGTGCACTGTGGGGTGGCAGAAAACGAAAGGGCACCAAAACCAGTTTAGGATCAGGCCAAACTAATAGTGTACTAGTTTTTTGCTCAGTGTATATTTATTATACGAACGACTGAAAAATCAAGTAAGATAGGACATGCCAACCGAGAGTATCAGTGCTGCCACCCTTTGTTATACATTGTACTGGAGTTAAATCACAGTATGGCCACCTCTACCCCCACTTTTAGCTCTGCCCTGAAGTAAAGGATACTAACACAAATAAATCCAAGTAAAATGAAGAAGAATAAAATACACTAGGAAGCTAAAATTAAAGAAAATCATTTACACAAAAACATCTAATATACGCATGAAAAATTATCTAATATGGCATAACCTATAAGGCAAAAAAGAAAATATGACCAGAACTAACAGATATATCTCAAGCTAAGAGCTAGAAAGTGTACATTTACATATGAAGGAAAATGTAAAAGCTCTGAAAACCCAATATCATATTAAAAAGAATAAAATCAAAATCCAGATTCCTAATCCATTGGTTGGTCAGGGTCGACTGGAAAATCAGCTGATGGCAGACGTTGGTATTTAGCTCTGGGCCTTCTGAATCGGTAGATGATGACACCGCAAGCCAAAAGGCAGCAAACAATGAAGACCAGATTCAGGGCAAGATACATGCTCTGGCCAGGTTCTGAAACAGAGTAAAATGGATTATTTATTAGTATAGCAGGCTGTATGTTCTCTCAGACTAAATACAAAATAAAAGCTAAAAAGAATATTATACTATAGAAAATCCCCTGCTAATGATTCAGTACATGAAGAATAATCAGGTTATGAGTGTGAATGAAAAGGTAAAAATGAAAAATTGAAGAAAAACTAAATCCTGAGAGGTTATTTCTTTTATACTTATAAAGTATGCTATAAAAGTATTTTCTAAATCTACTGTAGAGCACATGGATTAAGGGGCATTAGTGTACATATGGAGAAGTTGACGATAAACTGAGTGTAAGAACATGCTCACCTTTGATGTTAGAGGTCTTCACGAGGTGCAAAGGACCCTGGGAAATGAAGTGGCTGCTCGTCTGCGCTGCAGCATCCCTCTTCCTACGTTTGTCCCATGAGTCGGATGTGATGCATCCCTGAGAGCACCTGGCCTCGGGATTGTCACTTTCACACAGGAGAACCGAACAAGTGATGTAGACCTGCAGCCACATATAACTGAAATCAGCCAAGGTTTTAACATTTCTTCTTGAAGACATAAATAAAAATTCTGGGAGCTATAGTAAAACAAACAGAAATCTGTTTTATATGCTTTTGGATGTTGGACAGTGTTGTTAAGAATATAAAAAAGCACTCAAGAAGAAGTGAATGTAAATTAAGCTTCACATTAAATTTTTAAACTTAAAAACACTCTGAGATGAAGACTTATAACACAAGCTCAGCTGTATGCTAAATATGTCCAGTGCAGTGAAGAACCACGTAATTACCTGAATATAGGAAAACCCTGATTAAAGGACGACCCCCTCTATCCAGTGTGTGGGTGAATGGGTGAATGAATGTAGTGTAAAGCGCTTTGGTCAAGTCTCCTGACTTGAAAAAAGCGCTATATAAGTACATGCCATTTACCATTTACCATCCAGGACCAGTTTTTAGTTAAAAAACAAAAAGACCAAAAAGAAAAACAGAGTGATGAACCCAATGTATTCAGTTTACAGAAACTATTTTCTATTGAAGTGCTAACAATTTCAGTGAAATAAAATTATAAGTGCATTATTTGTGCAAGTAAACAATAAAAAGTAAAAAAAAAACCACAGTAATGACATTTAATTGAAATTTGCAACACGTCAACTTGAATGTAATCTGAACTTTGCTCACAGAACGTCTTGAAAACCTCCATGAGGCTTTTCCTCAGAGATGTGTTGTGCCTCTCTAACCTGACTCCACCAGATGGATTTGCTCCGCATATCTATCTGAAAACCTTCCGTTGCGGTAATTTTGGGAAGGGAAGCGAAAATACTGGTTATCTGATTGGCCTATGTTGATGATAGGCGGGCCAAATAAAGCCAATCAGATCAGCGAAGCATATGATGTACTAACAGACCGACGACGAAAACACAACCACAAGCCAGACTGCTCTTGCCGAAATCAGTCGGGAAAAAAACAAAAAGCATCTTTTCCTCAGAGAAAAGCCTCCAGAGCAGTGTTTTAGCGGCTTCTTTCAGTGAAGAAATACTCTGTAATTCAGGGTAAAGCTTGCTCGATGTATGCGCGCGCTACAGTTTCATGGCGCTGAAGCGCTTTCATGTTCTTTGAAGACTTAACTTTTAATGCGGCTTCTGGATTGCGTCACACCTCAACCACGCCTCGAAGCCAGCTGATTGGGCGTTCGTTTTACGGTGAACAGCTCCAAATTTTCTTCAGCGGAGAGTCTCCAGACTGATCTGCGAGTGAAATCTTGAAGCTTTCAGCGGGATCAGGACTTCTGATCTCCACCGAGGCTAATTCTTCCCTGCTGTGATAGAAAGATAATCCCGGCCACAGTGAGGTCACTGGCTTTACAAAAAACTGGCGCCCTCTGTTGTTTGTTTGTGTATTGACCCCAGACAAAGAAAAGGTAATGATATGGTATTAAATATGGTATTTAGAGCTCTACATGGAGAAACTGAACCAATGCAAAGGGACCAACACAGCAAAGCAAACTCAGAGGATCAACAGAACAGCTGGTGAATTACATCTCATTCGAATTATGCAGTTATGGTTCGTGATGTCCGGTGTCCTGCACCTTTTAGATATCTCTGCTTCCACACCTGATCAAATTATCTCAAAGCACACTGTCAAGTTTTCCAGAGTCCTGCTAATGTGGTAATTATTATACTCTGGTGTCTTGAAGCAGGGAAATATCTAAAATGTGCAGGATGCTGGACTTCAAAGACCGGAAGTGATTAATCCTGGTCTATACACTGGCTCAGGATGAAGGGATTTGTCCTGGATATGGTGGGTTGTTTTTGTTGCTTGAAGCTCCTGTCCCTTATTTCTCAATGACTTTGTCGTTGGGCTGCTATGATTCTGGCCTGTCTGCCTGCTCTGCTCTCCCTGTGAGCGATCATCTCCAGCTGCTGCACTACAGTGCAATCAGCAGAATTTCTCTCAGCTGTGTTTAAGCAGTTATAAGGCAGCCTGTGCAGGTAGACCGGGCCAGATAATTGCAAACCAACTAGCAAGCAGTATCCAGCACTTAAGGTTACCTGACCAAGTCTTTGCTTCATGGATTTCCCTTTTTTGCCTAGCCCTCTTTGGATTTCTCTGCCCTCTAGACAACGAACCTGTTTCTGCCTCTTGACTTCTGCCTCCTGCCAAGCTCCCTGATCTCTAAGCCTGAGTCTGGCTTCCAGGACCTAAATCCTGCCTCTGTGCTCCAAGCCACCCAACTGTTTGCCACCCAACAACAGTTTAAAGGAGCAATCTGCTCTATTCTAGCTGCTGATCTTACTGAAGGGAGGACTTTTTTAAGGTTAGTGGTTTTGTTGGTTTCATGCTTTTCGTTATTTGAACTCCTTCAAGCCACTAATCTAAACTGAACACTGAGCCTGGTTCTGGAGGTTTCTCCCTGTTTAAAGGGAGTTTTTCCTCTCCACTGTCGCTACAAGCATGCTTAGTGTGAGGGGTTGTATTGAAGTCAATGAGTCAATGCAATCAACTGGTTTTTTCCTTAGATAGAAAACTTTGAATCAATTTGACTGGATGATCTGGTGAACTGTAAAGTGCCTTGAGATGACATTTGTTGTGAATTTGGCGCTATATAAATAAACTGAATTGAATTAAGCAAATGCAACACTTTAGTGACAGAAGCTACATTCTCTACTCGCCATCTTATCAGTAACCAAGTTTCCTAACTTTGAGAAAACAAATTCTCCAAAAAAGGGCTTTCAGATACAAACAGTAATGAATTAAAGACTCCAATTTTCTAAAAAGTAGATTTACTTTGTTGACGTCCCACACTCTTATGTTGGAATTAATTAATGTTTAAACAATATTACTTTACCTCCTCATGAGCTCCGATGAACTCAAAAGCTTCCATTCCAAATCTGAACTGAGACTTTGACGTAGAATAAATTTCCACAGTTTTATCCTTCACACATCTGTAACAACCCATGGAAATGTATCAGATAAAGAAAATGGTTAATGGTAATGTTGGAGAATAATTTTTTTTTTCTTACCCGTTTTCAATGATGGTGTAGCTGATGCGGGAGTTGGGGTTGTCATAGGGAGTCGCCCTGCAGGACTCCACAAACAGCTCAGTGTTGGGGATGGATGTGTCGGCCTCAATCTGCATGTAGATCTTCTGCTTTAGGTAAACTTACAGCGGGTAGCTGCTGGTGTCCACCTGCTTCATGAAACGCTGGCTCTCAAAGAACTCAAACTGGAAGGTGAAGGCACCAAAGCCTTTTTCTCTGAAGGCATATGGGTTTTTGTGTGTGAAACCCAGAGTTAGGTTGGTGCGCTTTGGATAGGAGCAGGAGAAGCTGATCTCAACCTCATGCTCCCTGGAGATTATTACGTCAGGGTTTGCTGATGTAATCACGTTCCCAAAGATTATATTGTTGTCATCTTCCTAATAAGGATATGAAATAAAGAGAGTAAAAAAAAACTCTGTTTTACATTAGAAAACATCTCAAATGCCTTATTTTTTCACTCCATCTAATAACTAAAAAAGGCTGAAGAGGCTGCACAAATTTCACATATTTTATTGTTATTGGAAAATAAAGCAATATTTTGATGTATCTGTGTTGGAGTTATTATGATTTCTGTTGTTTTTATCATTTCATTCATTTATATTTTTTATATTGCTTTTAATAATTTCTTTTGCTATGATACTCTCATCAGTGGAAACAGTGTATGCAGGTCATAAGACGGTCAAATGTTTTGCAAGAAAGCTTTCCTGTTTTTCATTTGAGAAAAACAGAAAGGGAAGTTCATGACACCTTTTTTAAAAGCGTATACTGAAACCAGATATGTTCCCTATCTTAAAAGTTCATGGTATGTCTAAGAGATTGCGTACTCGAAACTAACACCTGCTGTTGTAATGTGTTGACTGCTCAATAAATAAGCCTGCAAGCGTGGAGCAAGACGAAAGTGCACAGAGAGATCCCAAAGCTCTGTGTATTTTCCCTTTGCAAAGCACAGTCAGGAAAAATCTTACACTGTCTTTGTTTATTTCTTTATAGGTTAGTGTTGGGGAAACTTAACAACCCTAACAATCTTCTTAAAAACTAATCTTAACTGTGTTTGGAGTCCACTAGCAACTGATTAATGTTTTTAATTATTGTTCTTTTTTGTACTTTCTTAACTTATCTTTGATAACTACCACTCCTTGTTCTGTATTCCTGTTTCCCTGTATATCCAGCACCTGGAGTTAAGCTTCAAACATCCCAACCCTACAGTAGTTATTTAGGGAAAGATACAATTATAAGCTGGTCTAATCTCTGGTAGCAGAGCAAGATAGATGGAATATAGGTCTAGTTAGATGTGAGGTTTCTTGTTTTGTCTGCTGTACCTCAATTCGGGTCCCACAGCTGTTCAGGGGCATGACAGCTACCAGGTGGGTCATATTTGAATGACGTCTCAGGCTGCAGGAAGCATCCGATGAGTCAAACAGATGCAGACTGTTTTCTTTGCGTTTGATTAAGGAATTTTTGGCTACTTCGACAGTCATTGATGTTTCATTGCAGGTCACAATGCTGTCTGCATAGTGTAGGAAAAGACAGCCATAAGTTATAATTCTGATCAGAGCGAAGAAATCTTCTACATAAATAAACCTTAAATGTTGCTTAATCTTACCATGACGATCAACTGAAACAGTCAAACACCGCAGCTCTGAATGGAAGACCCTTTGTTGTCTAAAAAGTAGGAAATTATCATTTATTCAGAGAAGAAAACTTTACAGTTTTTCATATTGTTTGGTTTTACATAGAATAAAACATGTGGTTATACAAACACAGGTCTTAGGGATATAGTAAAGTGATGACATGTCTCGGTGCATGTTGTTATTAAAACACTGGTTGTCTGGATGCTGTCCTGAAAACAATGTGGGCTATACCCCTTAGGTTTTGTAGAAGGAGTTTTATTGTCTTATATCAGAATCAGAAATTAGAATCAGAATATATCCTACAACATGGCCCTATACTTACTTAGCAACAAAACTTAAAGGTCAGTTTTGAGTCTTAGTAACATCATGGTCTCCAAGGCTGCATGAGGGGGTTTGGCAAAAACAGAACAACTGTATAAACATTCCTTGAGGGTCGCAGTGACTTTGACGCAAACCAACCCACGTGAATTCCAGTAAGCTTTTGACATGATATCCCTGTGCATGTGCAGTTACGTAATGCGATGTCGAAACTATAAATGCCGGTTCAGATGGACTGAAGGTTGGGGGAATTAACTGAGACGTGACGATGCATTGCTGAATGTATGAACTTTTTAAGACAGCTGTATGAATTCGGTTTTGTAAATAAATGTTCCCCCCTCCGGATGATGGAATGGTGTGAATCGTTGGCCTTCTTTCTGTCATAAGGGAATTCTGCCAATGAGCTTCCATAGTTTTTGTTATTGTTTTGAGGTCATGCCTTAGAAAATAAACTTTGCTCCCTATGTGCCTTTAGATTAATTCTTACAAGTGTAATTAAAATCTTGCTTTTTAAATTACTGTAATTATCAAATCAGATGTTAGCCTTACCCGTCTATTGCTTCAGACACAAAGCAAATTGGAAAATGATTATGCAGCTCTGAGTCATTTGGTGTCCATTTTATGATGTATGTGTCTTCTGAAACCTTTTCCTTAGAAATGCGTTGTGGTCCTGTCACAATAAGATTATCAATCCTAAGAGAAAAAACAATGTTCATAATTAAGTGTTCTTTACATTAAGCTAAATAGAGAAAATCATAAAGTGAAACAATTACATCAGCTCAAATGAGGTGACTTTTAAGAGTGAGATAATACTGATGATACTTACATTGCATACCGAGCCTTGGACCTGACTTTGATGTCAAATCTTTCATTTACAAAGGCAGGTAGATTGGCACCATTAGGGGGAGTTGGTGGCAAAAATAGTGGGAAGTAATCGCCATCATCACATGAAGGGATGACGTAATCATCCACTAAAATTCAGGAAAGCAGACAGACAGTTACAAATCGATAAGAGAAATATTGAAACAAAAGATCAATTTTATGTATTATTTGTATGCCTACCATAAACTGTAAAATCCAGAGGAATTATGCTTAAAGGACGAATTGTTGATCGATACAAGGGGGTGGTGGTATATGAAGCTGTGGTGGTTAGTGCGGCTGTGGTTGTTGGTGCGGCTGTGGTGGTTCGAAACGGCTGTGGTTGTTGGTGCAGCTGTGGTGGTTGGAGCGGCTGTGGTGGTTGGTGTGGCTGTGGTGGTTGGAGCGGCTGTGGTTGTTGGGCAGTGCTGGCTGTGGTGGTTGGAGCCGGCTGTGGGTTGTTGTAATGGCAGCTGTGGGTTGGAGCAGCGGCTGCTGTGGTTGGAGCTGCTGTGGTTGTTGGTGCGCTGCTGTGGTGGTTGGAGCTGCTGTGGGCTAAGTTGGTGCGGCTGTGGTGGCTGGTGCTGCTGTGGCTGTTGTTGGTGTGGCTGTGGTGGTTGGAGCGGCTGTGGTTGTTGGGATAGCGGCTGTGGTGGTTGGAGCGGCTGTGGTTGTTGAGATGCGGCTGTGGTGGTTGAGTGCTGGGCTGTGGTTGTTGGAGCGGCTGTGGTGGGTGGAGCTGCTGTGGTTGATGGTGCGGCTGTCGGTGGTTGGAGCTGCTGTGGTTGTTGGAGCTGTCGTGGTGGTTGGAGCTGCTGTGGTTGTTGGAGTGGCTGTGGTTGAAAGATAATAAGTGGGGGATCGACGCTTTCGGTCCATAACTGGTTGCGGCCGTTTTGTTGTGTAGGATCCATCAGAGTAGGACACTGTGATATCTTTGTTGGGAAAGTCCTCAAACACAAGCTCAATAGGGTGGTATCCAGTGTAGTCACTGTATTCATATGTAAGAGAGCAGGAGTTCTGACAAAGAAAGACATGTCATCATTAGACAGTTGGTGGTAAGAAATGCGTGGCAGATGCTTTTAGTTTTTATGAGGGATCATTCCTATCTGCTTTTATCTTATTTTTTATTGTTCTGTTGGTTGACCCTTGAAAGTGTTAAGCTGTTTAACATAGATATATGTTTAGTTTTTAAACAGATCAGCAGTCTGATCATATACATATACAGTATATAGTCTCAAGATAGAGGGTCTGTTGACAGATCCCAGGATTTGTGAGAGCAAGTATTCACAATGCTCTCTGGGAATAAACACAAAACTGCACTGGTTGTTAGGATTTTGCCTTCAAGGTTGCCATTTTGCCGTTCCAATTCTGCATTTGAGATTGCTTAATAAATGCTCCGATTTGACTATTTGAAGTTGTATTTTTTTCCAAAAGCAGATGTGTTTAACTATTTTCCATGTCCCACTGCCTGCTCTCACTAAAGACAGTCAGATTCAATTGCTCTGATTGTCCAGATGAAATAGACACCAGTTCCAAATGAACAGTTGAAGGTGCATGTGTTCTTTGAGCTGATGGAACTCACTCCACCACTTTTATTGACTTTAAATTTAATGTAAAATTGCATACAATAAAGCTTTAAGAGCAAGGTTGTGACTGGTTCTTCAAATTTACATTATTGCAGTTGGACCTTACCATATCTAGAGAGAATCCGCTGTCAAGACGGCAAAATCCACATGCCTCATGAGGAATGTATCTATGTATTGGTGCTCTGCAGCTCACACGATCCCCATCAGGATCAAAAACAGTCAGATTGATCTTTCGAGGACACTGCTTTGTCACTCTGTAACATAAAATACAACAAAATTGACAATATTGTATTTAAAAGGAATGATCTCAGTCAATTAAAGACACAGAATATTTATGATATCTGAGTGTGGCCAAAGGAGCAGGACTCCCACCTGATGTTCTCAGACAGATCTACGTACCTGACCTCCATTAGGCCTGTTCTAGAGAATGTCAGCCCAGTTTTGGGTGGACTGACCAAAGGCTTTGCAGATTAATTTCAATGTGTGCAAGAAAGGTGCTTTAAAATTATCAACCAAGTTATTTCCAAGTTTTATCCAAATTGTACTTTTTAGTTTATGTAACATACATATAAACTAACATATCTGTGCCCCCTCTGGATTCAGCGGCTCATAAATGTATGTCTCAGAGCTGGTGAGCACAGTAGAGAAAAGTCCTTCCATTGTTATTAGTCCATCGGCCCATCTGTTAATCACACCCAAGACCCCTCAACCCACCCATTAGGCCTATTCCCACCCTCCTTTAGGCCTATTCTCAAATAGTATATGTTGGCAAAATAATTTTCTGGTAAAGGGTGTCATTTGTTTTAAACATATCTAACATAATTTGAAACCTTTAAGTAAAAAAAAGAACAAGAAAAGTTAATACAAAAATAAATAAATACAAACACATAACTTCATTGTAAATTAATTTCCATAAAAGCTGGTAAATGTTGCACTTATTTTTCTGTTTTTACAAAGCTGCAGAATCCAATCAGTATTAGAAGGACTGGCAAGCTTAATAATTGATGGCAATGCGATAAATCAATCCATCCATCCATCCATCCATCCATTTTTGTCATGCTTATCCCAAGCAGGGTCACGAGAAGTGCTGGTGGCTGTCTCCAGCTGTCTACTGGCCAGAGGTGGGGTATACACTGCACAGGTCGCCAGTTTATCACAGGGCAACACAGAGTCAAACAGGACAAACATCCATTTACGCACACACCTAAGAAAAATTTAGAGAAGCCATTTAGCCTAACAGTCATGTCTTTGGACTGTGGGAGGAAGCCGGAGTAACCGGAGAGAACCCACACATGCTCAGGGATAACATACAAACTCCATGCAGAAAGACCCTGAGTCGGGAATTGAATCCGAAACCTTCTTGCTGCAAGGCAGGCAGCAGTGCCCCACTGAGCAGCCCGCGATAAATACATTTTTAAGAAAAAAATATATATTATTTTTGAACTTACCGAATAATCGGGACGATGGTTGTGATAGGAGGTTGGTTTGGTTTGCCGGTATCAGATCTGGTTCCCGGATCCACGTATGTTAACGTTGTCCATTTAATTTGTGGGCCTACAGCATTGTCTATCCAGTAGCCCCTCCTCCAGAACCAGTTGTACCTTGTTGGATAGCTGATGGAAGAAAAGTTAAGTAAAAATGGCTTTCAGGTAAATCACTGGCAGTTGAAATTTATTGCAAAGCTTAAATACATGTTGCACTTAAATGTTTGAAGTTCAGTTAAAATAAATTAATATTTTCTGTCTTGCCTAACTTGAAAAGGCAAGTTGGTGTTGAGTTTCCTCCTTGATACTTTAACAAGTTGTCGCCAGGTGAGATTAAATGAATCGCTGTCAATTGTGGTGAATGAGGAGGTCTCCACCCCACAGTCACCAAATGTGCAACCATGCCAGTCCACATGGCCTTCATATCCAGTTAGCTTAATGCGAAATTCCACCTAAAAGAACAGAATGTTAAATTAATGGAGTACAGTTATATACAATTCAAAGTGTTCTTTTTAATATAAACAAAACAGTGTGAAGCTTTTTTGCTGCAGAATTTTTAAATGGGAAGAAACTTAATATCTGTCAAAAATTTCACTACAGCTGTTTGACTCACCTCATAAGACCCGTTCAAGTCCTTTCCCTTCGGCGTGAAAGACAGCGATGTACCGATGTGCCTGTGTATTTCAACACTAGTTGTTTGAGATGCAGCTAATAACACCAACAGAGGCAACAGCACAAGAGAAGCCATCCTGAAGACTGCTCTACAGTCCTGATGTAGACGGCTTTTTTGTTGTCGCTACACGGAAACAACTGGATATATTATTATACTGGATCTTATGCTCAAGTATGAAGCTAAACCTGTTCTGCCTTTGGTTTGCTATGGCCAGGAAACAGATTAACACATAGCAACTAGGAGCAGACTTGGTTTCATTTTGCAGCAATAGTGTTAGACACACACACGCCTTTACACACACACACACATATATATATATATATATAGCAAAACAAAAGTCTGGACCTCGTGGGGTGGTATGTTTCATCCTCAAGCTTGGGTCCTCTACCAGAGGCCAGGGAGTATGTATGTATATATATATATATATATATATATATATATATATAGAGAGAGAGAGAGAGAGAGAGAAAGAGAGAGAGAGAGAGAGAGGGGGAGAGTTGCATACGTCTGTGTGTATGTGTGTGTGTGTGTTGTAATAACATATAGAAATGCTACACAACAATTATTGAACTTGTGTTACGACCAGTGGTGTCAAAAGTACACACAGACACCACTATACGAATTGAAAGCTGAATTTTTTGACTATTTTGAAGAAATTATTTGAGATATAGGGCCAAAGATGTTGGTCTTGTTGGTCTCGATCTCCACATCTCACATATGCTCATCGCCTGTGTCCGACCTTTCCAACATTTCAACATCTTTTTCTGAATTACCCACATTGTAGCATGGTATAGGCAATTCCACGTTTGTAGTTTGAAGAACATCTGCTCACTTGTGATGATTTCCTTTAGCTAACTAATGATGAGTTTTTGTGTTATATGACTCATCCAGTTACACTAGTTTTCACTACAGTGTAGGATGGAGCCAATGATCTGCATTGGATGGAGCACAAGAGCGCGTGAAATAAATATATGAGATATATATCATATATAAAACATTAAACTGAAGCCAAGAGTAGCGAGTAGCGTTTGTTTAAAATGTAAGGAATAGAAAGTACACAGATTCTTGTGTGAAAATGTAATGAGTAGAAGTCAGTAGGAAGAAAAATAAGTAATGGGTAAAGTATAGATACCTAAAATTATGAATTAAGTACAGTAACAAAGTATTTGTACTTCATTACTTGACTCCTACACCTCTGGTTATGTCATGCATGTTTCTGTCATGATTTTTATCTAGGTCTGACCCCAAAATGCAGAAAGCCAAACAGAGAGATTTGAGTCTTAAGTTTAACAGGTTTATTGAAGTATGGTGATGACTTCGCAGAGTACTGCTCAAGGTAGAATGAAGTGAGGTCAGTGTTGCTCTGAACACTGCTCAACTGAAAGGTGAGGGGAAGACACTACGGTTAGTTCAGGCTCAGCGGGAAATTTGAATCTTTTGGTTTTGCATAGGAGGAAAAAGTTGAAGACTCACTTATCCAGGGAAAGGTGTCCTTTATGGAATCCAGAGTGAGAGGATTGTACCGAAGAGTGTCTTGCTTGGTGATGGGTGGACTGGGTTACTCAGACTGCGTTGTTCCTTGGTGAATGAAGAAGCTGACTGCCACGCAGGATTTTCTGCAGTACTTTGAACGGGGCTGTATTGCTGAAGAAAACCTTTGCTTGGTGAAGCTCAAACGACCACTGGGGAGAGTTGATCCAAACTTCCTGTTTAGAGTGAACGGAGAAGCTGACTGCCACTCTGATTTCCTCTGGTGCTTGAACAGGCTGCAGTGCTGATGGAAACCTTTGCTTGGTGTGAAGCTCAAACGACCTCTTGGGGAAAGTGGGTCCAAACTTCCTGTTTGAAGCTAGTTAGAAGCTCAGTTGATCCTTCCAGAGAGATCAGAAGGACTGAACAACCAGTTTGCAGGATGACTTCCCGTCGAGAGGCAAAGACTCAGGTTGACAAAAACTCAGTTTGACTCAGAAAAAAAAAACCTGCTTGGCTAGAGAATCAAAAACTGGCAAAACAAAACTCAGGTTAGACTTTGCTAAATCCGCATGGCTAGAGTACCCTGTATTGGCAAACACTCTGTGGCAGTCAGCAGCTTAAGAACCTCCACAGGTAATGAGGCAATGAGCTGCAGGTGTGCAGGGAGAACCAATGAGGACGGGACACCACCTGGTGGAGGAGGAAAGGAAACACAAAAACAGACCACACAAACTGGATTCCTGACAGTTTCATAAGTGCTCATTTCCAGTCTTAAATGTACGTAATTTCTGAAATATGATAATTAATGTATGTTATTTCTGCCCGTAAGACTTACAGTCATATTTACAGGAACCGGATCTCAGACATTCTTTCTATCTACAGTTGTCTAAAAACAACAATTTACCAAGGCATGCGCTGCATGAAAAACAGGATTATTAGCAAAATTTCACATGTAAAGCTTTAGTACCACCTTCAATGTGAAGGTGGTACTAAACCCTTTAGTACCTTTACGAACGAAGTACAAACCTTTAGTACCTTTACAGAAGGCTGTAAAGGTACTAAAGGGTAAGCTTTCACATGAAAAGAAGCTGATGTGAGCCATACAAATGCGAATCGAGAATTCACCTCAAACTTTTGTCTCACAACAACCTCATGCCTATAATTGAACAACATTGATAAAAACTCAAGTTGTAAATTTTGATTTCTCTTTTTTTAAAATGTAATAAGATTTTTCATTTCCACTCTTTGTAATTGGATGCTGAGAAACTAGTCCATGCATTTGTTACTTCAAGGCGTGACTATTTTAATTTTTTACTATCAGGATTCCACAAACTGTAGTTAAAAGCCTTCAGCTGATCCAAAATGCTGCAGACAGAGTTCTGATGAAAATTAAATAGAGACATAACATCTATCCTATCCTGGCTTCTCTTCACTGGCTTCCTGTTAAAATCCAGAATAGAATTTAAAATCCTCCTTCTCACATATTCAGCCTTAAAAATGTCCAAGCTCCATCTGATATCAGCAATCTGATTGATCCTTATATCCCTAAACAGAGCACTTGGTTCTCAATCTGCATGTTTTACTAGTGGTCCCTAGAAATTCTAAAAGTAGAATGGGAGGCAGATCTTAGTTATCAAGGCTGCACAAAGACATTACGGACCTGATTGTCTCCCCATGATGGCTTTCACTAAGACACTAAGAGTGGTAGGCTAAGCGAAAAGGAGGGGGGCTTGCCATTCTAGTAAACAGCAGATGGTGTTACCCGGGTCACATCACCATTAAAAAACAGCTCTGTTGCCCGGATGTTGAACTGCTGGCCGTTGGACTCCGTCCATATCAGCTGCCCAGAGAGACTGTCGTGGAAAATGTCCTCCCAATGACTTAAAATTGGTGCTAAGTCTTATAAAAATTCAAAGTTCTTAAAAAGCAGTAGAAAAGTCTTCAAAACAATCAAAAATCAGGCAGAAGCAACTAAGTCCAGGTCCAACGTGGTTTTATTGCAAAATACAAAATAACCACACGAGCTGATCACCGGTGAGCAACTGACAATATGTTGAAAATGGCACTCTTTTAGGCACTCCAGGGGCTTGTGGGCTCCTCCCCCAAGCTCCCCTCCGTTCTTCCTCATCATCTTAGGTACTTTTCTTCGGGTAAGTCCAAAAACATATTTTTGGGCATATTTAATTAAAAGCCTTTGTTACAGGTCATGGTGACATTTCTTACAGGTCATGATGACATCTGGTGTACTTAAATCAAAAACATATCACAGTTTTAATCATCAATATGTCAAAACAATGTTTTTCATCCAGTGTGATCTATGATCATAACATTACTTCAAACAAGGTCAGCATAACCCTGGTGCTCCATGTCCCAGTAAAACATTACCTTTTCTGTGACCAGTACTGCACAGTGTTCTTGGACATGACAACTCAATTTATCACAATTGGTTTAGCTAAACTGTGCAACCCCTGAACAACCCATTCTCCATGTGTATGTCCTAAAAACAGGCCTCATTTCTGCTCCCTGTGGCATCAAAGGCCTTTAATGGCCTTGGGCTCAGCACTGTTAATGCTGCCCGCTGATTCCCTGCGTTTTTCCCAACTTAGCCTTTATCTTCAAAGCATGCACCTGCAGTGAGCTCAGAGTTTACAATAACATACTGCTTTCTATCTCCATGCTGCCCTTCACTTTTAGATGTTCTTTCTGACTTTTCTATCATAAAATGTATTTAAAGTAAAAAACATTTAAATGTATTACAAAACTTGTATCCAATATATTTTTAATCATAAGTGCGGATTAATTTACTACATTTCCCCCCTTTGATCCTGAAAAGGATCACCTACTAAATGAATCTGCAGGTGATAAAATACCGTAAATGTGAAGTTGCAAAAGTAACAGATGTTTATATATTTTGCACACCAAACTAAATGTGAGACTAACACACACCATATGCTTGTAGTGATTGATAAAATGACAAAATGTAAAAAGTAGAATGTAAAAAATGAAGAACGTCTGAAAACAAAGAGGGATCCCCCTCTTGGCTCACGTATGAGGATCTTTCCCCGTTGCTTACTTTTTTTGTAGAAGAATTTTCAGGTATTGTTTTCTCAGCAGAGGGGAATCCTAATGCCCAAGCAGGTTTGTCTCCTACTAGTTCACTGCATTCCCCTTATGGTGTGTCATTACACACCATAAATAAACCAAGAGCAGCATCATCATGCCTGGACTATGCCAGGCAAACACATCATCCAACGGACATACGAGTAACCTTGTGGCACTCTCCTGCACAGCACTTGTACTGTCACATGTGTTATGCATATACACAATTATTCCGTTATTTTTTTTTTACATAGGTATTTATAATCATTAATAATCAGTATTGTCTTTTATATCCAGTATGGTGATGTGGTTGAGATTAATGATAGCGTGGCCCCGGCAGCTGCATCAATGTAGTAGTGGTAGTAGCCACGCGCCCGTGATCACTCAGCTGCAGCAACTTTTCTTGCAGGGTGATTATGGTGTTTCGTGCCTACGAAAGTTGATGTCTCAGTTCCTGATTTTCTCGGGTCAAACGCTGCATCTTCCCTTTTTCCCTGGTTTTGTATATGCTGCGGCGAACAGCCTCTATGGGTCGGCATGTGGTGTAATACTTCAGACCCTTCATCATCTTTGAATACTCCTCTTTGGTCATAGAGGTGACCTCAGGCTCCAAGTCGTTGACGGAGCGATCGGTATGCATTGGATGAGCAAAGAACCCTGTGAGGTGCTGATATTCCTCTGTTGCGATACATAGGCCTGCGAAGATCACGTCTCGTCCTGCTCGCGGAGAAGGAGGCCTCAACTCATTGCGCTTCAGCCGCACGCCTGATGTGGATGGCAGCTACTGAAGTGGTCCAGCGAGTTGTTCTCCGTACTCTGGGTTTGCGGGGGTGTTGCTTGGGCTGATGTCGATCTGCAGGGCCCCAGGTGATTGCGGGTTGGACAGTGGCCTTCCTGTGGGCAGTGGCGGTTGATCATCCGGCTGCCTTCTGGGTGTCATTGGGGGTCTGTTCCACCCCGGGGGTGCGACGCCTGGTCCCCCTGCCGGATCTTCTGGCTGCCTGTTGGGAACATTGGGGCCTGCAGCTACCTCTAGTGGTGTGCCTACCGACGCCTGTGTAGCTTGTCTTCTTCTATTGTTATACTCTAGGCATGCCCCGTCGGTTGGGAAATAATAAGTTTCGTATTCGTCACATTCGTCATAAGCCTCCGCCATGTTCAATTAATCTGCCTGTGGGGACATAGTGTGGCATATTTATATATCATTATGAGGCATATCATTTCTTTAAATCCCTAAAACTTCAGCATGCAAATTACTATATCTACATGAGTAAGTATGTGAGTCATTGTTATGCGAATTAATATACATATATACCATATTTGTTATTAAAGAAATGCACGTACCTGGTGGGGGTGGGAGGAGATCATGGCTATGTTCTATATGACTTGGTCCAATTGTATTTCTACTATTGGGAACTGTCCAGTTACACTTACAATAAGCTTTTGAGACTAATCCCCGAACAAGGGGTATGACACAGCCAATAACTATCAATATGAGATCAATATTATTGCTCCCAAAATCATCCCCACTGCCTCAAGATATTTTCCCCATCCAAGCTTATTTACCCAATCCTAGAATCCCTTGAAATGAGTAATCACCTTAGATCTCGTAGCACATGTTCATCTCCCTCATGCGCTTCACTTCCTGTAGGACTCCTGTGAGGCTGCCGCTAACATCTGTATGCACAACAATTAAAGTACAACAATCTTCTCCTTATATAATCATATATTCCTTGGTTCCCTGTGCCATACGGGATTCTAGTACGAACCTATTTTGCAGAACCATTACTGAAGTAGCATGCAATTGTTCCTTCACCAGTGATCTATGCCCTTTTTATTGTAAAATTTATAAACCTTTGTTTGATTATACCATAGGAGATTTACCCACCTACTATTGCGAGCTATATACTGCGCATTAACAATTGATCCATAGATTGGTACTGCAACCAGCCCCTCTTCCGCTTTCTATCTACATCCAACCACTCCCTATGGCAACCTGTTCTTCAGGTACTCCATATGGGATCTGATCCCAGGTGGATATATACCTCATCTGATGTTTTCCACTCGTGTTTAACGGGAGTACTTCTTTTAGCGCGATTGGTTATTTTGTTAGATGCTTCATTAATACCTATTGGGTTATTTACTATCAACTTTAGTTGTCCTGTCAGCATTACTGGTGTACAGATGCCTTCCCACTGAGGTGGTAGTGTGGCCAACATCTGTGTCTCATTGTGACACATCCAGAAAATGTCACCTAAAGGGGCAGATCCCTTCGCCAGGCTCAGTATTCGGTATTGAGACACACTTGAAGGTTGGAACTCATAGATGACATGTCCCCCATCTGGTACTACTTGTTCACAACGTATGGTAGCATTGAGACTAGTTTTACAAAACTTAACGTGGTGGGTGGAATTCCCATCCTTAAGTGGTGGGTACCATGTTCTATTACTACATGTCACCAGTCTATCTGCTGTCCACATTTGACTAGAGGTTCTATTGGTCACCTCTTCTAATTCTTTCCCTCGGGCTATACAAAACGGAAAAATCAGGTCAGCTGGTTTTTGTACTACTGGTGGGAGGGAGAACGTACTCATTACATCGTTTATTGAGGAGTTCAGTGCTCTGGGGCATACTGTCCAATTCTTTGACCATGATCTCATACCTGCAGCCATATGCATGGCACAGTGAGCAAAGCACCTTATCCCTACTTCTTGGCAGTCACCTATTTTACTTCCTGGTAGAATCCGAAGGGCTGGTAACTTTTTAACATTATAACAGGCTATACAATCATCTTTAGGACGTCTTTTGGCTTTAAACATTGTCTGGACAGAGTACTGAATCCATTGTTGGAACATATTGGTCTCCCAGTGTGCAGTTTTTAATTTGTCTAGATCTCTTTTCTGTCTTCTGTTTATTAGCTGTACCACTCTATGCACTCTTTCTACTGTCATTACTTGTTTTGTTAGTGTGTTTTGGCATATGTTTGTTTTGCATCTTACCTCAATGATCACCATCCCATCCCCACGGCAGTCCATGCTTCGTGGAATTCCAAGCCAATGTTTCCCCATTGACTTCCCTAAAATTTCTTCAGACATTACATAATCATATCCTTTGATTTGCACATGCATTAGTGATATATTCTCCCCATCATTATTACTGATTACCCCTTGGTTAGTAGCTAGTGTTACCATTGCTAGTGCACATGTTTGTGTTTGACGCATTAAATGTGAGTGTGCATTGTTAGTAGTAATCTTAATAAGATCCCCCCTTGTTAACCCACAAAGGGTTAACAGAACAAGAAAATTAGTCAGACTCGGAAGAAGACGCATGCGAGAGACGCCCAGACGGCGATGGGGTGGGCGGGACCGATTCGCCCGACGGCCCACTTGCCGTGGAGGAGGAAGGGGAAAGGGAGGGGAGGAAAGGGGAAGGTGCAGGTGAGGGATGTGAAGGGGACAGGACTCCACCAGCATCTGATGGGTCAGAAGAAAGAAGTTCGTCCAGTGCCTGAACGACGGATGGATCTGGGTCAGACCCAGAAGAACTCTCAGCGGCAGAAGGATCATCATCATTGCCACCAGAGTCAGAAGGCGGAGGGGAAGCATAAGAATGAACACTGTCATCCTCAGAGTCCCCTGACATTGGAGACCGCCGGGCCGCCAGGCGTGCCGAACGCCTTTGACCAGCTGATTTGGACGGCGGTGAGAGGACATCAGTGCCTGATCCCAAACATCCAACGTCTGTGAGCTTGTGGTGGGGTGCTGCGGAGGGAGACTTGTTGCTGCCCTGTCAGCATGCGCAGAGCCCGTCGGTCCTGGATCAAGTCCAGGTGGGTCTGGCGGCCGATGCCGGGTGCAGTGGTTTTTGTGGAACCAGAAGGGCTTACCTTCAACTTTCAGGGCAGTGGGAGTGGTAAGTACAACTTTAAAGGGGCCTTCCCTACGAGGCTCGTTCCACTGACGTCTAAAGACTCGTATGAACACACTGTCACCAACTTGAACGTCCCTGACGTCCACTGGAATGTGTGTCTCGTCTCGGCTGTGAGCTGCTTTCACCTGTTGAAATATAAGTCTGTGAATGCGGGTTAAGGATCTGAGGTAATCCCCCAGTTCACGCTCGAGCTGTGCCAGGGAAACCTCCTCCTGCTGGGGTCCTCGAACCTGTGGGAGAGGCATTGGTCGACCTGTAAGCATTTCATGAGGGGTAAGATGGGTTATTCGGTTAGTTTGAGAACGCATTGCCATCAGTGCAACAGGCAAGGCGTCAACCCATGTTAAACGGTTGTTGCTGTCAGCAATTATCTTCGCTATTTTACATTTCAGCACTCCGTTAGCTCGTTCCACCGATGCCTGTGACTGGGGATGATACACACAACCAAATTTCTGTTTTATGCACAACTGTTTGAACATTTGCTGGATCACCTGTGAAACAAAATGAGGTCCGTTATCAGATGATATTGTATCAGGCATGCCAAATCTGGGAAAAACTTCTTTGCACAAAAACCTTGCTGCTGCTTTGTGGTCGTTCCTAGCAGTGGGGCATGCTTCCACCCATCTGCTAAACCTACAAACAACCACCAACATATACCTCTTTCCCTGAACCCGAGTTATCATGTCAACGTAATCCATAATCAGATGGCGGAACGGACCGTCTGGCATGGGGATATGTGCTAAGGGTTGTGTGAACATTTTACGCACATTATACTTAGGACAATGTGGGCATAAGGCCAGTTCTCTGTCTACCATAGGTGTCATGTAAGGTGACCACCAGACTGCCTGTAACTTTTGAATAACTTGGGCTCGTGAACAATGATCAGGTCCATGCATTATTTTAATCGCGGTTGGTAACAAAGACAAAGGTAGTACAAAATGCCCTCGACAACTACGCCACAACCCATCATGGGGGCGTGATAGACGTGTCGCCCCCCTTTGCACCCACAGACGTTTTTCCGCTTCAGATACTCTATTTTGGGCTTCTATTAATGAGGCTAGATTTGCAATAGGTTCACATTCAGCTATATGAACCATTGGTCCCTGCACTGCAGGTCCTGTGGCTTCTTTGGCTGCTTCATCTGCCAAGTTGTTTCCTATGGCAATGGGTGTCTTTGCTGTCTGATGAGCAGCACATTTTACAATAGCTAACGCAGATGGAAGTTGCATAGCTTGTATTAATTCCACTACAGCTTGCCCATGTGTCACGGGGGTGCCATCTGTTCTAACGAACCCTCGTTGTTTCCAGATGCTTGCGTTTATATGGCATACCCCGTATCCATATGCACTGTCAGTATAGATTGTCACTCTTTTACCAGTAGCCAATTTACATGCAGCTGTTAATGCTTTTATCTCTGCCAACTGGGCAGAGCAAGGTTGATCAAGGCTCATTGTCTGTACCTTGGTAAAGGTCCCATCGGGGTCAAGTTGGACTATTCCATATCCAGCTCTATTCCCTGTCTCACTTCTGACGCATGATCCGTCTACGAACAGCGTCAGATCAGATGGGATTGGATGATTGTACAAGTCCTCCCTTACCTTCATGAAGGTGTCCGTCTCCTGGAGACAATCATGGGGCTCACCTTCTGTGGGCAATACCATTCTTGTGGCTGGGTTAATTGTGGTACAGCGTTGTATTGTTAAGTCAGGTCCTGAAAGCAGAACTTCATAACCTGTTCGACGAGCTTGGGTTATCACAAAGCGCGGGCTTGTGAGCAGTGCATGTAATTGATGTGATGTATACAAAATAACAGGGTGGCCCATAGTAATAACTGAGGCCTTTTTATATGCGAAGGCTGCTGCTGCCAAGCCCTGGTAGCAGGGAGGCAGGCCTTCTTCGACACCATCCAATTTTGTGCTGTAATAAGAAATTGGCTGTTTACCTGTGGGGGTGTCTTGCATCAATACTGCACATGCATACCCTTGTCGCTCAGCCACATAGAGATGGAATGGTTTGCCGTAATCTGGATTGGCCAGAGCAGGAGCAGTTTGGAGATCTTGTTTCAGCAGCTGGAACGCACCCTCTGCCTCGTCTGTCCATTGCAATTGAGCCGACTGGTGTCCTTGACCTGCGGCTTTAATCAGTGCTCTCAGTGGAGCCGTTTTGATGGCATAATCACACACCCACGGTCTGCTGTAACCTGCCATGCCAAGGAAAGACAACATGTGACCAACAGTCTGAGGTTTGGGCAATTGAGTTATGGCTTCTAGTTGGGACGGTGCAATACACCTCTTGTCCCCACTGAGTTGCCTGCCGAGATACTCCACTGTTTGCTGGCAGAATTGCAATTTTTGTTTACTTACTTTGTGTCCTCCTTCTGCCAATGCAGTCAACACTGTAATGGAGTCTCTCTCACACTGCTCTTTAGAAGCAGAACAAA
Organism: Cyprinodon brontotheroides; assembly: GCA_018398635.1. Lineage (NCBI taxonomy): Eukaryota > Metazoa > Chordata > Actinopteri > Cyprinodontiformes > Cyprinodontidae > Cyprinodon > Cyprinodon brontotheroides. Next base: position 5,073,030 of record JAGKQL010000005.1, on the reverse strand, counting down.
TCAAAATGTCATCAACATACATCAACATTGTAGATGGTATGTCAAGGTGATTTAAATCATTCGCCAGTACACGATTGAAAATTGATGGCGAGTGTACAAAACCCTGTGGTAATCGTGTATAAGTATACTGTTGGCCTTTGTACGTAAATGCAAACAAATACTGGGAATCTGGATGGACCGGTACACTGAAAAATGCTGAACACAGATCTATCACAGTAAACCATTTTGTGCCTGGGGGTATATTACTCAGTAGTGTGTGGGGGTCTGGTACTACTGGTATTTCTTCTGCTACAATAGCATTAATTAATCTTAGATCATGGACTAGTCTGTAGTCATTACTGTTAGGTTTTCTGATGGGAAAAATTGGTGTGTTACAGGGACTTACTGTTGGTTTAAGAACTCCTGCTGTTTCTAATCCTGTAATGATAGGCTGTATACCTTCTACTGCTTCTCGTTTAAGTGGGTACTGTCTTTGGAAGGGTAATTTAGCATTTAGTTTGATGGTGAATTTGATGGGATCTGCTGATTTTACTAATCCTACATCTGTTTTACTTTTAGACCATACCTGCTCTGGAACTTGTTCTAATAATGATTCATGTTCTTCAGCCACTGCCATTTGTCTTTTCCCAGGAACTTTAATGTGTTCTGCTATTACTTCATCAGCTTGTGAATATGAGATTTTGAAGAACAGTCCATCTTTTGATATGCTAATGCGGTCCCATGCTGTGTCAACCCATTCGGTGACTTGCTTGGCTTCTTGAACCATGGGTCCTAGGTCATGTGACTCATACTTGTCTGCAATCAGTAATGTGACATGTGGTGCTGAGTTGGTAACCTGGAACCATTCTGCTACATCTTTATCAGGAAATGTGACAACAGCTGCAGCTCCTTGTGGTCCAACCACTATGTCAGCGTATTGGATGACAGTTGTTTTGTTGTTAATTTCTTCATCCCAACTTTTCTCGTAGTCTTCATGTGTCTGTCCTTTGTCATAAAACATGGTACAATGGAGAGGGAGAAAAGGTTCTTTAGATATGTCGTAGTGATTCATTATCAGGGGTCTCCATGTTTCCCACTCCAGTTGGAGGAAGGAAGTTGGTGATGTGAGTTTCAGCCAAAATACTTGGTCTTCTAGTTCATGACTTGTTGTCTGGGGGGTCATTTGCAGGCCTAGTGGCATCATGTAGGCTTCATTCTTGTCTGTTGCTTCAAAAGAAATTCCATTAGGGGTACATTTGATTTTTGCATTGAGCTGGCACAGCACATCTCTACCCAGTAGATTAATTGGCGTATCTTCTGAGTAAAGCAGTGGTGCATACACAGTCCTTTCACCTATGATCATGGGAACTGGCTCAGTCATGGGTATTATTTGGGTCTTCCCAGAGAAACCTACTGTTCGAATCTTTGATGCTGAGAGAGGCAGGCCAATTCCACTTTTCCCTATACAGGAGTAGGCCGCTCCTGTATCAATCATGAAGCGATGATGGCTGTCATATATAGTGACATCAATGGTGGGTTCTGTTTGTGGGCGTTGGGTTAATACAGGTAGAACGGCCTCTCCATCAGGTTTCTCTGGGCACCCCTATTGCCAGTACATCTCTTGTCCTGCTCCATAGGTGGCTGGTCCAGCAGTAGGGGGCTGAGGTCCCATCCATGGGTTAGTGGGGCAGTCCCTTTGCATGTGTCCAACTTGTCCACATCCCCAGCATTGCAGTCTCCCTCGCTGTTGTCCCATGTCTGGACCTGCCTGGGGCATTTGCTGGTATTGGCCTTGAGGGGGCCTTCTTGGGGCTCCTTGTGGTCCCCTCCATCTTCCCCGCATGGGTGGCCCCCCTCGTCCTCTTCTAAACACTGCTTGTTGGGGGCCTCCTCCTTGGTTTAGATGCATGTGAATAGGAGGGACTGGTTGAGGTTGGGTCTGCTGTGGCAGGGCTCCTCCCACAGGTGGCGCTGCTGGATATTGCATCTGCTGTGTGGGCGGAGGGATGACAGGAGACACTACTGGTGCTTGTACAACTGCCTCCCCTGTTGGTGCACCCTCAGTTGGGGGTGTGGCTGCCACAGTCAGTGCTGCTTGATGTTTTGGCTTTTCTTTTTCTTTCTTTGCTTTGGACAATTCCCCAATCTGCAGCTGGGTTAACTTGGTGGCCAGCATCTTGCTTTGGTCCTCAAAGGCCCGTTTTTCGGCCCGATGCATGTTTACATAGTGTATAACATGCTCAGAGAACAGAGGCCAGTCCATCTTCATGAGCCCCACAACTCCGTCCAGTTTGGCTTGTACTTCTTTGGGCATGGCCTCTCTGATGTAGGTTCTGAACAGGGGGCCAGATGTCTTCAGTTCATTCCCATCACTTCCAGTCTCTGTTTTCCATTTCTGTTGAAACCTGTGCAGAAACTGGGCTGGGCTTTCATCATCCTTTAAACATTCTTGTCTCAGCTTAGTTGGATCACTGCAGGTGGGGTATTTGTTCCTCAAAGCTGACCACACCTTAGGCCTTATGTGGTTGAAAGGTATCTTGTCACACTGGTGTGAGGTCATGACCCTTGGAAGCTGGGCTTCGTCAAACACCTCTCTGGCTGCTGAGTGTCCTGCTGTTTTGATTAGCAGTGCCTTGATGTCTCCAGCTGCCAGATTGATGCCTCCAGTGATTTCTTCCAACTTTTCTATCCACCTGTCTGCACCATCTGCCAACGGGGTCAGTCTTCCAGCAAGTGTGATCATGTCCATAAATGACCATGGCACATATCTGTCTTGATGAGGTCCTTTAGACAGCAAGGGAGCCATATAGGTCCCACCTTGACCTTGCTCTGTCTTCTGCTGTCGTGCTTGGTACCTGGTCAGCATTGGGCAAGGGCTGCTTCTTACTATTTGCAGATCCACGTCACATTCAGCTGTGAGTGGCTTCCGTTCTTTTGCCGCTGGCCTGCTTTTCTCCTTGAACCCCTCATGGAATGGGTTTGTTGACGGCAGTATGTCTGAGCCTTCATCCTCCATTTCAACATGCGTCCAGTCAGCCACATCACTCTCTATGAGGGCTTCCTCCTCACTTCCCCTTTCTTCTCCCTCTTTTATTCTTGCTTTATTAATCAGGGTCTCAGTCCGTGGACTTGGCCGGTCTGGGTAGTCAGCCTGGGCATCTAGTATAAGCTGCTCCGTTTCCATTCTCTTCAATTTTTCTAATTCTTCGTCTCGCCTTTTCTTCTCCTCCTTTTGTCTTTTTACTGTATCTCTCAGATTGTTTAGGTGCTTCAGTCGTGTTTTTTCCTCTTCCATCTTTTCTTCCCTGCTAACGATTTGTGTAAATTCCTTCCTCAGTTCCTCCAACTCCTTGTTTATTTGTTCTTTCATTGCTTCAATTTCTTCCATATATGTCAACTTGGTCCTGGGCTCTGAGTGGCATGTGGGGCCCTTCTGATATGGTGTGCGTCTTCGACGTCTTGGGGGTAGGGAACGGCTATAGTGTGATCTTCTCCTTACTTCTAAGGTTCCATCTGATTTTTCGTCTTCACTGCTATAGTCATGCTCTTTCTGCTGCGTGTTACTCATTTCTTTTTCTGCTTCTTCCTCATCTTCTTCTAACACTAATTTAAGCTGTCCTGTAATTTTTCCCTTGCTACCTGGCTTCTCTATCATTACTGGATACTGGCCTGCTACGCTGGGGCGATAAGGTGGTGGCTTATAATCAGTGTAGTCAGGGGCTGTTGGACTCTTATGGTGTTCAACTTTAAAATATCGCAGGATGTCTCTCTGTTCAGCATGTTTCTGTTTTTTATGCAAATGCATTCGGTCTCGTTTCTTATCTTTATCCCTCAATTTTGCTTCCACTTCATCACAGCATGAAGGATCAAAGCTGCCCTCTTTAGGCCAACGATTTTTCCCTGATGTTATCTTATGTCATTCTGTCATGCACTTTTGAATTTTGCGCTTATTGGATAGGTGTGTCATTATTACCAGTTTGGCAGGCGTTAGCCCCTCAGTCTGTTTGCTCACATTGGCTCCCGTGGCAATCGGCAGTCACTCAACCTTCGAGTCTGTGCTTATTCACCAGCCTTTATAGTCCTTAATTAATTTTAATTTAACTGGTTCTGCTCTCTCCAATACAGATCGTGTTTTATTTTTCATTTTTTATTTTTTTGTCTAATTATTCTACTTCTTAATTTTTAGATCTCTACAATTTGAGTTAGGATCTCTAATAGACCAAATTTATAACGTTATTTCGTACTTTTCACTAAGTATTCTGTTTGGTTATTCTATAATCTATTTTATGTATAATATAATTTATAATAATATATGTTTATAATATCTTTTATCATATAACGCTTATAACCTATTTTGTAATTTTATATTGGGACCTTGTTAATTTATTTTATTCTTTTGACTATGTATTTTTTCAATTACCAACTCTGCTAATTTTTATTCTATTCTTTTTCAATTATATTTTATAATAATTGATTTTGTTAATTTATTATCATGCCTTTTAAGTCTTGTCTTATTCTTAATAATGAATTACTATCTTATTTATTATTCTTAGTCTTTATGCTACTTCTTATTTCTATCCCCTCGCTTACACCCTTTTTATAGTTAACTCTTTCACACTTCACATAGACAAAGACACACAAAACAAATGATTATATATTTACAGTGCACTTTTACTTTTCCTCACTGTCTCCTACAGCGGCACACACGTTTTCCCTGCTACCTGGACCTACTCAGATAACTGAAAATAGGTAGACGTCATCCGGTAGAGCGGTACTATTATTTCTCCGATTATCGCTTAATCGGTAATACTCTGGCTATCCCTTAGCCTGGCTATCGCTTAGCCTCTCAATACCTAATACTTAATACCTAATACAACACAAGCTCATGGAGCACGCTGACTATCGCTTAGTCGCCAATACTCTCACGTAACACGCGTACTTTTATGTTCCGGACTTATGGCTTCCACAGACTATGTCAAACGCCTTGACCAATCTGTCCCTTTACCAATCATCCGCTCAGAACATTGCCTGTTAAGCTTAACTTATTCACAAAATAAACAGAACAGTTCAAATACAGAATAATACAAACATTAATTAATACTTAAACCATGCATTCACATATACATTCATACATACCTGGACCTTTCCCCAGCCTAGTCTGCCTTTTGTATACTCTTATATAAGTACTTATTAAATTTGGAAAATAATTATTAAATTTGGAATACTAGGTTTTTTTAGGAGAGCCTAGTGGCACCTGACACCCACAAGCAGTCGCCGGAGGCTGGTTCCCCACTAATTTAGAAAATTATAACAAATTATCTCACCTGTAAATGGTGAATATTTGGGCCCTTGGGGTGCCTCGCCTCCAACTGGTGCCTGCAGATCGTCCGACGCCTGGGCTTCCTCCTGGCTGGCTCGCCAAAATTGTTGTGGAAAATGTCCTCCCAACGACTTAAAATTGGTGCTAAGTCTTATAAAAATTCAAAGTTCTTAAAAGCAGTAGAAAAGTCTTCAAAACAATCAAAAATCAGGCAGAAGTCCAGGTCCAACGTGGTTTTATTGCAAAATACAAAATAACCACACGAGCTGATCACCGGTGAGCAACTGACAATATGTTGAAAATGGCACTCTTTTATACTCTCATGGGGCTTGTGGGCTCCTCCCCCAAGCCCCCTCCGTTCTTTTCATCATCTTAAGTACTTTTCTTCGGGTAAGTCCAATTATTTTTATCTTACCGGGGGAAAACCCCCTTCAAAACATATTTTTTATATATTTAATTAAAAGCCTTTGTTACAGGTCATGGTGACATTTCTTACAGGTCATGATGACATCTTGTGCACTTAAATCAAAAACATATCACAGTTTTAATCATCAATATGTCAAAACAATGTTTTTCATCCAGTGTGATCTATGATCATAACATTACTTCAAACAAGGTCAGCATAACCCTGGTGCTCCATGTCCCAGTAAAACATTACCTTTTCTGTGACCAGTACTGCACAGTGTTCTTGGACATGACAACTCAATTTATCACAATTGGTTTAGCTAAACTGTGCAGCCCCTGAACAACCCATTCTCCATGTGTATGTCCTAAAAACAGGCCTCATTTCTGCTCCCTGTGGCATCAAAGGCCTTCAATGGCCTTGGGCTCAGCACTGTTAATGCTGCCCGCTGATTCCCTGCGTTTTTCCCAACTTAGCCTTATCTTCAAAGATGCACCTGCAGTGAGCTCAGAGTTTACACACATACTGCTTTCTATCTCTCCATGCTGGCCTTCACTTTTAGATCCTTCTTGACTTTTCTATCATAAATGCATTTAAAGTAAAACATTTATTCAATATGTAAAACTTGTATCCAATATATTTTTAATCATAAGTGCAGATTAATTTACTACAAGACCCCGCATGTTATCGCTGTTGTCCTGTACATCCCTCCTTCTGCAAATCCAACATCTGCCTGCAGCATCATTCATAATATCATCTCTGAACTACAGACCCTATATCCTAATGCCCTCATCATCATGTCCGGAGACTTTAACTATGAACAAAGTTCTGCTGACCTTCAAACAATATGTGAGCTGCCCTACCAGAGATGAGAGGACCCTGGACCTGATGTATGCTAACATTAAAAGATGCATACACCCCTCCAAGCAGGTCAGATCACAGCCTGGTTCATCTCAAACCCTGTTATGTGCCTCTGGTGAGGAGGAAGCCAACGACCACAAGAACTGTGAGGAGGTGGTAGGAGGAGGCTTGTGAGGCACTGCAGGCCTGCTTTGAGGTGACTGACTGGCCTGCACTCTGTGAGCCCCACGGGGAGGACATTGATGGGCTCACAGAGTGCATCACGGATTATATCAACTTCTGTGTGGACTGCAATGTTCCAGCTCGGACTGTCACCTGTTACCCCAACAAAAAACCTTGGATCACCAAGAAAATAAAGGCCATCCTGAATGAGAAGAAGAGAGCGTTCAGAGATGGCAACCATGAGGAGGTGAGGAAAGTGCAGGGGGTACTCAAATGAAAAATCAAGGAGGCTAAGGACTGTCAGGTCTTTCTAACACTAAGGACAAATACAGGAGAAAGCTGGAGAATAAACTCATGACAAACAACATGAGGGATGTGTGGAGTGGGATGAAAACCATCACATGGTTCCAGAAGTCCAATGGTGTCGGGTTGGAAGGGTGTGTGGACCGGGCCAATGAACTGAACTTAGTTTTCAATAGGTTTGATACTTTGGCCCATCCCCCACAACCCTCCACTGCTGGCTTCCCTTCAACGACCACTCCACCTTCTCCCACTCCTCCTCCATACAGACCCCCTGTCTGCTTTTCACCACTGCAATCCACATCCACAGACTCCAGCCCTCTCCCCTGCTTCACATCATGTCCTCCACAACATGAGGACCTCACCCCTCCCCCTACAGTTACCTCTACAGTGTCCTTCACTCCTGACCTGGTGAGAAGACAGCTAACCAGACTCCACTCTGGCAAAGCTGCGGGCCCCGATGGTGTACTCCCCTGGGTGCTCAAAGCTTGTTCCAACCAGCTGTGTGGAATATTTAGCCTAGTCTTCAGTCTGAGCATGCTCCTCCAGAGAGTACCCGTGCTGTGGAAGACGTCCTGCCTCGTTCCGGTGCCAAAGACGTCACGCCCTAGCGACCCTCAGGACTACAGACCGGTAGCACTGACGTCCCATATCATGAAGACCTTTGAGAGGCTAGTCCTGGAGCAGCTAAGGCCCATGGTCAGGCCCTTCACTGATCCACTACAGTTCGCCTACCAGCCCCGCCTGGGAGTTGAGGACAGCATCATCTTCCTGCTGAACAGAGTCTACAATCACCTGGACAAGCCGGCGAGCACAGTGAGAATCATGTTCTTTGATTTCTCCAGTGCCTTCAACACCATCCGCCCGGCTCTACTAGGTGAGAAGATGACTGCGATGCAGGTGGAGGCCCCCATCGTGTCCTGGATTGTTGATTACCTGACGGGCAGACCACAGTATGTACGCCTACAGAACTGTGTGTCTGACAGGAATTGGTCAGCAACACTGGGGCGCCTCAGGGGACTGTCCTCTCCCCCTTCCTCTTCACCCTTTTCACCTCGGACTTCAGCTATTGCTCTGAGTCCTGCCACCTTCAGAAGTTTTCTGATGACTCAGCAATTGTTGGCTGCATTGAAAAGGGTGAGGAGAGTGAATACAGGACTGTGGTGGGCAACTTTGTCACTTGGAGTGAGCTGAACCACCTGCAGCTCAACGTGACAAAGACTAAGGAGCTAATAGTGGATCTGAGGAGGACAAAAACACCTGTGACCCCTGTTTCCATCCAGGGGGTTCCTGTTGACACTGTGGAGGAGTATAAGTACCTGGGAGTGTACTTTAACAATAAGTTGGACTGGACTAGAAACACCGAGGCGGTCTACAAAAAGGGCCAAAGCCGACTATTCTTCCTGAGGAGGCTGAAGTCCTTTAACATCTGTGGGGCGATGCTGAGGATGTTTTATGAGTCTGTTGTTGCTAGCACGCTCTTCTTTGCTGTCACATGCTGGGGCAGTGGGTTGAGGGTCGCTGAAAACAACAGACTGAACAAACTGATCAGGAGGGCCGGTGATGTTGTGGGGGAGCAGCTGGACACCCTGACCACCGTGGCAGAGAGGAGGATGCTGTCCAGGTTTCAGTCCATCTTAGACAATGACTCACATCTTCTCCACGACACACTGGTCCAGCAGACGAGCTCCTTCAGCAGAAGACTCCTCTTACCCAGATGCACCACAGAGCGCCACAGGAAATCATTCCTACCGGTGGTCATCAACCTCTGCAACGCCTCCCTCGAGTGATTCATTCACCCCCCAAATTGACATTTATGCACTCATTTTGCACGTATCACTTTACTTGGATTTATCACTTTAGTTGGATATTCACTTATTTGGATTTAGGTTTTACATATGCATAGATATACATACATATATACAGTGGGGAGAACAAGTATTTGATACACTGTTGATTTTTCAGGTTTTCCCACTTGCAAAGCTTGTAGAAGACTGTAATTTTTATCATAGGTACTCTTCAACTGTGAGTGATGGAATCTAAAACAAAAATCCAGAAAAATACAATGTATGATTTTTAAATAATTAATTTCCATTTTATTGTGTAAAATAAGTATTTGATACACCAGAACAATGAAACTTAATATTTGGTACAGAAACCTTTGTTTGCAATTACAGAGATCAGACGTTTCCTGTAGTTCTTGACCAGGTTTGCACACACTGCAGCAGGGATTTTGGCCCACTCCTCCATACAGATCTCCTCCAGAGCCTTCAGGTTTCGGGGCTGTCGCTGGGCCACACGGACTTTAAGCTCCCTCCAAAGATTTTCTATTGGATTTAGGTCTGGAGACTGGCTAGGCCACTCCAGGACCTTAAGATGTTTCCTACGGAGCCACTCTTTAGTTGCCCTGGCTGTGTGTTTTGGGTCGTTATCATGCTGGAAGACCCAGCCACGACCCATCTTAAGTGCTCTTACTGAGGGAAGGAGGTTGTTGGCCAAAATCTCACGATACATGGCCCCATCCATCCTTCCCACAATATGGTGCAGTCGTCCTGTCCCCTTTGCAGAAAAGCATCCCCAAAGAATGATGTTTCCACCGCCATGCTTCACGGTTGGGATGGTGTTCTTGGGGTTGTACTCATCATTCTTCTTCCTCCAAACATGACGAGTGGAGTTTAAACCAAAAAGTTCTATTTTTGTCTCATCAGACCACATGACCTTCTCCCATTCCTCCTCTGGATCATTCAGATGGTCATTTGCAAACATCAGATGGGCTTTGACATGCGTTGGCTTGAGGAAGGGCACCTTGCGTGCACTGCAGGATTTTAATCCTTGACGGCGTAGAGTGTTACTGATGGTTTTCTTTGAGACTGTGGTCCCAGCTCTATTCAGGTCATTGACCAGGTCCTGCCATGTAGTTCTGGGCTCATTCCTCACCTTCCTCAAGATCAATGATGCTCCACGAGGTGAGATCTTGCATGGCGCCCCAGACGGAGGGAGATTTTGCGTTATTTTGTATTTCTTCCATTTTCTAATAGTTGCACCAACTGTTGTTGCCTTCTCACCAAGCTGCTTGCCTATTGTCCTGTAGCCCATCCCAGCCTGATAGAAAGCGTAAAATATGGCACTAGGGAGTAACTCATAAATGTCAGTTTTACTCTCTAGAGTGTGTACCTATAAGCAAAAAAAATTATATAAACTACATTTCCCTATCTACTGTCATTAATTTGTGGATTTCCACAGACAGACTCCTAACGTCTCTGTTCTGGGGGCTGTGATCAGACAGCCCCACATTTGCAGAGAATCTGTCAATCATGTACTATTGCTAGGTGAATTTAATGGCCAATCAGCGTCTCAGACGGAACTTTATGGTCTTGGGGCTCTGAAAATAATGCACTTTAACAGGCTTCTGAACCCAAGCGCAGGTGCAGACAATTAGAGGGAAGATGGCGAATGTAACGAGCGAGATGCAGCTTCCACCAAATTCGGTGAGATCCTTATTTATCTACCCGCTTTGTAGAAGAAAATCCTGTTGTAGGCATAAGAAAATTTCATGTCATGGTTATTGTGACTGTGACGAATCCACCTCGTTAAGCTTAAAACAACCTTTTCTAACTTTTTGTATACACACATTCCTGTTATACTGTGTTTGTGAGGGACCAATACACTTTCAGCTGAGACTGATGGCTCCATGAACTTAAAACACACAAGCTGTCCTGGTTACCTGCTGGTATTTGGGGGTGCACACTTAATATTTCAGTGGGGTTAGCGGTGTGTGTGTGTGTGTGTGTGGGGGTATTTTGGGTATTATGCGTGACATGCTATGGGGACTTGTCATCTTCAGTCTGTTTCAGTGTTTTAGGTTCAAACCCAGTTTGGTATGATGAATAAGTCAATGAATCGGTAAAAGAATTAGAGTTTGAAAAAATGTTGTTTGTTTTTGTACATCAATTGTTTGTGGGTAATATATGGACAAAAACTGATTAATGAGAAAGAAATCAAATAAAGAGAGCACAGGAGTGAGGGGCTTAAATGGCCCCAATGAGGGCTGTAGGTAAGAAAAGCGGCAATTTTTTGTTTTCTGTTTCTTTGTTACATTGCTGGTAACTGGATGGAGGCTAAGGCCCAGAGTATCTTGTATATGTTTAGTTTCTTTTGCACCCTGTTTTGAGTTTTTGAGCTCAATAAATCACCAACACCGGTAACCCGACTGAGCCTGGATTCTTGGAGGCCAAAGAACCCCGTCACAGTGACCCAAATCAT
>JAGKQL010000005.1:5018820-5058415 GCA_018398635.1 Cyprinodon brontotheroides | reverse complement strand
TCATGTCCCCTTCTCTGCCCTCCTTGTGTACCAGTGATCTGTGATGCCTGTGGATAATGGGGCTTGCGTTGCCTCTCTTTCTGTTCTGAGGCCTGGAGGACTAGTCTGGGCCCGCCACAAAGCTTGAAGAAGCTTTGTGAACTCTTTATACACGAGCATACTCATGCATACATATCATGGGAGTTTGGTTCTAGGTGTTCACGGATTCTCACTAATACTAAATACTAGGCTGTAGCTACAGATACATACCAACCTCAATAATATTGTGGAATCACCATAGGCTTTGACTCCGACACATATGGCTATTTAAAGGATACCTGTTGCTCTTGAAGCCTTTTTTTTAATGTTTACTTTGATGGTCTATTGTCTTCTTTTTGCTGTTACACTGTCTCTTTTGTGTTTCTCTCATCTCATCCAGTTATAGAAGAAGACTTCTAGGAGTTACTGTAGATCTTTCTTGTCTATTTTTGCTGATTTTGTCTTTTGTCTTATATTTTATTCTATTTTATTCTATTCTTTCCTGTCTTTATCAATCTCTCTCACCTTAGTTCTTATCCCCTCCCTCTTTTTCACCTCTCCTTCCTTCTCTGTGTCTGTTGCACAGGAACTTCCAACCCGAAGTACATTCAGGGAAAACAGGCTACAGGCACTTAATCCCAAATTGCTTATCAATGTGGAAGTTTGTGTGATAATGTTAGGGGGATGTGGTTCTCCTTTAGAGGGATTTGAGTGGTCAGCATGACTGCTTGTGTTGCCTCTTCTCATGTTGCTTCACCTTCATGTTGTTGTTGATTATCTTCTTTATGCTTATGCTCTGGTCCTGCATTTGGTTTTGCCCTGAAAACAACCTTAACAGCATAACAGTATAACTATAGAAAGATCTTATAATACAACATAACTTTGCATCAAATGTTTTAATAGGATGATTTTTTTGCCTCCTACACCACTGTTGCTCCAGTATTCTCCTAGTGCAGGCTTCAATTCCCTCTCACACACCAAGGTCACAGGTCTCCATATTTCCCTCTGGACATTCATTCTGTGCTGTGTTTTTGTGTTGCTTTGCAATGCACATGCTCACTTAAAATTTATAAAAGAGGTTATTGTTATTAGATAGAAAAAGCTTCCTAAGCAGGTATTAACCTTAATTAACATGTTTAAGTGAAAAAAGGTTCTGAAAAGTTCTGAAAAGTTTAAAGTCTTCATCTTTATATGAAAATATTAATCTATTCCTTCTGGGACAAAAGCTAAACTCTTTTAATGTCATTCAGCAGGATAAGTATATTTTCAGCTCTATGTTTAATTTAAGATCTTTCATATCTCTCACATGAAGGAGAGGCTGTAAAACCTGTGTAAAACACAAAAAGATCATAAAATAAATTTTTCTCATTCAAGTCCCACTGACAGAACGTGTTGGACTGGTTCCAGCTTCATCTTCCTATAAATCACATGATGCCTCTGTCTCTTTCAGTCACGTTAAAATTTTTCTGAGCTCTTAAAATAGATTCTCATCTGAAGGTGTTTAATTAGAAAGTGTGAGGTTGTCTAACATGGAGTTTACATAACTTCCCGTATGTGCGGGTTCTCTGTGTGACTTTAGCCTTCTCCCCCTGTCCAGAATTCTGACTGTTAGGGTAATGCATGAGTCTCTTTGTTGACCACTGACGGATTTGGTGAGATGTCCTCATTTCTGAGAGAATGTATATAATAGTGGGGCTGACAGAAAGAACAACGTTTAACATTATCAAACCTCCAGGTCCTCTTTAATCTTTACCCCCTCTACACACACATTCTTAAGTTCCGTAAAAGTTCAAAAAACAAATAAAAAAACCGCTGGACTTGGTTTCCAAAAAGACGTTTCGCCACCTCTCCAGGAAGCTTTCTCAATTCAAATGTCTGGATCTGCAGTGAGTTTGAGTCTTTATATAGACAAGGCCTTGTATTGCTTGGAAACATGCAAATAGAAACCAACGAGTGGGTCATTTGGTTCCATTGTTAGCCTGTAATATCTGAAACCTGTCTATAATTCTGAAGGTCGGTCGTTAAAGTGGGGATTGTCGTTACAGGGGAGATTGTCGTTAGAGGGGGGGCTTCAACAATGAAACCAAACGACCCACTGCATCGGTTTGCCATTTGCATATGTTTCCATGCAAATGGGCACATGCATTTATGAACCTAACAAATATAAATATGGGTGAGATGAGCTCCATCCAAGCGACCGTCTTTTTATTGCGTTACCGCAGATCCTCAAGGAGAAATGGGCTTGTGCACACTCTCGCATGCATTTAATAGCTGTTCCCTCTCCTGAGAGGAAACAGGGTTGTGCATGTGCATTTTCTTTTAAAGTGGAGAGGGAGGGTCTTTTCAAAAATTAATGAAAATCCTCCACTATAACTTTAAGGCAGGTACATATATTCATTAGCTTTTAAATATGAGGAAGGGCATGTGGCCTGAAATGTCACTACTATGTTTAGTAAAAAAAAAACCCAACAACCTTGGAGGTGTAATTAGGGTCCGGATCCATATTATTTACATTTTTTAATACAGAGAGACATCCTGTGATTTATAGATATTGTATTTCAGTGGTGTATTTAACTTGTCTTTAGACCAAAATCGTTTTAAACATGGTTTAATAAAAGAAAAGTTTTAGTTATGCGTCCATCGTGCAAAACACAAAACCACTGATATTAATCATATATTGATATATATGAGATGTGAGGTAAAAGTGGCACATAATCTATTATCCTCCTTGACTGTAAAGATTTTTTTACCTTTACTTTTTTAAATGCGAGTAAAATATTGACCGCTCCTAAAAAAAAAACAAAAAAAACCTTGAGGCTATAATACATAAAAAATCTAAAAATCATCTAGAGCAGATTTTGTTTCAAAACTGCTCCTATTTAACGTGTTTCAGCGAGAAAAGAAGGTTAAGACCTTCAGCTTATTTTCATTGTGATCATCTAGAAATATGATCTACCTCTACCTAGGAAATAAAGGTAAACAGTTTCCGTCACGTTGAGTTTTAAACCATTGCTTGGAAATGTATAACAGGTTTGTTCTTTGTGTCTAAAATTTTCCCCTGGGACACTTGCCAAAGTCACAGCTGACCGTAAAGCTCATTAGGCTCGGAACGCTGCCAACACAAACAGAAGCCGACACTGTTAAGAAAAGCTTTGTTTTCATTCCAGTCAGATTTTAAAACAAGAACCTTCCCTCGGTATGTTAGGTTGCAGCTCTCACATGCTTTTAAAGCTTGTTGTCACATGTCAGTCACAACGCAATTCCTGTCAAGAGGTTGAAGTCACAGTTTTCTGATTTGATGTTGGTCCCACATTTTAAAAGTGTGAAGACCATCTCTTTTTGTGAACATGAGAGTAATCCTAGGGAGCTATAAGGTGTTGATGCTGGAAGATGGGTGTGTAGGATTTTCAAAACAGTGAAAGAAATGCTGGCCAAGCTGCCAGAGATCATGATGTGAGAAAGATGATTGTCAAAGTCTGTCTGTACACAATAGAACGCAGGCAGCATATTTTGACTAACTCTTTGGGTGTGTTACTCTTCTTCAAAGAATAGATGCATTGTTTCCACATTTCTTTGTTTGAGTCCAAATACTCAACAACAGGTTTAAATAAAACAATTTATTTTATTTTTCTGATGCTCATAGATATAAGAAAAAAATAATAAGTATCATAATTTCCCAACAACTCAAAACATATGTAAAGAATATTAAAAGATTTAGTAAAAAACTAGCTGTTATTGCTTTTAACAAATAGTGAAGAAATACCTTCAAAATATAACAAACCCTGATTTGCAATAGTTTTTTTAATATAAAGTTTTAAGCTTAAGGTTTTCTACAATAAGATGTAATAAATCAGATCAATGTAAGTGAAAGGAAAGCTAACTGAAAAAAATCTGATTTGAATTTATTCAGTCTCAGATGTTGGCAGTGGTTCGTATTTAGGTCTGGATCTTCTTGATCTGTAGAAAATACCTCCACATACCAGGAGGCACCCAACGATGAAGACCAGATTCAGGCTCAGATTCAGACCTGGACCAGATGCTGAAATTAAGAAAAAACATTAAATAATATATTATAAAATCACATTAAGGAGAAAACTATTCATTTCTTAAATGGCAAGCGTCCTTTGCAGTTCAGCTGAGAGCCACAAGGTGCGCTGCCACTTTTACAATACATACCAGAGGTGTACACATACACATGGAGTTGGTTAGTTTGGCCGAATTTCTAAGTAGTTAAATTAAATAATTTCAAAATTTAAGGCAACTCAATGTATTAATTTCAACTCCAAACTTTTTTACATAAATGAGCCTTGACTGCTGTTAGTGGAGATCCTTAAAAATGTTCTTTGTTTACTTGATCATCTATAAAATATTACCAATACAGTTCTGTTGAACACAGAAGAGAAGTTTATTATTACTTTTATTACCTAAACCTTATTAAATAGCCGTTGGTTAAACTGGGACAGACTACCAGTGCTTACTTCCGATAATGACTGTAAAAATAGTGGTGCTCCAACCCTGCAGTAAAGCACTACTGGACTTCTTAACACACTTATGTTCCTTATAAAGAACATCATAAAAAGTAGAAGAACAAAAGAACTTAACAAAACACTGATCAGCAGAATACCTACAAAGTTCAACCACATAGTTTTTAGAGCTGAATGCTTACCTCTTGTGTCAGAGGTCTTGACAAGCTGCAAAGGTCCCTGGGAAATGGAGTGGCTGCTAGTTTGAGAAGAAGCTTCCCTTTTCCAGCGATTGTTTCTGGAATTCATGCATCCCTGAGAACAGCGAGTACCGGGAACACCACTCTCACACCGGAGGACTGAACAGGTGATGTAGACCTGCAGAAAGAGGGAGAAGGAATCTCTTTAAACAGAAACCGAAATCTGTTCAAAAGTTTAAAGACATCCCATAAAAAAAAACGTGCTGTCGAAAATCACAAAAAAACAAGTGGAAATAAAAATTTGGTTATCAAATAAGTCAAGTATTAAGAACTTTGGGAGAAATAGTTTAATTAACTGGATAATAAGGTTGTTAGTTGAACCTCAAACAACCAAAACTAGAAAATAAGACAAACAAAACCTTGAGAGAGGAGAAATCTAACAAGGAGAAGGAGAAGAACAAGAGGAAAGCTGCTGGAAGAGCACCTCTCCTCAAGGAGACAATAATGAGTTTGGGAATGCTTTCTAGGAAAATTTGATTTTCTTATTTTGATTTTGGCAAGTGACTAAAACAGTCAAAAATCTACAGCTCGTTGACACCATCTGTTGGTTGTTACGGAAACAGCAGGGGCCCCTATCTGTATAAACTAGATTTTTAACCCTTAGTCTTACTTTTAGAAAATAAATTTTAACCCATTGGTGCTTTATGAGACACACTAAACCTGTTTATGCTCTTTGTAATAATTACAATAAACATTTCTCATGATTTTGTCATGGATTAACCTTTTCCCAACTGCATAAAATGAGGTTGTTGTTATAATACTTATTTTTCCCTCATTTTCAAGTCAATTAAATTAAATCTCTAAAATATTTGTATTAATCAGAATTGAGTTTTGCTTAAAGATAAAGTTGCATTTAAGAAAAGCTCTTGAGCATCACCTCCTCATGAGCTCCGATAAACTCAAAAGCCTCCATTCCAAACCTGAACTGAGACTTTGAGCTGGGGAAGATCTGCACTGTCCTGTCCTTGACACATCTGAAAAACAAATAGCAAAATGGTTTAGAGACACAGACCTTCAACGCTTCTTAGAGAAAGTTATTCTAAACTGGAAGTTTTTTTTTTAACCGTACCCATTTTCAATGATGGTGTAGCTGATGCGGGAGTTGGGGTTGTCGTAGGGAGTCGCCCTGCAGGACTCCACAAACAGCTCAGTGTTGGGGATGGATGTGGTGGCCTCGATCTGCATGAAGATCATCTGCTTTAGGTAAACTTCCAGCGGGTAGCTGCTGGCGTCTACCTGCGTCCTGAAACGCTGGCTCTCAAAGAACTCAAACTGGAAGGTGAAAGCACCAAAGCCCTTCTCCTTGAAAGCATACGGGTTTTTATGTCTGAATCCTAGAGTCAGGTTGGTTCGCTTCGGATAGGAACAGGAGAGAGAACTGATACCAAAAAATCTTCATTTCCAATCTTGGAAATTATTTCATTTGGATGAAGCAAGTGAATATACATTCTAATATACCATTTTCCTAAAAACGCCTTGATGTACAGAGAACCCCAAAAGCATCAGAAGAAGTTACTTTCAACAAATACTTTTTGTATTTTATCTGAATAGGTACAGAATTTATAAAATAAATAATAATAAACATGTTTTGAACAAAATACACATTTTGTGTGCATAGGTGTAACATTTAATGGTTTGTGTTCAAGTTTACTCTGTATTGGCATGAATTGCTCGATCATCAATATTGGATTTCCTACATCATCAGATTGTCTTGTGAACTTTACCTCGACACGAGTCCCACAGGCACCAATGGAAATGGAAGCCACCACATGGGTGTCATTGGAGAGAGTTTCCAGGTTGCAGGAAGATTCTGTGAAGTCATTCAGATGCAGATTTCCTCATTGCGTCTGATGATGTAGGTCTTAGCAATTTCCACTGTAATAGTTGTTTCATTGCACGTCACAACAGCATCTACATATCAGAAAATGGTATGATCAACGTTAGCTAGCAGGGGAATTCAAAAAGTATCGTTTAAGTGAGGCTGAAACAGTTTGGTTAGGATGGTAAGAAATGAACATCAAGGCAAGGCTTTATTTGGATACCATGTCTCAAAAACAATAATGGGAACTTATAAGTAGTTGATTTGCAAAATAGAAGATCTAAACAAACTAGGACTTTCCATGATATTTTTTTTCCAGCAACACTTTTGAAATTGAAGCTGAAACACATTTCTAAATCCAAGCCTTTCACTGAGAGTGATCAAAAAAGGCAAGATAAGCCTGAGTGTGGTTAACTACAATCAAGGCTAAAGGCATGAGGGATGCAAAAATATTGTACTGATATGCTCTATCTGTAACTCCTTAAGTTGGCAGATAACACTATTGTCTATAATCTAATAGACAGTCACGAGTTCACATAGAGATAGAATGAATCAGTTGGTCCAATAGCGCCATCTGGTGCCAAACAAGACTATTTATGGTGTGACAACCCAACAACTCCAACTGTCCACATTATCTGCAGTTCATCTTCTAAACAGCCGTCATTCACTCTGTCTACTCCAATCACAATGTGGAGTAGATCATCAGCAAAAAAAAAAAGTTAGGTCAATAGTGCAGTTAACCTGGAGGACACTGCAAAAAATAAAAATCTCAATAAGTAATTTCTTTCTTAAACTAAGGGATTTTTTTCTTGAATTGAGGAGGTAAGTGAAACAATTTGCCAATGGAACAAAACAATTTACATTCCAAAACAAGAAAAAAATTACATTGTCTCATCAGAGTGCATATTATCTAATTATGCTAACATCAATTAATTCTACCAGTTGATTTAGGATGGAGTTAATGCTGATTTAATATTAATAAAACAAAGAAATAACTCATGCAAGGTAAAAAGGAAATTATTCAAGCTTGTTTTTTTACATCTTGGCATATATAATTATCTTGTTTTTAGACAGCATGGGCCATTTTAATCTCATTAATGTCTGTAAAACATTTTTAAAGAAGTGGTTAAACTCCTTGAATAATAATTAAATTGGAAAACAGCAATATGGGGGGAGTGGTGGCCAAATGGTGGGAGCATTGTGGCTGGGTTCGAGAGCTTTTGAGTTCAACTCCCACAGACTGCCGCTCTGGGTTCCTGAGCAAGACCGTCAAGCCCACGCTGCTACCCGTGCACTGCACAGTGACAGCCCTCTGCTCCCCAAAGGGATAGGTTAAATGCCAAGAGTGAATTTCTCCAGTTTGGAATCAATAAAGTTCAATTATTATAAATATTAACATAGTTTACAAGCTGACATTTTCTATTGACTCACCATGGCGGCCAACATCAACAGTCACACAGCATAGCTCTGAGTGATAGACTCTGTTGTACCTGGATGTTAAGAAAAACAGCTAGCATAAATAATTGAAACCAACAAAAAAATAAATCCACTTTTTTACTTTGTTTTATTCAGCTAGCTGACTAATACACCATTTACTATACCATTTCTCAGAGCACGGTAACCAAGATAACTGTTGAGTGAAACTGGAATGCAACTGAACTGGACCGTGCCAGACACAAGCAAAACGTGCTAAATCTACTGTAGTACTGGTCAACAGTAGAGCTCAGCAAGGTTCATCTGTGGCTTAGTTCTCAAAGAGTGCATGATTAGATTTCGTCAGCTCCTATTTACAGTCAGCTGACTCATTTCGCTTGTTTTCGGCCGTTTTCCGGCTTTGCAATTCAAAGATCTCTTCAACTGTTCACAACACGTACTTCTTCTCAGATTATTAACAATAGATGATTAGGAGAGATGGGATCTATCCCGCTCTGGATGGTGCAGGTCTTCTTCCAAGGAATCTGGCCAAATTTGTTAGTCTTCCAAAACACTGACCAGCCAGGGTGCAGACCAGGAACCAGAATCTGAATTTCACACACCTCTCTGCAACTTTTCTACTTTTACCAAATCCTTACTCCATCCAGACAGAGTCATTATAATCTAGTTAAATAACATTAATTCCAATTGGGGAAAAAGTGAAAATGATTAAATTGGGTTTATTTAACATAAGATATCTTTCTTTAAAAAGTCTGTTAGTTGACGACGATATCTCTATTTAATTTTCATTAGAACTCTGGGTGCAGCATTTTGGATAAGCTGAAGGCTTCTAACTTCAGTTTGTGGACTTCCTGATAGTAAAGAATTACAACAGTCCCGGCCTTGAAGTAACAAATGCATGTTATCTTAGATGCTATTGGCTTGGTTCAAAATGTGAATAGTCCCACACATTCTCATCTTCATACTTTTGATCTTGTGCTGACGTATGGCATTGAATGCGAAGGAATAACAGTATCTCCTCACAACCCTGTCCTCTCTGACCACTTTTTAATAACTGTCAGAATTACTATAACAGAGTTCTCCTCCCCCCAAAAAAGGTTTCACTATAGCAGATTCCCCTTCACAGGTTGATGATTTTCTTGATGAGTTGCTAGTTCTCTGCGTACTGCCTTAGACAATGCAGCCCCCTTGCAAAAGAAAAACTTTAAAGATACAAAACTGGCTGCCTGGTTTAATACAGAGCTGCACACTCTGAAGCAAAATGCTGGGATACTGGAGAGAAAATAGCACTCTACATGCCTACCGGAATCCTACCTAGTCTGAAAAAATAGTTTACTGCTGTATAGGATGACCCTTCGTAAAGCAAGAGTAGGATGTTTCTCCTCATTAATAGAGGAGAATAATAGCCATAGAATCTAATCCAGGTTTAGAGTGCTTTGATCATGTTGAACTTTCAGAGTCAGCAAAACTATTGTCTTCATCTAAGCCTTCAA
Organism: Cyprinodon brontotheroides; assembly: GCA_018398635.1. NCBI lineage: Eukaryota > Metazoa > Chordata > Actinopteri > Cyprinodontiformes > Cyprinodontidae > Cyprinodon > Cyprinodon brontotheroides. Next base: position 5,048,928 of record JAGKQL010000005.1, on the reverse strand, counting down.
ATTGTGTGTTAAGCCTTGTCACACCTTGATGATTTAGCCAGCATACACTGATGCCCCAGAAGATTTCTTTGATGGCAATATTAACCTGGCTGCTGTTTACCGCCCATCCGCACAAAAAATAAATAAATAAACAAAAAGAAAAAAGAAAAAGAAAGAAGGTTTGCAGTCGCAGCAGATTCAGCGTCATGTCTGCCAGGAACGTTGTTGGTCCTGGCCATGGGCATGAACGCAGGGAGGATCACGCTTACCTTCTCGCTCACCGTACAACTGGAGCAGAGTCAAATTGAAGAGATCTTGCTGATTGTGGAGGACAGCAGATAGGAGGCGAGGAACCTTTTAGCGTAATGTGTAAATGGTTGTAAGAACCAAGCTCGGCACAAGGATTCAGAGGACTAGTGGAAAGGGGGCACAAAAAAAAACTCACCTATCTCTGCCCTCAGAGACAAAGCAAATTGGGAAATGGTCATTCAGGTTATCCTCAGTAGGTGTCCATTTTATGGTGTACAGTGGGCGCTGATTGGAAATGGACACTTCACTCACGCTCCGCGTGTTTCACGTATTGTGTGAAAAACATGTGACTACTATAGCCACTAGGTGGCAGTCTGACTCCATTTCGGCGTTCCATGAGTCAGAATTACATAGGTCGAGTAGCAGACTGGAAGTGGTGTCACGTGTTGCGAGTGTGTAGCGCAGTGGTTAAGCTGAGTGGTGTGTAGACTAACAGCTTGTGGGTTCAATCCCAACTGTGGCCGAGTTGCCTTAAATTTTTTTTTTTTTTTTTATAAAGTAATGAAAGTTAGAATGAAACCAGGTTTTCTATTTTTGAAACAACAATTGGAGTTATTCGTTGGACATTCACGCATGAGCCTGTATAAAAAGAGGAGCTGACCAGCTCCTTTAGTCAGAGACTTGCAGGTAGAAACCGTGTCTGTACGTTTGTGGCCCTGCAGTCAACTGAAAAGCAGGTTTATTGGGGATCTTGGTGTGATATTGTTCAATTTTATTTTTGTTTTGATTAAAATAAAGTTAATGAATTAATTTAACATTGGGACTGCATAATCTTATTTTCATCAAAATATTTATAGATAGATTGATAGTAGTTATAGATACACCTCCGATCTTATCTGAGAACTGTTATTTCTATTTATCTGCATCGCTATTATTTTATGAAAAATAAAATTAATTAAGTTGGAGCTGGGGATACAGACTGGGAGGGCTGTCAGAGTGTTGCGAACTTATAGCGCAGTGGTTAAGCTCAGTGGTCTCCAGATCAACAACTCGTGGGTTCAATCCCAACTGTGGCCGAAGTTGCCTTTAAATGTTTTTTTTTTTTTAAAGCATCTTAATGCACCTTTTTCCTCCCTTGTTTGCAACTCCAGTAACTTCTATGCCAATATGTGACGAGTGAATTTCTCCGCTGTGAGATCAATAAAGCTCATCTAATCACATCTACTCCAATCTAAATAAATAAATAAATATACACATGTTCAATAAATAAATAAGCATTCAATTAATTACCCCCAATAAATGGTGAAATGATATGTTCTCATAATAAATCATTTATTTAAAAAATGCTGTTATGTTCCTTTTTTTAAAATGCTTAACTATTTTTATTCTTTTTATTTTCTTTCAAAAAATCACTAGATTTTAAAACACTCATAGGTTTTGAAAGGTATTATATATATATAGAAACTAAAACGCTCGGATCTTTCTGTCATTTTGTGGTGCAATCGTGTGAAGCATCTGCAATGTTTTCGTTAAATATTCAAATAAATAAGATGGACTTTAAACTAGCAGACACGTTTGGATTTTTGCCATTTAATTTTTTATTTAATTTTAAAAACGAAAAGAAATGGAAATGGGGTTTTTATGTCATGATCTTGGCGCTGATGCTTTGGTTTTTTCCTCTGCTTCTTGCTCCCTGTCTCCCTGGTTCAGCGGGATTTTTCTGATTGTTTGCCTCCCATCAGCGCCAGGTTATTTGTGTGTTTTGGTGAGACGCTTTCCTAGCTTTCTTTAGTCTGTCTGCTTCCCTGATTATGACCAGTTTTTTGTCCTGTGGATCAGCAGTCAACTGAAAAGCAGGTTTATTGGGGATCTTGGTGTGATATTGTTCAATTTTATTTTGTTTTTTATTAAAATAAAGTTAATGAATTAATTTAACATACTGTAGGGACTGCATAATCTTATTTTATGAAAATATTTATAGATAGATTGATAGTAGTTATAGATACACCTCCGATCTTATCTGAGAACTGTTATTTCTATTTATCTGCATCGCTATTATTTTATGAAAAATAAAATTAATTAAGTTGGAGCCGGGGATACGGACTGTATCAACAATAACTCCTGTAAAACCACTGCAGCTACATTATAGTTTTGTATTTATTGAACAATATGCTGTGCAATATGTTGAATGTGCAATATTTCTCCTCCTGTATATAAGCCATCCGTATTGCACATATCATTTCTATTTTTTTTTATTTCCTATTGTTTTGTTTTTCATTGTGTGCCATACATGTACACATGCACCTTAATCCTTATTTATCTTGATATACTGTATATACCTGGATATACTGTATATATATTGCTTATTCTTAATGCACCTTTTTCCTCCCTGTTTGCACCTCCAGTAACTTCTATGCCAATATGTGACGAGTGAATTTCTCCTCTGTGAGATCAATAAAGCTCATCTAATCACATCTACTCCAATCCAAATAAATAAATAAATATACACATGTTCAATAAATAAATAAGCATTCAATTAATTACCCCCAATAAATGGTGAAATGATATGTTCTCATAATAAATCATTTATTTAAAAAATGCTGTTATGTTCCTTTTTTTTAAATTCCTTTTTAAAATGCTTAACTATTTTTATTCTTTTTATTTTCTTTCAAAAAATCACTAGATTTTAAAAACACTCATAGGTTTTGAAAGGTATTATATATATATAGAAACTAAAACGCCGGATCTTTTCTGTCATTTTGTGTGCGTGTGAAGCATCTGCAATGTTTTCGTTAAATATTCAAATAAATAAGCCAAAGTTATTCAAAAGGGTATGTAAGAAAATATATTTTCTCTTTAGTTTTGTAAAATATAAGTGCCGTTGAAAGCTTTTGTTTTATCCTTGATTATTAATCAGGCTGCTCCAGCTGCCCCGCCCCTGACAGCTGCCGCTCCGTAGTCTGCTACTGATAGTCCAGCTTCTCTTGAACCGCGTCTGTAGAGCCTTCCTGACTCAGTGCGAAATTCATTTTGAATTACAGCCCTCTGCGTTTCCTTCTGATCGAGCCAAGGTGGCCTATGTAATCTCTCTGTTAGCGGGAAAGGCCAAATTATGGGGAACGTCAGAGTGGTTGAATAATCCTGAACTCTGCAGCTCTTATAATAATTTTTCTTTGGAAGTAATCAGAGTTTTTTGCCCAGTATTCTCCTATCCCTGCAGAGATCTGCCCTGCAGCAGACACGCAGCCCCGCGCACGCCTGTTGGTGTTTAATAAACGTTTTAAACTTTCCCACTGCCTGTCTCGCCTCGAATTCTGGGTCCAATATTCTCATTATTATCATTACATTTTTACAGGTTTGCTTAAAAAGGTTTATATAGTAGCCCATAATATAATAGTGAAACATAAAGTCAGGAAAATGTCTCATAGAAAATGTTTTTTATTTGCATTTCAAATCAATATATTACTGATAGCAAATGACATGTATCTCTTGGCCCTGGGAATATTACATGCCAGTCGCTGCTCCATTCAAGGCTACAACCTCATCGTTGTCTTGGAAAAACCGATGTGTAGACATTTACCCTCTTGTTCTCTGACAATAGAGTTCAAGCACCGCTATAGTAGTAGCGGCATTCTTGCATTAAGTGGTTTGCTTAATTAATTGGTGATGTTTAGAACAGGATGACATAGAGGAACCCATTATATCCAGATTACGTTCTGGTCATACGTGGTTAAATAGTACATGATTTAAAATGGGAATAAACCGGATTAGCTCACTAACTTGCGCGTTGATCACATAACTGTGTTTTTCTCTCCAAAACACACAACTGCACCGCAGGCTTTGGAAGAAAAATCCAATCCATCACGGCGGGGCGGTGCTGATCCCCGCAATATTAACCCTTCATTTCGTATTGATGATTAAAAGTATTTATAACTACATTATTTTACAGTACAGTACAGTAGTTAACATTTATACCGTACTTTTATTTGTTAAACAAATGCTTGGGCCTGTATAAAGTTTTTATTCCCTGATTTCAATGTTGTAAGGAGTATTTCATCGTATGATAACTCTAAAAAAAAAAAAAAAGGTTTCTACTTCACGTATTTCACCTATCGCTGGTTCTTTTTGGAATGTAACCTCCGCGATAAACGAGGGTTCACTGTATTTAAAATGGAAATACTCCGGATTAGCTCACTGACTTTTGGGTGGGTCACAACCATCCCTGACAACAGTTTAGAAACGCCGCTATTCATCGCGGCAGCAAGCAGCATTCTTGCATAATGTGCCTAAAAAGCCTGGGGGTTGGGCCTTTCATGCTTGTTGTAAGGCATCATAGCGTCCTTTTCCAGATCAAACTGAAAATTTTACCAGCTAGATGATAATAAAAATAACAAAAATAGTATAACAATACGCCTATTATTATCAGAGTAAGATATTGAGGCTGTAGAATGATAATCTCTATGGTCTAATGAAATTCCTTGGAAAGATGGAGCGCACATCAGCTGATCTAAATAAAAGAAAGATGCCATAAAGTCAAACAGCATAATAGGCTACTATCCGTAATATATATAAATAAGTTAAAGAAGTTATTGTACAAACACACAAAAACAATGTAACACACAAAAACAAAGCTTTCAACGGCACATATATTTTACAAAACTAAAGAAAATATATTTTCCTACATACCCTTTTGAATAACTTTGGCTTATCTTAATGAGGAATCAACTTTGGATATGATTTTAATTTCAACATCACCAGCCGCAGCACTGTCTCTGTCGCCTTTCTCTGGTTGCGCTACAGTCCGTATCCCCGGCTCCAACTTAATTAATTTTATTTTTCATTAAATAATAGCGATGCAGATAAATAGAAATAACAGTTCTCAGATAAGATCGGAGGTGTATCTATAACTACTATCAATCTATCTATAAATATTTTCATGAAATAAGATTATGCAGTCCCAATGTTAAATTAATTCATTAACTTTATTTTAATCAAAAACAAAATAAAATTGAACAATATCACACCAAGATCCCCAATAAACCTGCTTTTCAGTTGACTGCAGGGCCCACAAACGTACAGACACGGTGTCTACTGCAAGTCTCTGACTAAAGGAGCTGGTCAGCTCCTCTTTTTATACAGGCTCATGCGTGAATGTCCAACGAATAACTCCAATTGTTGTTTCAAAAATAGAAAACCTGGTTTCATTCTAACTTTCATTACTTTATAAAAAAAAAAAAAAAAAAATTTAAGGCAACTCGGCCACAGTTGGGATTGAACCCACAAGCTGTTAGTCTACACACCACTCAGCTTAACCACTGCGCTATAAGTTCGCAACACGTGACAGCCCTCCCAGTCTGCTACTTGACCAGACTGGGAGGGGTGTCACGTATTGCACGGCAAGAAAGTAACACACAAAAACAAAGCTTTCAACGGCACTTATATTTTACAAAACTAAAGAAAATATATTTTCTTACATACCCTTTTGAATAACTTTGGCTTATCTTAATGAGGAATCAACTTTGGATATGATTTTAATTTCAACATCACCAGCCGCAGCACTGTCTCTGTCGCCTTTCTCTGGTTGCGCTACAGTCCGTATCCCCGGCTCCAACTTAATTAATTTTATTTTTCATTAAATAATAGCGATGCAGATAAATAGAAATAACAGTTCTCAGATAAGATCGGAGGTGTATCTATAACTACGCAACCATTTTCATAAAATAAGATTATGCAGTCACTTGACTGCATAATCTTATGTTAAATTAATTCATTAACTTTATTTTAATCAAAAACAAAATAAAATAGCACAGTATCACACCAAGATCCCCAATAAACCTGCTTTTCAGTTGACTGCAGGCCAACACAAACGTCACCCTCAGCACGGCAGAGGTCCCAAGCGCCACCTGGTGGTTGTCCGGGTACATTGCAGTTCTTTTTGAAATAAAAAAACTGGCCTCAGGAAATACAACGTGATTCACGTGGGAATCACACAGGAATCACGCAGGAAACCGTCCATTTCCAACCAGTCCCCACTGTATGTATCGGCAGAAACACTCTCCTTTGAAACGCCACGCGGGTCCTGTCACAATCAGATCACGTATCCTAAATAGAAATGTTGAATTGATGAAGATGTTAAGAAACTCACAGGTAGAGAGTATTATTGCACTATTTAAAACACAACTAAAGAAAGAGACAATGTATTTACGTTGTAAATTGAGCTTTGGATCTGACTTCAATTTCAAGGGTATGATTGACGTATGCAGGAAGATTTACTCCATTAGCCGGAGTTGGTGCCAAGAAAATGGGAAAGTAATCACCATCGAGGCATGAAGGAGCGGTGTGTGAGTCCACTGAAAATGAGATAACAAATGTGTAAGAAGTAGTAATTGGAGAGAAATAGTTGAATGGAGGTTCTACATACCCAGAACAGTGAACTGCAGAGGGAGCTTGCTTAAAGGATCGATAGATGATCTGTAAGCTTGTGTGGTCTGAGCAAATGTGGTTGCAGGTGGGGGAAATGTGGAGGTTCTTGGGGCAAATGGAGTATTAGTTTGGGGAAATGTGGAGGTTGTTGGGGCAAATGAGGAAGTGGTTGGAGCAGCTGGAGTATTAATTTGGGGAAATGTGGTGGTTGTTGGGGCAAAGGGGGAGGTGGTTGGAGCAGCAGGAGTATTAGTTTGGGGAGATGTGGTGGTTATTTGGGAAAATGTGGTGGTTGTTGGGGCAGATGGAGTATTAGTTTGTGGAGATGTGGTGGTTGTTGGGGAAAATGTGGTGGTTGTTGGGGCAGATGGAATATTAGTTTGTGGAGATGTGGTGGTTGTTGGGGAAAATGCGGTGGTTGTTGGGGCAGATGGAGTATTAGTTTGTGGAGATGTGGTGGTTGTTGGGGAAAATGTGGTGGTTGTTGGGGCAGATGGAGTATTAGTTTGGGGAAATGTGGAGGTTGTTGGGGCAAATGAGGAAGTGGTTGGAGCAGCTGGAGTATTAGTTTGGGGAAATGTGGTGGTTGTTGGGGCAAATGGGGAGGTGGTTGGAGCAGCTGGAGTATTAGTTTGTGGAGATGTGGTGGTTGTTGGGACAAATGAGGTTGTGGTTGGAGCAGCTGGAGTATTAGTTTGTGGAGATGTGGTGGTTGTTGGGGAAAATGTGGTGGTTGTTGGGGCAGATGGAGTATTAGTTTGTGGAGATGTGGTGGTTGTTGGGGAAAATGTGGTGGTTGTTGGGGCAGATGTGGTGGTTAATATGGCTTGGCGTTTACGTCGTGTCATTGTTTGGGGCCACTTTATGGTGTAGGATCCATCGGAGTAGGACAGAGTTATGTCTTTGTTGGGGAAGTCCTCCACCACGAGCTCCACAGGGTAATATCCACTGCTTTGTCCTGGGTTATATGTGAGGGAGCAGGAATTCTAACATGGAGAAAATTTTGTTATTGCTTTCAATCTACTTTTTCAACAACTAACCTAGAAGCATTTTAGTTAATAGTTGCATAAAGATTTTTCTAAGTGGGACACAAATTTATAACTGTTGTGTAGAAATGTGTAGAGTGGCCTTTCGTTTTGCAAATGTTTTACACTCCCTTATTTCACAAACATTCAGTATTATGCCAAAAGACTTCAAAATAAAATGTAAGATATGAATATGAATTATAGATTTTTACCTGATCAAAAGAGAAACCATTGACAAGACCGCAAAGTGCACACTCATATGTAGCAGGTGTAGTGGGAATCCTGCACCTGACGTTGTCACCATCAGGGTCAAATGTTGGGATATTGAAAGTTCAAGGGCAGTTCCTGGGCACTCTGTAATGTGAAATTAAACTGATTAGAAAGTCTCACAAGTGAGGAGATATTATATCTGATTTAACTTCTTCTTTTTTCTATCATCATGAAAAAATCTTATTTTAGGATTTTTTTGAAAGGGACTCCATAGAGAAATAAGTTTCATACAGTGTTGTTTTGGTCAACAATGACTATGGCCAAAACATTTTGTTGACAAAGATTTTTTTTTATGACAATAAGACAACAACAATATGATGAGACATACATGAGTTTTAATTGTCTCGGTGAGGACTAAATGAAAATATTGATGGGTTATTTATTGGACAAATAAAATCAGTGGTATTTCTGCCTATTATGCATCTAATTTATCTGTGAAAAGCAGAGGGATCAACAATGCTTTACCCCATCCTGCCCATATTTGGCTACACCGTTCCCTATCCAAGAGCAGCCACTGCATGTTAAAAGACTTGAACTTGGTGGTTGGACACTATGAAAGCCTGCAGACATTTCTCCTTGGCTCTACCGTTCTTAAACCTCATCCAAAAATTTAGGCTATCTTGAACTTTATATATATATATATATTAGTGCTGTCAAAATTATCAGTTATTATCGCCATTAACGTAATCGAGGCCATTTTAATGGCGTATAATTTTTTTAACGTGAGATTAACGCTATGTGGTTTTATGGTACAATTTTCCAAGTACATCCCGCTGCAGCCTGTGGAAAGGCGGGGCTATTTTCCCAGTCTGTGCATTTCTCATAGGCTTCGAGAGCCGAGCTCCTCAAGGAAAAAAAGACGCTCATACACTGGGTGGCGCTAGTGCCTTTTCTTTAAGCCCCACCACCAACAAACAAGTTGAGTGTCTGGTGGCTAGTAGCAACCTGAAATACGCTGAGAAAACAGATTACTGAGGTGAAATGGAATCTGCTACGGCACTCTTGCTGTCTGTGTACGCCACAGGTCAGTATCGCGGTGTGTGTGTGGGTGGGTGTGTCTGTGTGTGTGTGTGTGGGTGGGTGGGTGGGTGTGTGTGTGTTCTCATTTTTGTTAAGAGGCTGAAAAGTAACTTTCTAGAGCATAGACTACCTCATCTAGTGATGTCGGTCTATTGATTTTGATGTATTGATTGAAAATTGTTCATTATTATCTTGGTTAATTAACATCTAATGTTAACTGTACTACATTTTATAGCAGTACGGTAAAATGCTTGTCTTTGTTCAAAAGACTGTATTGACTGTAAAGACTGTCTTTTACATCAGCCTGTTTTCAGGGCCTTTTTTTTTTGGCTACATATTTGTTATTTTTTGTTACATGCGTAAAGAAGAAGTTCCGCTTTTCACCTGTTTTATTAAAGCAGAAATTAAACAGGTGAAAAGCGGAACTTCTTTCTTCTTCTACGCTTGCATTATTGGCAGAGCAGACGCTGAATGCGCACTTTCATCTGGTTTGCCCACCGCTGTTTCCGCAGAGTCGCGGAACTTGCAGGCGCCGCTTTTAGGAAATCCTATACACTACTGTTTAGGCTCTAAAACATTCTAAATGACTCTGCTTCCTTCTTTAGTAAATTATGGACGCCACCCACTCAGGACACACTTTGGATTACATTGGACGAAAGCAGTATGGAGGAATATTGACACATTTTGTGGACTTCTATGGACCTTTCTGCCCGGGCCATAGACCTCCATTATTTGAATGTCAGCAGACAGCAAGAAGCCTCCCAGATCTCCAGATGCATTTGAGATATCAAAAAAGTACTCCAGAGTGTTGTTCAGCATGGGGTGAGCAGAAAATGAAGGCTAATCATGTTTTGGGTGTACTATTCCTTTAAGGAGCCATTACTATTAAAACGATTATTATTGTAAAAAGTGCTTCAGCTTCTTGTATCTCTGGTTTTTAGTGGAGACAGAAAGCCCTTCACACCAAACTAAGTTCTGGTTCTGCCGGAGGTTTCTTCCTGTACATACGCTTTTTTTTTTTTTACCTATAATTGTTGCCACTTAATATGCTGCAAAGTTAAGAAGTTAATGCAAAAGGCTGAGTTTTCTTAAATGCAAAACTGTTTACCTGTCATACTACTAAATTGAACCTGACTTCACTGCTGTATGGCGAGGAATGACTCTTAATGTCTGACATGTTCCAACAATCTTTTAAAATCTGCTCTTAAGTATAACAGATTTATGGTCAAATAGGGAAAGTAAAAGGAGAACAAGCAAACAATGAGTGGCTACCTGATAAGATGAGGTGTGATGATGGCAGGAGGTCTATTAGATTCACCAGTGTCTGATCGGATTCCCATGTCCACATGTGTCATCATTCTCAACTGGAGGTAACTACCTCTGACGTTTTGGGTCCAAAAGCCAGAACGCCAGGAGTATTCATATCTGTAAGGATATCTGTTGACAACATGTTTAATAAGATAACATGCTATCATTATCAAAGAATCTTTATTAAAGGTTATATATCTCAATGGGTTTACAATATTAAAGAATTTTTGGGTATACAAAGAAAATTGAATATTTTGATTTTCAAATTTTAAAACTTTTCAAGGTTCTATGACATCTTATACTCAGTGTCGGAAGCTTAACAGAGCCCACCTCATGTCAAAGGGCAGATTGCTGGTCAGTTTTCTATTTGTTGTCACTTCAAACTGTCTCCAGGTGACACCATAAGAACCAGAAGAGACGGATTCCACAGAGCGCTGTGTCTGGGTCCCACAGTTACCTCTCCAGCAAATTCCATCAACATTTGAATGGTGGTTGTAAAATGCAGTGTTCCTTTGTCGAAGTTCTACCTGCAAAGATTCACAGTAAATCTTGGTTTACATTTGCCGCAATAATGCACATTTTATATAAATTATATAAGCTATAAAGGGAAAAAAGGTGTTATTTTTGTCCGAATTAATCCCTTATTTTTAAGCAGAGCTTTATACTCTAAAAGATGTGGAAGAAGACTCACCTCATAGGTTCCATCTGCGTTCCGTCCCTTTGAGGTGAAGGCTACTGATCCACCATAAGACCGGTAGTTGCTGGATGCTACAGATGCAGCAGCGACCAGGAGCAACAGGAGCAGCAGAAGCGGTGCAAGAGATGTCATGCTGATGAGGATCTGTCCCTCACAAAAGTGGACCCCTTTTATACATTTCTATAAGGAAATACCTAGATCATTTACTGAAAGCAGGATTAAGGAAGATCAACCAGTTTAACCAGTTTGGGTTTCTTCTGACAGATTGCAATCAGACTGGGTTATCCACATTTGTCTAGCACCGTCATTTTATTTATTTATTTATTTATTTATTTATTTTTTAAGAGAGTACGAGGAAGCTAGAGGTGAGTTAAAATTTTGTGAATGACAAAAACAAAACTTGAACGTTTTAGATATTCAGGTTGCTCCACCGGTCTTAACACATATTTAATTAGTAAAATCCAGAAATATATTTGGCTCTTTGGGTGGGCCTATTTTTTTTTTTATAATGTAAAATGAGTATGATTTATTAAATGTATTACCAGAAATATCACTGACCATTTGTGAAAATCGAAATTACACATAAGTATAGAATTTCATCCTGAAACTGTAATGAGTTGAAAACCTTGGACCCAATATTCAAAAACAGACAGATCTGGATAGTTCAAAACTAGACTTTATTTAACTCTCAGCATGGCTGCTCGTCAGCTGGGGCGGATAAACCGGGTCCTGTTTCTGAGTGGAGCTGAAGCCAGCCGAGGCCGAGGGGCAACAGAGTCTTGAAGGGAATGTCCAAAGCCGAAGTCGAAGCAGAACCAAGTTCACAGACCAGAGGATCAGGAAGCCGATGAGGTACAGAAGGGGAATCCAAGCCAATGTCAGAAAAACAGTCCAAGTTTGGTGAGCCAGGTGAATCCAGGAATCAGTCCAGAACAGAGCAGATTAAAGAGCAGACTAGGGCAAAGCAAAACTCAGGATCCACAGGACAGAAACAGGTCACAATTTAGATAATCAAAAAAGCAAACAGAGGGCTAGAGTTACTCACACAAAACAGCTTGAATATTCTGGCACTGGTAGCTGGAAAACACACAGCATATATAGGAGCTGAAAACAGGTGGATCAGATAAGCAGTAATGAGAAAAACAGACAGAGTTACACAGGTGAGTGGAATGAGCAATCAGGCCAGCCACCAGTGCCAGGATCATGACAGAACCCCCCCCTCAAGGGCGGATTCCAGACGCCCCAATGGGCTGATCTGGGTGATCCCTGTGGAAAGCCCTAATGAGGTCCTTATCCAAGATGAACCGGGCCGGGACCCAGGACCTCTCCTCAGGTCCATACCCCTCCCAGTCTACTAAATACTGGAGCCCCCGGCCTCTCCGCCTAGACCTGAGAAGACGGCGGACCGTGTAGACCGGGTCTCCATCAATGAACCGGGCAGGTGGAGGTGACCCAGGTGTGGGCACAAAACCAGAGGACCTAACAGGTTTGACCAGGGATACATGGAAAGTGGGGTGAATCTTTAAGGTACGAGGGAGCTGGAGGCGGACGGCCACCGGGTTCACCACCTTAACAATAGGGAACGGCCCAATAAAGCGGGGAGCCAGCTTCTTGCTGTCGACCTTGAGAGGCAGGTCCCTAGTTGAGAGCCAAACTCTCTGACCCACCCTGTAAGTGGGTGCCGGCACCCTCCGGCGGTTGGCAGCCCTAGCTTGACCAACCAGGGCCTGAGAAATTGCTCTCCGGGCCCTTCTCCAAGCCCGTTGGCACCTAAGGGCAGAAAGGTGTGCAGAAGGGACCTTAGACTCCTTCTCCTGTATGGTGAACACCGGTGGCTGAAAACCAAAAACAACATAGAACGGAGAGAGTCCAGTGGTGCTAGAGGGAGCAGAGTTTATGGCATGCTCTACCCAAGGGAGTTGGCTGGCCCACTTAGTGGGATCAGCCTCACAGAGAATGCGGATCTTTGTCTCGATCTCCTGGTTGGCCCTCTCTGTCTGGCCATCTGTTTGGGGGTGAAAACCGGATGAGAGACTGACAGAGACCCCCAACAATGAACAGAACTCCCTCCAGAACCGAGAGACAAACTGGGGACCCCTGTCAGAAACAATGTCAGTGGGGAGACCATGGAGCCGAAAAACCTCACGGGTGAGGACCTCCCCCATTTCCTTAGCTGAGGGGAGTTTGGGCAGAGGGACCAAATGCAACATCTTAGAGAACCTGTCAATGATTGTAAGGATGACAGTATTACCCTCAGAACAAGGTAACCCAGTAACAAAGTCCATGGCAATGTGCGACCAAGGACGGGAAGGGATGGGTAGTGGCCGGAGGAGACCAGAAGGTGGTCTTTTGGATGCTTTGGATTGGTTACACTGTAAGCAGGCTGCCACGAACTCCCGCACGTCAGCAGACAGAGAAGGCCACCAAAACTGAGAACGAACAATGTAAATAGTCTTGGTTATACCAGGATGACAGAACAGATGAGAACAATGACAAAACTCAAGGACCTTCCCTCTAAGAGCATTAGGAACAAACAAACGATCAGACGGACAACCACTGGGAGGAGTTTGGTCAAGAAGGGCCTGTCTAACCTCCTCCTCTATGTTAACCATAGTTACAGCACACCTCACAGATTCAGGCAAGACATACTCCTCAGCACCACTGAGACTCTCCTCCTCCGCCTCAAACACCCTGGACAAAGCATCAGGTTTGGTATTCTTGGACCCGGGTCTGTAAGACAAAGAGAAGTTGAATCTCCCAAAAAACAGTGCCCACCTAGCCTGTCTGGGATTAAGTCTCTTGGCTGACTTGAGGTACTCCAGATTCTTGTGGTCTGTCCAGACCAGAAACGGAATACCTGAACCCTCCAGCCAGTGTCTCCATTCCTCCAAAGCCAGTTTGACTGCCAGCAGCTCTCTATCCCCGACATCATAGTTCTGCTCAGCTGCTGACAGTTTCTTGGAAAATAAAGCACAAGGGTGGATTCTTCCATCCTCAGCCTCCTGACTGAGCACCGCCCCGACCCCGGTAACGGAAGCATCCACCTCGACAATAAACTGCCTCTTGGGGTCGGGGGACACCAGAACTGGGGCTGAGGTGAAGGCAGCCTTGAGCCTCTGAAAAGCTCGATCCGCCTGATCGGACCAGCAAAACCTGACCTTGGATGATGTGAGGGCATGAAGGGGTGCTGCCACCTGACTAAAGTTCCTAATGAACCGGCGGTAAAAATTGGCAAATCCCAAGAACCTCTGGAGCTGCCTCCTATCCTTAGGAACCGGCCAATCGGTGACGGCGCTCACCTTCAAAGGGTCCATGGAGATCTGGTCGGGGGAGACAACAAAGCCCAGAAAAGAGATAGTACTCACGTGAAACTCACACTTCTCTGCCTTGACAAATAACTGGTTCTGGAGAAGGCGAAGCAACACTGACCTGACATGGAGCTTATGAGACTCCAAGTCCCGTGAGTAGATGAATATGTCATCTATGTAAACAAAGACAAAGTGACCAACCATGTCCCTAAGAACCTCGTTAACCAGGTTCTGAAAAACCGCCGGTGCATTGGTGAGGCCAAAAGGCATCACTAGATATTCATAGTGACCAGTCGGGGTGTTGAAAGCAGTCTTCCACTCATCACCCTCCCTGATGCGCACCAGGTGATATGCATTGCGGAGATCCAGCTTGGTAAAAACCTTAGCTCCCTGAATCTGATCAAATGCTGTGTTAATTAGGGGAATAGGATACCGATTCTTGACCGTAATGTCATTGAGACCCCTGTAATCAATGCAAGGTCTGAGGGATCCGTCCTTCTTGCCCACAAAAAAGAAGCCCGCCCCAGCAGGGGAAGAGGAAGGACGGATGATGCCAGCCCTAAGTGACTCGGAAATGTATTTCTCCATAGCTTGGGATTCAGGGGCCGACAAGGAATATAACCTACCCCTAGGTGGTGTGGAACCGGGCAGTAGATCAATCCCACAGTCAAAAGGTCTATGGGGAGGTAAGGCTGTGGCCCTGCCCTTACTGAACACCTCTCTGAGGTCAAGGTATTCATCTGGGACCTTAGAAAGATCTGGAGAAAACTCTGGATCAACAGAATAACCCAACATCCTAGACTTAGCTGATAGTAAACAGGAACCTGAACAAGCAATGGACCAACCCAAAACCTCCACCCTTTGCCAGTCAATGTGCGGGTTGTGCTTAGTAAGCCAGGTAGAACCTAATATTACAGGAATCTGAGGTGAATCAATAATAAGAAAAACTAACTGTTCAACATGGTTCCCCCCCACCACCAGCTCTACAGGTTCAGTCCTAAGAGATGACTGGTTAAGCTGATGTCCATCTAAGGCTAGTACCTGATGAGAGTCCGGTGTTGGAAAAAGCTTGATGCCGAGCTTTCTGGCCAGGTCCCCATCCATGAACTCGGTATCTGCTCCAGAATCCAAAAAGGCTGACAAACTATGGCTATGTGAGCCAACAGAAAGAGTCACAGGAAGCAGAAAGTCTGGGGAGGCAGATAGCCTGGCTCGGCTCAATAGGATCCTCCCCGGAGCCTGATCCCTTACCGAGCAGAATTTCAGCCGATGTCCCTCTCCTCCGCAGTAGAGACAGAGCCGGAGCCTGTAGCGGCGATCCCTCTCCTCCTTGGTGAGGCACGAACGTCCCAGCTGTATGGGCTTAGGACCAGAAGAGAGTAGGGGTTCCGAAGTCCTCCCACGATCCTCTGAGACTGCATTGAAGGGAAGGCGGCACGTACTAGAGGACCACTCCCTTCGACGCTCCTGTAGGCGAAGGTCGATGCGGGAAGCCAACTCCTCCAGCTCCCTAAGAGAAAGAGGATAATCACGGGTGGAGAGCTCGTCCTTGATCCTCTCTCCGAGTCCCGTGATGAAGACGTCCATCAGAGCCTCCTCATTCCAAGCACTCTCAGCAGCCAGCAGATGGAAATCGATAATGTACTCAGACACTGACCGATTCCCCTGCTTTAGAGTCAACAGTCCCCTAGAAGCTTCTCTGCTGGGAAGAACAGGGCTAAAAACTCGAAGTAGTTCCTCAGAAAAAAACCCATACGAATCACACAGGGAGGAGTTATTCTGCCACACAGATGTTCCCCATATCTTCGCCCTACCCGCTAACAGCGAAATAACATAGGCCACCCTGGCTCGGTCAGAAGGAAACGCGTTAGGCTGCAGCTCAAAGTGGATCTCACACTGGGTTAAAAAAGCTCTGCAGTGCTCCGGATCGCCCCTATACAGTTCTGGGGCAGACAGACGTGGTTCATTATTGGCAGAAACAGAGGGAGGCAAGGAAACAGGCGCGGCTGTGTGGGAGTGGTTTGAGGCAGTTAAAGTCCGATTGCGCAGGTGAGTGAGAATCTCAGTAACTCCGGATTCTAGCTGAGACATTTTCAGATCGACGGCCTCGCTCCAAGATCTGTCTGCTGATGGGTCCATAATTTGGCCAGAATATTCTGTAATGAGTTGAAAACCTTGGACCCAATATTCAAAAACAGACAGATCTGGATAGTTCAAAACTAGACTTTATTTAACTCTCAGCATGGCTGCTCGTCAGCTGGGGCGGATAAACCGGGTCCTGTTTCTGAGTGGAGCTGAAGCCAGCCGAGGCCGAGGGGCAACAGAGTCCTGAAGGGAATGTCCAAAGCCGAAGTCGAAGCAGAACCAAGTTCACAGACCAGAGGATCAGAAAGCCGATGAGGTACAGAAGGGGAATCCAAGCCAATGTCAGAAAAACAGTCCAAGTTTGGTGAGCCAGGTGAATCCAGGAATCAGTCCAGAACAGAGCAGATTAAAGAGCAGACTAGGGCAAAGCAAAACTCAGGATCCACAGGACAGAAACAGGTCACAATTTAGATAATCAAAAAAGCAAACAGAGGGCTAGAGTTACTCACACAAAACAGCTTGAATATTCTGGCACTGGTAGCTGGAAAACACACAGCATATATAGGAGCTGAAAACAGGTGGATCAGATAAGCAGTAATGAGAAAAACAGACAGAGTTACACAGGTGAGTGGAATGAGCAATCAGGCCAGCCACCAGTGCCAGGATCATGACAGAAACATTTTTGAAAGAAGATAGACTTTTATAACATTGGGAAGCAGCTAACACTAAGCTCATCACTCCATTGCGGATTGGCAGACCTCTGTTCATCAGTAATTCACTACCCTTACCAAACATAGTGTGGGAAGCAGCTTGGACAGGACCTCTGAGGTAAAGACAGGGCAGATGTAGAGCTGATGTAAGAAGAGCAGAAAGAAATAAGAGCTCAAGCTGTGATTCGGCCCAATTTGGAAAGACTGCAAACACTGGGCGAGTGCGGTGCTTCGGGGTTGCGGCTTCCCCACTTGGTATTTTACACAGTAAATGCTGCAGGTGAGCAGCAGGTCCATGTTTTTCCACTTAGTGCACCAATGTTGAATTGCAGTAGGTACCTAGTCTTTTCAATCTGATCTAATTCTAAATCATGGTCGGTCATTAGAGCCCAGCTTATAGACATAGACTTAGACTCAGACTTAGACTCAACTTTATTTATCCCTTTGGAATACTCCTTCAGGGAAATTCTGGTTCCAGTAGTTTTTATTGAGTATAAAGAGTCAAAGCAAGATGCCATTAAAGATTAAAAAAAATACAACAGACAATATAAGAAGAGTGTATATAGTACAAAAAAGCATAACAAAGGAAAAAATAATGTCCTGGAATATGTTTCCCTTTGATAAAAAAAAAAATATCTGCACAGTAGAGAGTTAATTGGAGACTATACATTAATGACTTGGATTATTGCACATGCACTGCAGAAATGTACTGACCTTATAAAATAAGGTATCATTATTTGTTTACGATCCTTGAGAGATACGGATTTAGTGCAATATTTAATTCATGGATTGCGTTAATATATATGCGAACACCCAAGCTATGGTAAGAAAGAATAGTATAATATCTGATCCATTCCCACTGTCACCCCTGCTACTGATGATGTTGCAATCTATGGAAGCAAATTCGTTACCATATTTCATGATGAAAAAGCAAGCTTTCAGAAATGCTTTTTCATTTTAAGAATGTGGCTGCATTGTTTGGCTCATAAATGAAGGCTTAAACTAACTCACATAATCCGGTTTGCATTTTAATCTTCTTCAAGACTGCTCATCCTTTTACTTAATTAAAATTAACCTTGAAAAAGACATACTTGAGGATTTATTTTTCAAAATGTATCCCACAGCAAATACATAACAAATTTTAATTTTGATCACTGCTAAAATTTGAAAATGAAAAAAGCATTTCTGGAAACGCTAGAGATTGAAATAACAAATTCTGCAAAGGTGGGAGAAAAGAGAATGAAGCAGAAGATGAAAAGGGGGGTCCCTCATTTCTCCAGCAGTCTAAGCTTATAGCACTCATAACTATAGAGATAGCTCAGCTCTCAATGTATTGTATATCTTACTACAGTTGTTGTTGTAATAACTCTAAAAGAGTCAAAGTACTTTGACACTGAATATTTAACACTGTGGAATTTACTGACTAACTTGGACTTTAAGCACAACTCAGTTTTGTTTACTGATTTCAGGACTTCTGACCTCTGGGAGGTTGTAGTGTATTTTATTTAAAGGCAATGCATTAAAGCTATTCCCTGTGTCAAGCACATTGATTATTGTGGTTGGAACATGAAAATGTTCTTTTGAAGGCTTTTCATGTTATCCAATTTTAGTTAGGAAGG
The DNA here is from genome assembly GCA_018398635.1 of Cyprinodon brontotheroides. Lineage (NCBI taxonomy): Eukaryota > Metazoa > Chordata > Actinopteri > Cyprinodontiformes > Cyprinodontidae > Cyprinodon > Cyprinodon brontotheroides. Next base: position 5,030,235 of record JAGKQL010000005.1, on the reverse strand, counting down.
CAGTAGAAGCAGTTTTCCTGTCTTGCAAAGTCCAATTTTGGTTATGTTTATCAGATTTTGAGATAAAAAAAAAAAAAGAATGTGACTTCTAAAGGATTGGCTGCTTCATCGGAAGACACCTAGCTTTCAATTATTCTTTGGCAGTAGACATAAGCTCAACCAGACATGCTGGAAAATATCCAGCATTAACTAACGCTCAGTAAAAAACTCCAAAGTTTGTTATGCTGCTTTTCTCAGAGCTATCTTTCACCATGACTGTGACAGGAACTATTCCACCTAGCAGTACATCTGCCTGTTTAAGATTCAGCTTCCAGGAATGATTATTTGCTGCTGCATTCTTATTTGTCACATTTCACTTTGATTCAAGACTTCAAAGAACTTGTAAAAAACAACTTTCCTGTAGTGCATACCTGACTTGCCATGACAGGATATGTAAAAACAGGTCCAACATAAAGCTGGTGAAGATTCTCTGTCATCTAGGTCATAGTCTTTCTGTAAAAGTTTAAAAATAATCCACGGGACTTTGTTTCAAAGGTTTGAAGACGTTTCACTTCCCCTCCAGGAAGCTTTCTCAATTAAAAATGTCTGGATTTGCATCCAGACATTTTGAATTACATTTTGAATGTAATAACTGAAACTCTCTTTTCCATTTCTTCCATGTAAAGATTGGCTACAATTGGTGACACTGGATATCCCATTGCACAACCATGCTTCTGTCTGTAAAAATTATCTCTGAATTTGAAATAGGTTGTGGAAAGACAAAGGCCCGGTAGTATGCAGACCTGGTTCCGGAGTGAATGTTAGTCCTATTGTATTTTAAGTCTTACTATTATGGAAGCTCATTGGTAGAAATTCCCTTATGAGACAGAAAGAAGGCCACAATTCACACCATTTTATCATCCTAGAGGGGGGAAACATTTAATTATGAAAACCAAATTCATTCAGCTGTCTTAACAACTCCATACATTCAGCACTGCATCGTCACAAATTCAGTTATTCCCCACCTTCACTCTCATTTCACCCTCAGTTGTTTTATAGTCTCAACATCGTGATACGTGAACTGCACATGCACAGGAATATCATGTCGAAAGCTTACTGGAATTCACGTGTGCTAGTCAGCACCAAAGTTGCTTTGACACTAGAAGGATGTTTATACAGATGTTCTCTGTTTACGCCAAACCTCCTCATACATCATCTAATTGCATACGAATAAGGCATTAGAGACCTTATTATTGCTAAGACTCATACTTGACCTTCAGCATCTATTGTTTTGTTGCTAAGAAAGTATAGGGCCACGTATAAGGATATATAAGGTAATAAAACTGTTGCTACACTATCTTGTTGAAGACGTGGCCTGACTGTTTCCACTGCCTCTGATAAAGGTATTGCTGAATTTACACAACTATAAGCATATTTGTCGTGTCTTTTATTAAACATTCAAAAATGGTGTTCCACAATTTTGTCCAATGCAGCTCTGCCACTAGGTTGGTCCAAGTGCACTGGCTGGAGGTCATCATCAGGCTGCACCCCCACCACAGGGATCCTCTCCTTTCTAATAGTGGCAATGGTATGCAATATTGTACATGCAAAGATAACGTCACAGGTCTTGTCAGGTCAGTTGCAACCCTTAGACGTTTTAGACACTAAAATCTTTCCTTTAGTTGCCCAAAGGTCATTTCACTGCATGCCCTTGTCCTGGCTAGAGCTGCATTCGAATAGGTTTGTGGTCAAGGGTTTGGCTCAGGGAAGGGCGTGATAAAATACTGCCTGCCGGCATAGCCCCTGTCTCCAAGCAGGAGCCCATCAAAATCCCTATTAATGGAAAAGTCAGTTTTGTTAGGCTCAGCATAAGTGTGTTTAATACTGTGAACCTGATATGCATGTTCCCTTACCACGTTCAAATAATGTACATAAATGTGACTCTCTAAAAATTATTGAGTCGTGCACTGATCCTGGGAATTTTGCATCCACATTTGTCATATGATAGAGTCAAACACCATATAAGAGATTATAGTCAGTCAACTGCATACTTTTTGATTCTATTCCTTTTTTTATGTAAGATATTGCTAATCTGGAATATTATAAATTTTAAAGTAACTTACCTGCACATTTACACAGTGAACCCCCTTTCGGTTCACAAAATCCCCTTCATTTGGGCCTGATGGGGCCTTGATTGGGATGTGTGTGCAGTCTATGGCACCAACCATAGGGAAGACTGAAGGACACTTGCTGTACATCATAGTTTTTGGGATGGTCATGATTGCATCTCATTAACAATTATAAATGTACCTGCAATAATCAAAAAAAATCTGCTTTTGCAAACCTGGTGTCATGATTCACATTCTGTTTGCTCCCCCTTATTTAGAGAGCTTTTTTTCTCTCACCTGTCGCTTTTTCCTCCCTGCCTCAGTTATCATTTATTCCCTCTCACCTGTTTCCCTTTGTTTTATATTCAGTTCAGCCTGAGCATCTCAGTGCCAGATCATTACATTTTGCCCTTTTGTTAGCCTCTCTGTTATTTTGATTCCTTGGTTCATGTTTTGGATCCTAGCAGCCAGTGGAAAGAGGGTTTTGTGTTTGTCTCTTCTCCTGCTCCTGATCGGCCCACTGTTCCTCCCCCGCTCCTGAGTCCTCTGGGTTTTTGGCCCTATATGTGGGAGGGTTCGCTTTATCCAAGTGCAAGCCTGGCTCCAGGGATGAGACCAGTTTAAAAGGTCCTGCATCAAGTTCTGGTTCCATCATTCCTGTCTCCCTGATACCTTCTGCCACTGAGCTCTCGCTCCATCTGCACCACCTGACTTGTTCACCCCTGTGCATGACCACCCCTGGTCACGCTTTCGACCCCGTCAGGACTCTGAACCTGCCTGGGAGCTTGTAGGGATGCCTGGAAGTCTGGATCCCTGCCACCCAATTCTGTTCCCTGCCTCGCTCTGAATCCTGTTTCTGTCTGTTCCTTGTGCCTTGTCTCCTGGATCCCTGACCAGGATCGGTTTTCCAGCATGTCCTCTGGGACTGCAGCACTCGGGACATTCTTGACGTTCCTGACTGTTAAACCAGGTGTAAGTGGCCAACCTGTGATAATCAATCATCTTCGTCAGGATGATCGCGGGTCACTTACCTGTGTTTCTCTTTGCAGAATAAGCCTGAGATTGAGCAAGTGCCCCGCCTCCCCTTCATATGTCCGCTGCAGAGCCACAGCTCCAATTCTTTTTAGTTTTTGTTTTGTTAATAAACGCTTTTGAACTTTCCTAATACTGACTGTCTCTCCCTTGAATACTGGGTCCATCTGTCCGGGCTACTTTTATGACACCTAGGGACTTAAGTGCCTGGAAATATCACAAAAATCCCTAAAAACTGCCTGGTTCCATGTAAACTTTGCGAATGGCACGACAGACAGCACTTTTCACTAAGTTCTCTGCATCTCCAATAGCGTAAAGGAAAGTGCCAATCGCCTGCGCACATGTTGCTATGACAGCAAGTCCAAGATGAGTGTTGAAGAACCAAATAATTCAAGATCATGCTAAATTGTCAACCATCAAATCCTGCTAAGATTTGACGGTTCTTCTACGAAGAACAGAGCCCTGGTCTTCAGGGATCCCTACCCTGTGTCAGAAAGCGGTGTTGGTTTGGAGGACCCGAATGCAGAGACGAGTTGGCAGAGGTGAATTTAAGTGGTTTAATAAGGTTCACAGGCACTGAGGCAGGAGGTTCACAGGCACTGAGGCAGTAATCAAAAAAATCCAACAAAATAACTCACAAACCAGAACCTAGGAGACATCAGGGGAAAACCAAAATCTAGAACCAGGAAGAGACAAAGGAGAAAGCAGACAGGCACGATTGACAAGAGGTTAGGCACGAGAGGTTAGATGAGGGATCCAGCAAACAGGAACTGAAGAGGGAGGCTTTTTAAAGGGGACAGAGACAGGGAGAGGGCTAATGAGGGAATTAAAAACAGGTGAGGGCTGAACAGAAAAAAGAGCAAGAGAAAGAGGACACAAGAGGGCAGCAGAGGACAACAAATGGAAAACCTGGAAGACACCAGAACTAATAAGAAAACAACAACAAAATAATAATCAAATAACTAGGATAAAGAAACATGGTGAAAAGAAAACTAAACACTAGAAATCAAGGGGCAAAAGAAAAACATTACAGAAACAGAAAACTAACACCCTGCATGTTTTAGATATGTCTCTATTGTAGCACACCTGATTCAAATGAGGGCTCCTCCTCTGCAACCAAGTGCTGCAGAAGCCTGTTAATCATTCTTTTCAGGAAACAACAAAGCCATGCAGGACACGGTCCCTGAGGAACAGGGGGGAGCCTCTGAATAGTGGTTAAACCTTTACTTGTATACATTAATATAATGTACTTGTAGGAGCCAATTATCCTTTGGTGTGCTCCTTGCTTTCCTGTCTAATTGGTTCTGCGGCTGATTATTGCCGATCATTTCCACCTGGTTCCTCTACTATTTAAGTTGTGTGTTTGCCTCCCATCAGCGCCGGGTTATTCTTGTGTTTTTGAGATACGTTCCCCAGCAATCTGTAGTCTGCCTGTTTCCCTGATAGTGACCAGTTTCTGCCCTGAGGATTTCGAGTTTTTTGCCTTGCCCCTGTCTGCTCTGTTTGTCCTGTCTGATCCTGGATTCTACCGGCTTCTGAACCTGGAACTGTCGTCTGACTTCGGCCTTGGATTTCCCCTCTGGACTCTGTTGCTGCTCGGCGTCTGCTGCTCGCTCTCTAGGAACTCTGGGGGCGTCTCCCGCCGCAACTGCGGTCAAAGCTCCGCAAACGGACTGAACTTTGAATCAGGTCAGTGACTTTGCTCCAAGTCGTGTTAAACTCCATATCCAGTCACTGATCTGTATTCTCCCATTTCTGCAGAGATCCGCCCCGCAGCAGACGAGCAGCCCCGCGCACCTGTTTTGTTAAATAAACGCTTTGAACTTTCCCACTGCCTGTCTCGCCTCGAATTCTGGGTCCTACATTCTGAGATCATTACAGAATAACCTGGCCAAAACATGGACCCATCGGCAGACGGGCAGTGGCGAAATGACGTGGATCAGAGCATTTCCCGTCTAGAATCTGGCATGCAGGAGATCCTCAATTACCTGCGTAACCCGGCGGCTCCAGCTGCCCCGCCCCTGACAGCTGCCGCGCGCTCGTCTTCTACTGATAGTCCACCTTCTCTTGAACCGCGTCTGTCCCCTCCTGAAGTGTTTAAAGGGGATCCTGACCAATGCAGAGCTTTCCTGACTCAGTGCGAGATTCATTTTGAGTTACAGCCCTCTGCGTTTCCTTCTGATCGTGCCAAGGTGGCCTATGTAATATCTCTTTTAGCGGGAAAGGCCAAATTATGGGGAACGTCAGAGTGGCTGAATGATCCTGAACTCTGCAGCTCGTATGATTATTTTTCTTTGGAACTAATCCGAGTTTTTTGTCCAGTTCTTCCAAGTAGGGAAGCCTCCCGGGGACTATTGACTCTCAGACAGGGAGATCGGTCAGTGATGGAGTACATCACTGACTTCCATCTGCTGTCTGCCGATTGTTCCTGGAATGAGGACGCCCTCATGGATGTGTTTTTTTTTGGCCTGCGGGAAAGCATCAAGGATGAGCTTTCGACCCGCGACTACCCCCGGACTCTGAAGCAGCTGGAGGACCTTGCCAACCGGATCGACCTTCGCCTCACTGAGCGTCGCAGGGAGAGGAGAGCACTGACGACGGCCTCCCCTCAACCTGTTCTTCACTCCGCACCCTATGCTCCTGCATCAGCCCCTGGTCCGGCTCGGATGCCAGAGCCCGAACCGATGCAGCTGGGACGCACATGCCTCTCCAAGGAGGAGAGGGCACGTCGAATCAACTGCCACCTCTGTCTGTACTGTGGCAGTGATGGACACTTCCTCAGTTCCTGTCCTTCCAGGGGAAAAACTAGGCTGGGACGCACCAGACTCTCTGCCTCCCCAGCTCTCCTGCTACCTAAGACTCGTTTGGTTTCTTTCAGAACCCCAGACCCTCCAGTAGCCTCGGCCCCGGCACCCCCGGAGCCTGGTCCGGATTATTTTTCTCCCCCTTCTTCTGAGTCTGGTTTGGTGGATTTTTATTATGGGGATAGAGAAGATCTTTATCCTTTCCGTTCACCTCCACCCACCAGATCCAGAGAGGGGGGCCCTGCCTTCACTGTCAGGCGCCTCCTCAGGTCTAGGAGGTTAGGCAGCGGGCTTCAGTATTTGGTTGACTGGGAGGGTTATGGACCTAGGGAAAGGTCCTGGATTCCGGCCCGGTTGATCCGGGATCAGGACCCCCACTACGGGGATCATCCTGATCAGCCTGTTGGGGCGTCTGGAATCCGCCCTTGAAGGGGGGGTTCTGTCATGATCTCGGCGCTGATGGTTTGGTTTTTTCCTTTGCTCCTTGCTTTCCTGTCTAATTGGTTCTGCGGCTGATTATTGCCGATCATTTCCACCTGGTTCCTCTACTATTTAAGTTGTGTGTTTGCCTCCCATCAGCGCCGGGTTATTCTTGTGTTTTTGAGATACGTTCCCCAGCAATCTGTAGTCTGCCTGTTTCCCTGATATTGACCAGTTTCTGCCCTGAGGATTTCGAGTTTTTTGCCTTGCCCCTGTCTGCTCTGTTTGTCCTGTCTGATCCTGGATTCTACCGGCTTCTGAACCTGGAACTGTCGTCTGACTTCGGCCTTGGATTTCCCCTCTGGACTCTGTTGCTGCTCGGCGTCTGCTGCGCGCTCTCTAGGAACTCTGGGGCGTCTCCCGCCGCACCTGCGGTCAAACCTCAGCAAACGGACTGAACTTTGAATCAGGTCAGTGACTTTGCTCCAAGTCGTGTTAAAGCTCCATATCCAGTCACTGATCTGTATTCTCCCATTTCTGCAGAGATCCGCCCCGCAGCAGACGAGCAATCAATACCTGCCCCAGCTACCTTTTCCATCAATGTAAACTGTGTTGTAGCAATGCATCATCTCAGCTGCAGCCTTTTCTGCTCAGTTCTTTCTGCATTTTTTCATTTTATTTTTATTTTTTGCCTGCAGTCTCACAGGTCCTAGGAAAACCGAATGCTTATAGACAGAAGTGTTCACAAATAACATGCCATGCCTGACCTTTGGAATGCTGTTGTGGCCTTATCTTAATGCAGGAAGCATCAGTCTCAATGGATCACTGCAAAGCAAGAGCCCTTCTAACACAGCCACTGCATATTTATTCTTTGCAATGAGAAGCATTCCTTTTTACATAGAGCAACACGATCTTTTATCAAACAGACACCTTTTTCTTCTGTAGTTGCACCTTTCAGTCAATCACCAACATAGACCATTGGCTAAAAAGTTGACTGATTGATCTTGTCTTGGGTCAGAGCTCAGATGCTTAGGCAGCCGTTAGATATTACTTTAAACTATCTGATGGAAGACAGAGCGATACGAAAGATCCTTTCTGCCTACAGCTATCAATAGATAGATAGAACTATGGATAGATGCATTGTTTTTATCAAATTTACCCCACAAATTATCTATTTTTCATCAAATCTTACTTTTATTTAAATAAATATTCACATTCTCTAGGAAATGGTTGATAGATTAAATAATAGATTTGCTGTAGGAACAAAGCAGCCTTTAAAGTGGTTTGGTATCTTCTACCATCTCTTCTTCTTCCTGATTGTGCTTTTTGAAGCAGCAAAGTTTTAAAATCTATTGTTTTTTTACACAATATTGTTTGCTCAGTTTGACAAACGAGCATCTTACATGTTGAAAGCACATTTTCTTTATTTTTTTGTCTTTGTCACTTTCTCTTTGTTAGTACATCATGTGTTTTAGCATGTTTTATTACTTTTATTTAAGAGAATATAATTTTTCTACTTTTTAACATGTTTGAAAAAGAAATATACTAAATATACCACCATTCAATAAAGATATATGTGTTACAGTCTATAAAAACATATTTACTTTTATTTTTATGGAGGTTATAATGCATAGTTACACTGAAATAGCCTTATCCTCCAGCGCCCTCTGCTGTTTTGGCTACAGACTGCAATCTCATATTGGGAACTGTACCCTGTAAAGTGATTTAGTGAATTTCTGGTAAACAAAACAATAACTGGTTTGTTTTTATTTGTAAATTCATAACTTCCCTTTTATTCAATGCATTTTTAGAAACTGCAAAAGAAAATAGTGCATAAATATATTAGTAATATGTTTGGAATAAACAAAAAGCCTTTTACTTAGTTGAATATTATAGAAAACATTTTGCCAGAAAATTGTATGTGGTTTGCATCGATGAAGAACTTGCTACATATTTTCAACAAATATCAAAATATGTTTATTTCAGATCTGGTTTTGTCATGATGGGTTTAAGGTTCTTAGCCCACATGCAGAACACAATGGAGGCTGGGTAAAAGTTTAACAGAGTTTATTGAATGTTCAGAGACACACAAGATAATGTACAGGATCAGGAGCTGGTCCGGGCTGGTTCACTGAAGTCTGCAGAGATGATAGTTTGATTAGCGGAGCAGGCAGATGAGTTATGAGTCCTTAGATAATTCAGATTCTACCTTGATTGGGTCCGGGTTTCTCTTTGAGAGGAGGGAACCGTTGGGTCCAGAGACTGTTGGTTTAGCAGAGTACACAAGCAGCTGCAGCGTCTAGCTTCTGACTTTGAATGGCAGACCTTGATCAGAGTTTCCAGCTCTTCACACAGAGCGGCAGGGGAAATCCACATAGGAATCTTCAGGTTTGGCTCTCCAGGGCAGATTGGCAGGTTGAGCTCATCCAGAGCTTCAGGCAGGCTAGAGACAGGTTTCCAAACTAAGGTCAACACTGCGCGGCGTCGAAGCAAAGAGTCACAGCTGGTTGCATAAAAGAAGGGGTCTCCTGATGGTAGATGCGCCTCAGGTGTGCTGGAAAACTCCAGCTCCAGGAGAGAGACCCACGGCGGCGACTCTGCTGGAGGAAGGTGGTACAGGCTCCAGATCCCAACAGTACGCCCCCCCCTCAACGACCGCGGTGATGGACCAATGAATCGGGGGGACAGTTTCCGAGAGACATACCCTTGAGGGGAATGTCTTGTGTGGAGCGACAGCCATACACTCTTGGCCTATGGGAGAGAGTCAGGGGCCGGGCGCTCTCTTGGAGTCAGCGAAAGCGTTAGTGGAAGCTGATGAGCGGTTGAGGGGTGGCGATGGTGTCCCTTCCAGACTCTCTGACAACGGCGGATGTGATGATGGACTGATCGGACTGAGATCTCTCTCTCGTCTGCGAGGGAAAGAGTGAAGGCTGATAACCCGAGGGACACCTGGAACGGGGATAGACCAGTAGAAGCAGATTTTTAGTGAATTGTGGGCATATTCGATCCAGGTCAGAAACTGACTCCAGTCAGTTGGGTTGTTGTTTGAGGTTGAGGCAGCCGGAGAGTGGACTCAAGTTGCTGATTCATTCTCTCCGTCTGCCCGTTGGACTGTGGGTGATAACCAGAGGTGAGAGAGGACTTACAGTTTAACGCAGAATAGAAGGCTTTCCAGACCTGAGAGATGAACTGTGGACCGCGGTGGGAGAATTTCTTGTGGGATGCCATGGAGTCGGAAAACATGCTTCACGAGAAGCTGGGCCGTCTGGAAAGCCATGGGAAGTTTCCTGAGGGGAATTAAGTGACAGGCCTTGGAAAAACGGTCGACAATGGTTAAAATGGTGGACATACCTCTGGAAATCGGGAGACCAGTGACAAAATCTACAGCAATATGTGACCAGGGATGGGTTGGAACAGGTAGAGGATGCAGCAGGCCAGATGGTTGTTGGTGAGAGGTTTTGTTTCTGGCGCCAGATGGGACATGCCAAAACGTACTCCTTAACGTCTTTGTGTAAAGGAAGGCCACCAGAAACGTCTTGTAATCAGGGCAATAGTTCTGCTCACTCCAGGATGGGCGGAAAATTTAGCTGCATGCATCCATCTGGATCAGTCGGGATCTGACGGAAGATGGAACATAGTTCTTATTTGGAGGGCCGTTACCTGGGTCAGGTTCAGAGGCTAGGGCAGAGTTGATGAGATCAGTGATCTCCCAGGAAACCACTCCAACAGTACAGGAGGCAGGAAGAACAGGCTCGGGCGTCTCAGGTTGATCAGCAGAGTAAAGACGAGAGAGAGAATCGGGCTTGACGTTCTTGGAACCAGGTCTGTAAGAGATTATGAGATTGAATCGGGAGAAGAACAATGACCATCTTGAATGACGTGGATTAGATTGTTTGGCGGATTGGAGATAGGCCAGGTTCTTGTGGTCTGTCCAGACCAAAACTGGATGCTCGGCCCCCTCGAGCAAGTGTCTCCATTCCTCCAAGGCAAGTTTGATGGCTAGAAGTTCTCGGTCTCCAACATCATAGTTTTGCTCCGCAGGTGAGAGACTACGTGAAAAGAAGGCACAGGGGTGAATCCTTTGGTCTGAGTCAGATTGTTGAGACAAAACAGCTCCCACACCGGAGTGTGATGCATTCATCTCTAAGATAAACTGCTTAGAGGGATCTGGCTGGATAAGGATGGGAGCTCTAGAAAACAGGCCTTTTAATTTCTCAAAAGCGTTCTGGGCTTCAGGTGTCCATTGAAAAGTCTTCTTTACAGAAGTCAGAGTTGTGAGAGGTAGAGCTGTTTGACTGTAATTTCTTATGAAACATCTGTAAAAGTTTGCAAAACCAAGGAATCTCTGAAGCTGTTTGCGGTTTTCAGGTGTCGGCCAGTCCAGAACTGCCTTTATCTTGTCTTCGGATGGCTTAACCTGCCCGCCCTCAAGCACAAACCCTAGAAAAGTGACAGATGGTTGGTGAAATTCACATTTTTCTGCCTTCACAAAGAGCTTGTTTTCCAAAAGTCTCTGAAGAACTAGACGGACATGTTTCTTATGCTCTGATAGGTTCTTGGAGTAGATCAAAATATCATTGATGTACACAAAAACGAATACATTCAAAAAATCTCTGAGGACGTCATTGACTAGAGCTTGAAAACAGGCAGGAACGTTTGTGAGACCAAAAGGCATGACCAAATACTCAAATTGGCCTAAGGGGGTCTTAAAGGCTGTCTTCCATTCGTCTCCTTCTCTTATCCTAAGAAGGTGATAAGCATTTCTCAAATCGAGTTTGGTGAAAACTGTTGCACCCTCAACAGGTTCAAATGCTGATGCCAGTAATGGTAGGGGGTACTTATTTTTGACGGTTATCTGGTTTGTGGGCCTCTGTAACTCTATACAGGGTCGTAGGGAACCATCCTTTTTACCCACAAAAAAGAAACCAGCACCAAGGGGGGAAGACGATGGACGGATTATCCCAGCAGCTAGAGACTCATTGATATATTTCTCCATGGTTTCACGCTCAGGCTTAGAGATGTTATAAAAGTCTACTGAGGTGTTATTAAACAGTTTTATGCTACTGCAAAGA
>JAGKQL010000005.1:4946327-5018810 GCA_018398635.1 Cyprinodon brontotheroides | reverse complement strand
AAAGTGGGCAGGAGCTCCTGGTAATAAATCTATGGCGCAGTCATATGGTCTGTGGGTGGAAGAGACGCCGCAGACTGACCTTACTGAAGACTGGTGCCAGATCATGATACTCAGTGGAGTAGTGCGTGGGATGGTTAAACTCCAAGACATCCCTGCGCACATCTGGAGAAAAGGGTTCCCAGGCTCACACAGGATGAGCGGAGCAATTCTCTTTTTCCCGTTTTGAAGGGCAGGATTGCTGTATCCTTCGTAGCCTTGAGTGTCCCAGGATTCATTGTGAATTCAAGCTGGCTGTTCAGTGCTCAGAGGAAAAAGGGAAATGGTGCCGAACGGTGGTGAATATTGGAAGTGCAGATTTATACAATCCCAGTATGTGAATAGTTCTATCTGAAATTAATGAAAATAGTTGTTTTAAATGGTTATTGAGTCAGATATGTGGCAGTAATTAAAAGGTTTACTCTGTCCCTGTGTAAATGGGTTTGGCTGACATTTTGGCTCTGATTCCAAAATCTCTCTAACATGGGACTATAACTCTGGTATCTGAGAATGGTACTGCTGCTGAAGCTCCTCGGAAATGTTATTAGCACCCAGAACAGCAGTGAGGAATTCTGCATCCATTCTTTGCCTGCTTCGTGTGTCAATTTTTACGTTTGCTAGGCAACAGAGCGTATGGGCGATGAAAGCCGGAGAAGGCTTGACCTGTTTGAATCCACAGCAAAAACTCTTCCAGCCTCCTTATTTTCATGGACTCCTTATTTTCCCATCCACTCTCCTGTATCCATGCCAAACTCATCCTCTTCATCACTGCATGCAGTCGATCTACCAGGAGAAAAGTCTGCCTGTACACAACAGAATGCAGGCAGCATATTTTGACTAACTCTTTGGGTGTGTTACTCTTCTTCAAAGAATAGATGCATTGTTTTCACATTTCTTTGTTTGAGTCCAAATACTCAACAACAGGTTTAAATGAAACTATTTATTTTATTTTCTGATGCTCATAGATATAAGAAAAAATTATAAGTGTCATAATTTCTCAACAACTCAAAACATATGGAAAGAATATTAACAGGTTTAGTAAACAATTAGCTAGTAATTGCTTTGACAAATAGTGAAGAAATACCTTGAAAATATAACAAACCCTGATTTGCAATAGTTTTTTTATATAAAGTTTTAAGCTTAAGGTTTTCTACAATAAGATGTAATAAATCAGATCAATGTAAGTGAAAGGAAAGCTAACTGAAAAAAATCTGATTTGAATTTATTCAGTCTCAGATGTTGGCAGTGGTTCGTATTTAGGTCTGGATCTTCTTGATCTGTAGAAAATCCCTCCACATACCAGGAGGCACCCAACGATGAAGACCAGATTCAGGCTCAGATTCAGACCTGGACCAGAAGCTGAAATTAAGAAAAACATTAAAAATATATTATAAAATCACATTACGGAGAAAACTATTAATTTCTTTAATGGCAAGTGTCCTTTGCGGTTCAGCTGAGAGCCACAAGGTGCGCTGCCACTTTTACTATACATCCCAGAGATGTACACATGGAGTTGGTTAATTTGGCCGAATTTCTAAGTAGTTAAATTACATAATTTCAAAATTTAAGGCAACTCAATGTATTAATTTCAACTCCAAACTGTTGTTGGAGATCCTTAAAAAGTGTTCTTTGTTTACTTGATCTATATTTTAAGCCAATAAAGTTCTGTTGATCAGAAAAGAGAAGTTTACACCGGAAGGTCTGGAGGAAATCTAACCCTAAGGCCTGTGGGCTTAATACCTAAACCTTATTAAATAGATTTGATTAAACTGGGACAGACTAGCAGTGCTTACTTCCGATAATGACTGTAAAGATACCCTGCAGTAAAGTACAACTGAACTTCTTAACACAATTATGTTCCTTATAAAGAACATCATAAAGAGTAGTAGAACAAAATAACTTAATGAAACACTGATTAGCAGAATACCTACTAAGTTCAACCACAGAGTTTTTAGAGCTGCATGCTTACCTCTTGTGTCAGAGGTCTTGACAAGCTGCAAAGGTCCCTGGGAAATGGAGTGGCTGCTAGTTTGAGAAGAAGCTTCCCTTTTCCAGCGATTGTTTCTGGAATTCATGCATCCCTGAGAACAGCGAGTACCGGGAACACCACTCTCACACAGGAGGACTGAACAGGTGATGTAGACCTGCAGAAAGAGGGAGAAGGAATCTCTTCAAACAGGAACTCAAATCTGTTTAAAATTTTAAAGACGTCCCATAAAAAAAAAAAAACATTACTGTCGAAATTCACAAAAAAACGAGTGGAAATAAAAAATAGATTATCAAATAAGTCAAGTATTAAGAACATTGGGAAAAACAGTTTAATTAACTGGAGAAGAAGGTTGTTAGTTGAACCTCAAATAACCAAAACTAGAAAATAAGACAAACAAAACCTTATGACAGGAGAAATCTAACAAGGAGAAGGAGAAGAACAAGAGAAAAGCTGCTGGAAGAGCACCTCTCCTTAAGGAGACAATAATGAGTTTGGGAATGCTTTCTAGGAAACTTCTTTCTTTGGCTTTATAGTTTTTGTTAAATTTGAAGTTCTTATTTTGATGTTGGCAACTGACTTAAACAGTCAAAAATCTACAGCTCATTGACACCATCTGTTGGTTGTTACGGAAACAGCAGGGGCCCCTATCTGTATAAACTAGATTTTAAACCCTTAGTCTTACCTTTTAGAAAATAAATTTTAAACCATTGGTGCTTTATGAGAAACACTAAACCTGTTTATGCTCTTTGTAATAATTACAATAAACATTTCTCATGATTTTGTCATGGATTAACCTTTTCCCAACTGCATAAAATGAGGTTGTTGTTATAATACTTATTTTTCCCTCATTTTCAAGTCAATTAAATTAAATCTCTAAAATATTTGTATTAATCACAATTGAGTTTTGCACAGGTGGTTATTCCATTCAAAAGGTTAAAGATAAAGTTGCATTTAATAAAAGCTCTTGAGCATCACCTCTTCATGAGCTCCGATAAACTCAAAAGCCTCCATTCCAAACCTGAACTGAGACTTTGAGCTGGGGAAGATCTGCACTGTCCTGTCCTTGACACATCTGAAAAACAAATAGCAAAATGGTTTAGAGACACAGACCTTCAACGCTTCCTAGAGAAATATTCTAAACTGGAAGGTTGTTTTTTTTTTTTATCGTACCCATTTTCAATGATGGTGTAGCTGATGCGGGAGTTGGGGTTGTCATAGGGAGTCGCCCTGCAGGACTCCACAAACAGCTCAGTGTTGGGAATGGATGTGGTGGCTTCGATCTGCATGAAGATCATCTGCTTTAGGTAAACTTCCAGCGGGTAGCTGCTGGCGTCTACCTGCGTCCTGAAACGCTGGCTCTCAAAGAACTCAAACTGGAAGGTGAAAGCACCAAAGCCCTTCTCCTTGAAAGCATACGGGTTTTTATGTCTGAATCCTAGAGTCAGGTTGGTTCGCTTCGGATAGGAGCAGGAGAAGGCAATCTCAACGTCATGCTGCCTGGAAATTATTTCATTTGGATCAGCTGAAGTTATCTCATTCCTAAAATATATATTTTCTTCATCCTCCTGAAAAGGAAGAGAAATTGACTAAATCAGAAAGTTATTCTCAACAAATACTTTTTTTTGTAGCCATTAAATGTTTTACTGGGACGAGAAATCCTCAAAAATGAAATATCAAACATATTTTGAACAAAATACACAATTTATTTGCATAGGTGTAACATTTAATGGTTTGTGTTCAAGTTTACTCTGTATTGGCATCAATGAATTGCTCGATCATCAATACTGGATTTCCTACATCATCAGATTGTCTTGTGAACATTACCTCGACACGAGTCCCACAGGCACCAATAGAAATGGAAGCCACCACGTGGGTGTCATTGGAGAGAGTTTCCAGGTTGCAGGAAGATTCTGTGAAGTCATTCAGATGCAAATTTTCCTCATTGCGTCTGATGATGTAGGTCTTAGCAATTTCCACTGTAATAGTTGTTTCATTGCACGTCACAACAGCATCTACATATCAGAAAATGATATGATCAACGTTAGCTAGCAGGGGAATTCAAAAAGTATCGTTTAAGTGAGGCTGAAACAGTTTGGTTAGGATGGTAAGAAATGAACATCAAGGCAAGGATTTATTTGGATACCATGTCTCAAAAACAATAATGGGAACTTATAAGTAGTTGATTTGCAAAATTGAAGATCTAAACAAACTAGGACTTTCCATGATATTTATTTTCCAGTAACACTTTTGAAATTGAATCTGAAACACATTTCTAAATCCAAGCCTTGCACTGAGAGTGATCAAAAAAGGCAAGATAAGCCTGAGTATGGTTAACTACAATCAAGGCTAAAGGCATGAGGGATGCAAAAATATTGTACTGATATGCTCTGTCTGTAACTCCTTAAGTTAGTAGATAACACTACTGTTCTTAATCTAATAGACAGTCACGAGTTCACATAGAGATAGAATGAATCAGTTGGTCCAATAGCGCCATCTGGTGCCAAACAAGACTGTATTTATGGATCTAGAACTAGAACTGTCCACATTATCTGCAGGTCATCTTCTAAACAGCCGTCATTCACTCTGTCTACTCCAATCACAATGAGGAGTAGATCATCAACAAAAAAAAAGTTAGGTCAATAGTGCAGTTCACCTGGAGGACAGTGCAAAAAATAAAAATCTCAATAAAGATTTTTTTCTTGAACTGAGGAGGTAAGTGAAACAATTTGCCAATGGAACAAAACAATTTACATTCCAAAACAAGAAAAAAATTACATTGTCTCATCAGAGTGCATATTATCTAATTATGCTAACATCAATTAATTCTACCAGTTGATTTAGGACGGAGTTAATGCTGATTTAATATCAATAAAACAAAGAAATAACTCATGCAAGTTAAAAAAGAAATTATTCAAGCTTGTATTTTTACATCTTGGCATATATAATTATCTTGTTTTTAGACAGCGTGGGCCATTTTAATCTCATAAATGTCTGTAAAACATTTTTAAAGAAGTGGTTAAACTGCTTGAATAATGATTAAATTGGACATTTACGACAGCAATATGGGGGGAGTGGTGGCCTAATGGTGGGAGCATTGCGGTTGGGTTCGAGAGCTTTTGAGTTCAACTCCCACAGACTGCCACTCTGGGTTCCTGAGCAAGACCGTTAAGCCCACACTGCTACCCGGGCGCTGCACAGTGACAGCCCTCTGCTCCCCAACGGGGTAGGATAAAAGCCAAGAGGGAATTTCTCCAGTTTTGAATCAACAAAGTTGAATTATTATAATTATTAAAATAGTTTACAAGCTGACTTTTTGTATTGACTTACCATGGCGGCCAACATCAACAGTCACGCAGCGTAGCTCTGAGTGATAGACTCTGTTGGACCTGGATGTTAAGAAAAAGCAGCTAGTATAAATAATTGAAACCAACAAAAAAAAAAAAATCCACTTTTTTACTTTGTTTTATTCAGCTAGCTGACTAATACACCATTTACAATACCTTTTCTCAGAGCACGGTAACCAAGATAACTGTTGAGTGAAACTGGAATGCAACTGAACTGGACCGTGCCAGACATAAGCAAAACGTGCTAAATCTACTGTAGAACTGGCCAACAGTAGAGCTCAGCAAGGTTCATCTGTGGCTTAGTTCTCAAAGAGTGCATGAGCAGACTTCGTCAGCTCCTATTTACAGTCAGCTGACTCATTTCGCTTGTTTTCGGCCGTTTTCCGGCTTTGCAATTCACAGATCTCTTCAACTGTTCACAACACGTACTTCTTCTCAGCTTATTAACAATAGATGATTAGGAGAGATGGGATCTATCCCGCTCTGGATGGTGCAGGTCTTCTTCCAAGGAATCTGGCCAAATTTGTTAGTCTTCTAAAACACTGACCAGCCAGGGTGCAGACCAGGAATCAGAGTCGTAATTTCACACACCTCTCTGCAACTTTTCTACTTTTACCAAATCCTTACTCCATCCAGACAGAGTCATTATAATCTAGTTAAATAAAATTAATTCCAATTGGGGAAAAAGTTAAAATGATTAACTTTGGTTTATTTAACATAAGATATCTTTCTTTAAAAAGTCTGTTAGTTGACGACGATATTTCTATATAATTTTCATTAGAACTCTGGGGTGCAGCATTTTGGATCAGCTGAAGGCTTCTAACTTCAGTTTGTGGACTTCCTGATAGTAAAGAATTACAACAGTCCCGCCTTGAAGTAACAAATGCATGTTATCTTAGATGCTATTGGCTTGGTTCAAAATGTGAATAGTCCCACACATTCTCATCTTCATACTTTGGATCTTGTGCTGACGTATGGCATTGAATGCGAAGGAATAACAGTATTTCCTCACAACCCTGTCCTCTCTGACCACTTTTTAATACAAACAGAATTAGTTTATAACAGGAGTTCGCCTCCTCCCCAAAAAGAGTTTTCACTTGCTTAGCTTATTCTTCCTTCACCAGGTTGATGATTTTTCAACCGATGAGTTGCTAATTCTCTGCGTACTGCCTTAGACAATGCAGCCCCCTTGCAAAAGAAAAACTTTAAAGATACAAAACTGGCTGCCTGGTTTAATACAGAGCTGCACACTCTGAAGCAAAATGCTGGGATACTGGAGAGAAAATAGCACTCTACATACCCTACTGGAATCCTACCTAGTCTGGAAAAATAGTTTACTGCTCATATAGGATGACCCTTAAATTAAAGCAAGAGCAGGATGTTTCTCCTCATTAATAGAGGTGAATAATAGCC
Organism: Cyprinodon brontotheroides; assembly: GCA_018398635.1. Lineage (NCBI taxonomy): Eukaryota > Metazoa > Chordata > Actinopteri > Cyprinodontiformes > Cyprinodontidae > Cyprinodon > Cyprinodon brontotheroides. The sequence goes on along the minus strand of JAGKQL010000005.1, from coordinate 5,012,027 downwards.
ATAGAATCTAATCCAGGTTTAGAGTGCTTTGATCATGTTGAACTTTCAGAGTCAGCAAAACTATTGTCTTCATCTAAGCCTTCAAATTGTGTGTTAAGCCTTGTCACACCTTGATGATTTAGCCAGCATACACTGATGCCCCAGAAGATTTCTTTGATGGCAATATTAACCTGGCTGCTGTTTACCGCCCATCCACCCAAAAAATAAATAAATAAACAAAAAGAAAAAAGAAAAAGAAAGAAGGTTTGCAGTCGCAGCAGATTCAGCGTCATGTCTGCCAGGAACGTTGTTGGTCATGGCCGTGGGCATGAACGCAGGGAGGATCACGCTTACCTTCTCGCTCACCGTACAAGTGGAGCAGAGTCAAATTGAAGAGATCTTGCTGATTGTGGAGGACAGCAGATAGGAGGCGAGGAACCTTTTAGCGTAATGTGTAAATGGTTGTAAGAACCAAGCTCGGCACAAGGATTCAGAGGGCTAGTGGAAAGGGGGCACAAAAAAAACTCACACATCTCTGCCCTCAGAGACAAAGCAAATTGGGAAATGGTCATTCAGGTTATCCTCAGTAGGTGTCCATTTTATGGTGTATGTATCGGCAGAAACACTCTCCTTTGAAACGCCACGTGGTCCTGTCACAATCAGATCACGTATCCTAAATAGAAATGTTGAATTGATGAAGATGTTAAGAAACTCACAGGTAGAGAGTATTATTGCACTATTTAAAACACAAGTAAAGAAAGAGACAATGTATTTACGTTGTGAATTGAGCTTTGGATCGGACTTCAATTTCAAGGGTATGATTGACGTATGCAGGAAGATTTACTCCATTAGCCGGTGTTGGTGCCAAGAAAATGGGAAAGTAATCACCATCGAGGCATGAAGGAGCGGTGTGTGAGTCCACTGAAAATGAGACAACAAATGTTTAAGAAGTAGTAATTGGAGAGAAATAGTTGAATGGAGGTTCTACATACCCAGAACAGTGAACTGCAGAGGGAGCTTGCTTAAAGGATCGATAGATGATCTGTAATTTTGTGTGGTCTGAGCAAATGTGGTTGCAGGTGGGGGAAATGTGGAGGTTCTTGGGGCAAATGGAGCATTAGTTTGGGGAAATGTGGTGGTTCTTGGGGCAAATGGGGAGGTGGTTGGAGCAGCTGGAGTATTAGTTTGGGGAAATGTGGTGGTTGTTGGGGCAAATGGGGAGGTGGTTGGAGCATGGAGTGTAGTTTGGGGAAATGTGGAGGTGTTGTTTGGGGCCAAATGGGGAGGTGGTTGGAGCAGCTGGAGTATTAGTTTGGGGAAATGTGGTGGTTGTTGGGGCAAATGGGGGTGGTTGGAGCAGCTGGTTGGAGCAGCTGGGGTATTAGTTTGGGGAGGTCATGTGGTTTGGGTCAGATGGAGAGTGGGACAAAATTGTTGAGATTTGAGTTTGGTTGGGGAAGATGGGTGTTGTTTGTGGCAGATGGAGGTGGTTGTTCAGGGTTGTTAAATGTGAGGTTGATTGTTGTTGGGGCAGATATAGGTTGTTGGGGCGATTTAGTTTGTATTGGGGAAATGTGGTGAGTGGTTGTTGGAAAATGTAGAAGCTGTTGGGGCAGGGGTTTTGTTTGAGGGAAATATTGGGGGGCAGATGTGAAATTTGTTTGTTAAAATATGGCTTGTTGGGGGGCAGATGTGGTGGATTTAAGATGGCTTGGCGTTTACATCGTTCCCGTTTGGGGCCACTTTATGGTGTAGGATCCCGTGGAGGGACAGAGTTATGTGCTGTTGGGAAGTCTCACCACGAGCTCCCACTAAGGTAATATCCACTCCTTTCCCCTGGAGTTTGCATGTGAGGGAGCGATTTCTAACAAGGGAGAAAAATGGTTGTTATTGTACTTTTCAATCTACTTTTTTTCAGCTTAACTAACCTAGAAGCATTTTTCAGTTAATAGTTTACTAAAAGATTTTTTTCTAAGTGGGACACAAATTTATAACTGTTGTGTGTAGAAATGTATAAGTGGCACTTTTTGTTTTGTGAATGTTTTCCATTCCCTTATTTCACAAACATTCAGTATAATGCCACAAAGACTTCAAAATAAAATGTAAAAGACATGAATATGAATTACTTATAGATTTTACCACATTAAAGAAACCGACAAAGACGCAAAAGGGTACACACTCGCATATGCTTAGCAGTGTAGTGGGAATCCTGCACCTGGCGTTGTCTCCTCATCAGGGTCAAATGTTGGGATATTGAAAGTTCAAGGGCAGTTCCTGGGCACTCTGGCAATGTGAAATTAAACTGATTAGAAGATCACAGAGTGAGGGGAGATATTATATCTGATTTAGCTTCTTCTTTTCCTATCGCCATGAAAAATCTTATTTTAGGATTTTTTGAAAGGGACTCCATAGAGGAAATAAGTTTCATACAGTGTTGTTTTGGTCAGCAATGACTATGGCTCGGTGACAAGGTACCGCAAACAATAGAACAACAACAATAATGGGAACATACATGAAGTTTTAATTGTCTAGAGTGAGGACTAAATGAAAATATTGATGATGGGTTATTTATTGGACAAATAAAATCAGTGGTATTTCTGCCTATTATGCATCTAATTTATCTGTGAAAAGCAGAGGGATCAACAATGCTTTACCCCATCCTGCCCATATTTGGTTGCTACACCGCTCCCTATCCAAAAGAGCAGCCCACTGCATGGGCAAAGACTTGAACTTGGTGGTTGGACACTATGAAAGCCTGCAGACATTTCTCCTGGCTCTACCGTTCAGCAACCTCATCCAAAAAATTTAGGCTATCTTGAACATTATATATATATATATATATAATAGGTCAAAATTATCCAAAATTATCATATTATAAGAGCCATTTTAATGGCGATAATTTTTTTAACGTCGAATTAACGCTATGTGGTTTTATGGTACAATTTTCCAAGTACATCCCGCTGCAGCCTGTGGAAAGGCGGGGCTATTTTCCCCCAGTCTGTGCATTTCTCATAGGCTTCGAGAGCGGAGCTCCTCAAGGAAAAAAGACGCTCATACACTGGGTGGCGCTAGTGCCTTTTCTTTAAGCCCCACCACCAACAAACAAGTTGAGTGTCTGGTGGCTAGTAGCAACCTGAAATACGCTGAGAAAACAGATTACTGAGGTGAAATGGAATCTGCTACGGCACTCTTGCTGTCTGTGTACGCCACAGGTCAGTATCGTGTGTGTGTGTGGGTGGGTGTGTCTGTGTGTGTGTGTGTGGGTGGGTGGGTGGGTGTGTGTGTGTTCTCATTTTTGTTAAGAGGCTGAAAAGTAACTTTCTAGAGCATAGACTACCTCCATCTAGTGATGTCGGTCTATTGATTTTGATGTATTGATTGAAAATTGTTCATTATTATCTTGGTTAATTAACATCTAATGTTAACTGTACTACATTTTATAGCAGTACGGTAAAATGCTTGTCTTTGTTCAAAAGACTGTATTGACTGTAAAGACTGTCTTTTACATCAGCCTGTTTTCAGGGCCTTTTTTTTGGCTACATATTTGTTATTTTTTGCTACATGCGTAGAAGAAGAAGTTCCGCTTTTCACCTGTTTTATTAAAGCAGAAATTAAACAGGTGAAAAGCGGAACTTCTTCTTCTTCTACGCTTGCATTATTGGCAGAGCAGACGCTGAATGCGCACTTTCATCTGGTTTGGTCTACCGCGGTTTCCGCAGAGTCGTGAACTTGGGAATATTGACACATTTTTTGTGGACTTTTTATGGACAACTTTCTGTCACCGAAGGCCATAGACCTCATTATTTGAATGTCAACAGGCAACAAAAGCCTCCACGAGATCTCGAATGCGACGAGATATCAAGTATTCCAGGGTGTTTGTTCAGCATGGGGGGTGAGCAGAAAATGAAGGCTAATCATGTTTTGGGTGTACTATTTTATTTGTTATACTATTAAATTAAACCTGCGTGCAATGCTTTATAGCGCGGAATGACTTTTAATGTCTGACATGTTCCAACAATCTTTTAAAATCTGCTCTTAAGTATAACAGATTTATGGTCAAATAAGGAAAGTAAAAGGAGAACAAGCAAACAATGAGTGGCCACCTGATAAGATGAGGTGTGATGATGGCAGGAGGTCTGTTAGATTCACCAGTGTCTGATCGGATTCCCATGTCCACATGTGTCATCATTCTCCACAGGCGGTTACTACCTCTGGCGTTTTGGATCCAATAGCCATAACCCCAATAGTATTCATATCTATAAGGAAATCTATTGACAACATTTTTAGATTAGATAAAACGCTATAATTATCAAATAATCTATATTAAATGTTATATATCTCAATAGGTTTACAATATTTAAGAATTTTTGGGGAATGCAACTAAGTATTTAAATTTTCACACGTTAAAACTTTTCAAGGTTTTATGACATCTTATACTCAGTGTAGGAAGCTTATCAGAGCCCACCTCATGTCAAAGGGCAGATTGCTGGTCAGTTTTCTATTTGTTGTCACTTCAAACTGTCTCCAGGTGACACCATAAGAACCAGAAGAGACGGATTCCACAGAGCGCTGTGTCTGGGTCCCACAGTTACCTCTCCAGCAAGTTCCATCAGCATATGAATGGTGGTAGTAAAATGCAGTGTTCCTTTGTCGAAGTTCTACCTGCAAAGATTCACATTAAATCTTGTTTTACATTTGCCCAAATAATGCACATTTTATACAAATTATTAAATCTATAAATGGTAAAAAAAAAAGGTGTTATTTTTGTCCGAATGAATCCCTTGTTTTTAAGCAGAGTTTTATACTCTAAAAGATGTGGCAGAAGACTCACCTCATAAGTTCCATCTGCGTTCCGTCCCTTTGAGGTGAAGGCTACTGATCCACCATAGGACCGGTAGTTGCTGTATCCTGCAGATACAGCAGCGACCAGGAGCAACAGGAGCAGCAGAAGCGGTGCAAGAGATGTCATGCTGATGAGGATCTGTCCCTCACAGAAATGGACCACTTTTATACTTTTCTATAAGGAAATACCCGGATCATTTACTGAAAGCAGGATTAATGAAGATCAACCAGTTTAACCAGATTTTTTTTTTTTCTGACAGATTGCAATCAGACTAGGTTAAACACATTTGTCCAAAACACAATAGCTCCTTAGATATCAGAACCAACATTGTTTTTTTTTCCTGTTTATTTAAGAGTGTAAGAGGAAGCTAGAGGTGAGTTAAAATTTTGTGAATGACAAAAACTAAACTTGAACATTTTAGATATTCAGGTTGCTCCACCGGTATTAACACATATTTTGGGTGGGCCTATGTTTTTTTAAATAATGTAAAATAAAGATAACGCGGTTGACTTATTAACTGTATTACCAGAAATATCACTGACCATTTGTGAAAATCGAAATTACACATAAGTCTAGAATTTCATCCTGAAACATTTTTGGAAGATAGAGTTTTATAACATTCGGAAGCAGGCAACACTAAGCTCATGGATTTGGATCCAGACATTTTGAATTACATTTCAAATTGAATTCCATTTTAAATGTAATACCTGAAACTCTCTTTTCCATTTCTTCCATTTAAAGATTGGCTACAATTGGTGACATTGGAGATCCCATTGCACAACCATGCTTCTGTCTATAAAAATTATCTCTGAATTTGAAATAGGTTGTGGAAAGACTAAGGCCCAGTAGTATGCAGACCTGGTCCAGAGTGAAATTAGTCCTATTGTTTAAGTCACTATCTTGTTGAAGACATGTCCTGACTGTTCCCACTGCCTCTGATGAATGCAATACGGAAGCGTATTGCATTCACCAATGAAAAAAAAATCTGACAGCGTATCTCATAATTACAAGATCAGTATCCCGTAATTACGAGGTATTATCTCGTAATTTTGAGATAAGATACGCTGGTTAAAAGGTGTGACAGGGGCTTAACTGACCTAGTTACTGATTTTCTTTTAATGTTCGCACAAAAACTACAACAAAACTCTCCTGACTAAATCAGGAAATAAAAAAAATGCAAGCAGAGCAGAGACAGAGGACAGTCTGAGAAAACCTGTTTCTGATCAGGTTAGCTCTGGACAGAACAGAGTGACAGATATAGAGGTTGAGGAAACTATTTGTGAAACAGAAAACTTTCACTGATCTCAGGTTTAGATAACTTAAGAGTTTTCACTAAACCTGCTGAGTGAAATGAGCCTCTGGATGGTAACAGCATGACAGTGGAGGACGAGTAAAGGTCAAACAAAAGGCAAAGACGTAAATAGTACAGGAATTAACTGGAAATAGGAGGTGGTAATAATCAATTGAAAACACCAACAAGTAATGTATGGTGTCAAGTTAAACAACTGTAAATAAATTAAGCTATTTATTCTTGATATGAAGCCAATTTAAGAATTTTTTCTATTTTAGACATACGTATCTTAGCTTCCCATCACTTGCTTTCATTCATAACCAGAATGGAATTTAATATCCTTGTTCTCACTTATAAAGCAGTAAATAACCAAGCTCTGTCTTATACCAGAGGCCTGATTGTTCCTTCTGTTGCAAACAGAGCATTTTAAGATTCAATCTGCAGTTTTACTGATTGTGCATTAAGTTTCTAAAAGAAGAAGAAGAAGATGTTTGAGTTATCAGGCTCCTCTTCTATGGAACCACATTTTCAGTTTTATTCTGGAAGGACCTGTCTACTGTTAAGACTAGGCCTTAAATTTTCATTTTTGATAAAGCTTATAGTGGCTCAGAATATCCGGATCCCACTCTGCAGTTATGCTTCTATAAATTCAGGCGTTTTTTTTATTGTCATTACACCATCTGAAGTACAGAACAACGAAATGAACTTTCTGCATTTAACCCATCCCAAGGGGATGTTTTCTTGTTAAGTACATCCACTGACTCTGACACTCAGCCGGCAAACTGCTTGTTTTTGCTGTCAAATGCTACACGGGTCAGCAGTTTTACTGTGCATCTCCGTGGGAGTGGGGAGTACCAACATGCCAGCTGGTGGCTTTACTTTTTTCAGGCAATCCGCAATCCAGTGAATAAATATAGATCATTGTGTTCAACACCTGCCTACTACCTGTTGCTGTTTAGCTTATATTATGGAGCCTACAGCCCCCCCCATTTTTAACCAGTCATATGCATAATTTACATGCATATGCATGCATATTTTACTGCCGCCGATGTCAATTCCTCGAATAACAACACATACATGTGACATTAACACATTTTTGTAGACACCTTATACCATGCAATGTTTAGAAATTGGTCTCTCAATAATATTTAACTTTTTTCAAGTTCACATACCTCAAAAACCTGTGACAATCTGCAAATACGTATTCCCTAGAGGCAGTGATCCTCAGTGACCAGACGGGTCCTCGAAATCTGAAACAGTGATGCTTTTCCTATTTTTGTTCAGTTTTTGTCTTTTTTTGAAGCAAAGGCAAATATCCTAAAACCCATATTTTCCAGAAAAGGCCAGACAGATATTATGCCTGTTCCACTCCCTTTTAGCATACTGAACCCCAGGCTAACAACATCCCAGAAGGAAGTGATGGCTTCCATTAAAGAAATCAGATGATAGGGCATGACTGGATGATCTGAGAGTGCTGTTATAGGGCGACCACTGAAGATGGCTTCTTAATCTTACAATACATGATCGAGGGTTTGTTGATGAAGCACAGAGTTAAGATTCCTTCTCACCATGTGGATCATCCTCTCCCAAACCAGGTGGAATCAAAATCCAATTATTTTCCACCTGCAGCAAGAATGACTTTATTTTGTCCTGATTTGGTTTAAGTTTTAGTGCTTGTTTCAGGTCTCTTTAAGCACCAGCTAAGTTGCTCCATTGTCAAACCACAAATGTTTAACTCACCCTCTACTCTCGATGAATGGCCTCACTGCATTAATGCAGGAATCTGTGTCGATCATAGCTGCTGCCTCCAAATGAGTTCCTTCTACTTGCCAGGCATGCCTTCTGCACCATCGTTTTCCTCTTTTATTTTCAAATGACCCAAAGAAATAGACCCCAGTATTAAAATAGGGAGCCTGGCCTGATAAAAGGGTTGCAACAGATTAGTCAGAGATTTTCTGCATATTACTATTGCAGGATGTTCTGTTTCCTCTGGCATTGCACTTTTATGAAGCATGCCTCCGAATCTCAATGTTTTATCTTCCAAAACAGGATCCAACACATAGATGAAACTAACCTGGAATGCTGTTGTGGCCTTATCCTAATGCAGGAAGCATCAGTCTCAATGGATCACTGCAAAGTAAGAGCCCTTCTAACACAGCCGCTGCTTTTTTATTTTTTGCAATGTGAAGCATTCCTTTTTACATAAAGCAACACGATCTTTTATCAAACAGACACCTTTTTCTTCTGTAGTTGCACCTTTCAGCCAATCACCAACATAGACCATTGGCTAAAAGGTTGACTGATTGATCTTGTCTTGGGTCAGAGCTCAGATGCTTAGGCAGCCGTTAGATATTACTTTAAACTATCTGATGGAAGACAGAGCGATACGAAAGATCCTTCCTGCCTACAGCTATCAATAGATAGAACTATGGATAGATGCATTGTTTTTATCAAATTTAGCCCACAAATTATCTATTTTTCATCAAATCTTACTTTTATTGTGATAAATATTAACATTATCTAGGAAATGGTTGATAGATTAAATGATAGATTTGCTGTAGGAACAAAGCAGCCTTAAAAGTGGTTTGGCATCTTCTACCATCTCTTCCTCTTCCTGATTGTGCTTTTTGAAGCAGCAAAGTTTTAAAATCTATTGTTTTTTTACACAATATTTTTTGCTCAGTTTGACAAATGAGCATCTTACATGTTGAAAGCACATTTTCTTTATTTTTTTGTCTTTGTCATTTTCTCTTTGTTTGTACATCATGTGTAAGCATGTTTTATTACTTTTATTCAAGAGAATATAATTTTTCTACTTTTTAGCATGTTTGAAAAAGAAATATACTAAATATACCACCATTCCATAAAGATATATGTGTTACAGTCTATAAAAACATATTTACTTTTATTTTTATGGAGGTTATAATGCATAGTTACGCTGAAATAGCCTTATCCTCCAGCTCCCTCTGCTGTTGTGGCTACAGACTGCAATCTCATATTGGGAACTGTACCCTGTAAAGTGATTTAGTGAATTTCTGGTAAACAAAACAATAACTGGTTTGTTTTTATTTGTAAATTCATAGCTTCCCTTTTATTCAATGCATTTTCAGAAACTGCAAATGAAAATAGTGCATAAATATATTAGTAATATGTTTGGAATAAACAAAAAGCCTTTTACTTAGTTGAATATTATAGAAAACATTTTTCCAGAAAAAATCATGAAAACTGTTTATTTTTCATTTAACTTTGCAGCAGTAGTAAGAAGAAATTAAATGTTTTTGGTGCTGCAGAGTATGTGGTTTGCATCGATGAAGAACTTGCTACATATTTTCAACAAATATCAAAATATGTTTATTTCAACTCTGGTTTAGCAACACATAATGAAGATTTTGGAGCAGCTAATCTAAAGCTAAACTTAAATCTAATCAGAGATGGGAAGTAACTAAGTACAAATACTGCGTTAATACCTCAAGTAGATTTTTCTGATATTTCTACTTTACTTTACTACTTCTTATTTTATGGCTTAATTTTTACTTACCTTACATTTTTTACACAAATATTCCGTGTACTTTCTACTCCTTACATTTTAAAAAAATTCGCTCGTACTTTTAGTTTTGAATCATTTCAATGGAGTTGTCAGTATTATTTTTCACGCCAATACCGCCTGCCACCACCTAATTGATGGGAATCTACGTTGCGCATTTGACACATCACATACAAGATGAATCGACAGATTCGGGCGGTATTCATTGGCTGCAAATCATTGCAGCGCTTGGTGGCGGTGGCGCTAGCATAGTAGCATGGACGACTCGGAGATGATTGAAAAATGAACACAACGGAGATCTAGTCCTATTGGCAGACATCCATTTAAAAATGTAGGCAACGGCATGTACGAAAAAGTGGCGGTTTCTACTTTTACTTTTATACTTTAAGTAAATTTACAAGCCTGTACTCTTTGTTACTTTTACTTGAGTAAAAGAAGTTTAATCAGTACTTTCCACTTTTACCAGAGTATTTTTAACACAAGTATCTGTACTTTTACTCAAGCACGGAAAAGTGAGTACTTTTGCCATCTCTGAATCTAATCAAGACATTTTAACATGTTTAAGGGAGTTTTTTTACCTTTCAAACAAAATGTATTCCAGGTATCAATATGGCTTTTGCCAGTTTAAGGAGTCTGATGATGCCAACAAAAAATCCACCAGTGTGGCTGAAAGAAAACCCTTCAGCAAAGCAAAATGTGAGGAATAACCAGTAAGTAGGTTTATTGTTTGTTTTAAAAAGAACCATGTTGGCTTAGACCAGTCATGCAGGTTTTATAGGTTTCCCTGCTTTTACCACAGCTGATTTTCATTGATTAACAAGCTTTTGCTGAGTTGCAATCATCAGAATCAGCTGTGCTTAAAGCAGATAAACCTCTAAAACTTCAGGACAGTGACCCTCAATGACTGGCTTTAGGCATGACTGGTTTAAATCATTCTTTTTAAAGAAATTAAAACTTATTTTTCATTTGCCTGAGTTATTTTAGTCTGGTATTAAACTTTTCGAAAACTTTAAAACACAAACATCAAAGAGATACATTTCTGTATGTTTTATAAACAATCTTTTGGTTTAATGTGTTTTGTGTTCAAATAGTTGATGAGCAGCTCTTAAACAGGTGAGACGCTGTTCTTGTGTTTTCATTGCTGTTACAGTTTGTTTATCTGCTGGATCTACTCGTCCATGGGAGTTTAACCTGTCTGGTCCGCTAAAGGCTGAAACAAAACAACCTAATCAAATTTTCTCCTTTGGACTTAATCTTTTTAAACTCTGCTGGTATAGTAGCTTGTTTGTTTTCCAATTATCTGTTTTCTGATTATCTGCTCAGTTTGATTTTCACTGAGATTCTGTCTGAAATCCAAATAATCATCTTATCAGTAAGCTTTAATATTCCCTCGCTTTTAAATCAGTTGAGTTCAAAACTGAAAATAAAAAATAAACACCAAACACACAAATTCCCATAAAAGTTTTTATTACATTTATATAAAATAATATGCATATAAAGTCCCTCTACTTTAATTACAGGAAAAATGCATCAGTGTGACCTGAAGAGAACCGGCTGAAAAGCCTGAATGAGAAGCCGGTTCAGCAAGCAGCGATCCACAGATCAGATCAGCTGGTGTTTCTCACACTTTTAAAAACACCTGATGTCTGTCCGCTTGTTCTATCACTGATCATCTAGATAGACTTTATGCATTAAGGTATGAGTTACGCACCACACCCCACTTCTGAATCTGCTGAGTCTTTTCTACATTAAAAGCAATTTTAGCAGAAAGTTCCCTATAAAACATTGTTTAGAACAAGGCAAGATGATACCTATTTGATTTAGCCGATATAAAATCCCCATTATTAAATCAGATCTATATAAACTAGATATCTTTTTTATATATTTAAATTCAAAGTAGTCTGCTTGAATAGGAGAAAAGACGAATTAAAGGAGACGCATTATTGTAACTCTTTAGCTCAAAAACATTGCTTTTTAAAAAGGATATTTTTCTGTTTTGTGTCAATGTTTAGAAGATCCGTAAGCGATCATGGACTATTTAATTAGGAGTTAAAGCTTAGACTGCCAGCCTCTCTGCAGCTGATTGGCTGGAGATGCCGTTTTAAATAATGACCTCTGAAGCATGATTGTTGCCTGGCTAAAAGTGAGAACTTGTCAGCTGAGAAAACAGGAGCAAACCGGTTCTGGGTTGTTTATCTCACCTGACACACTTGAGTCTTATTGAGCTATTTTCCTGTTGGTGTTACTCAGACCATGATGAAGATGCTCTGTATGGAAACTGGTTCCCCAGTGCAGGGCAAAGAACCATTTATTCATTAACGCTGCCGTCAACCACTTTATTGAGCTTTATTAGGAGTAAATTATTTAAAAACATAAAATAAACTGTTAAAATGAGAAGCTGATCATTCTGGCAGAGGAAGTATTTTTGATTCATTTTTATGGACAGTAGTAACTTTACATCGATAAATAATTAATATTAGTTGGCACTTTTTTTTTAGATCTAAAACCTAAATAGTTTAAACTAAGCTGATATTATGCCTCAATGTGGTTTGGATTTGATAAACTACTGCTTTGATCTTTGTCCTGCAGGGCTGGTTTTCTGGTTATAGTTGTGATTTTGTCATCCTGTTGTATTCTGATGGTTTGATTTGTCTCCACTAATTCATACTTTTTCTCGCTGCTCTAAGCTGATTTTGGTTTATTTCTCAAATTCGTCTTCAATGAGAACATTGCAGTCCTCAGCTCTTCTCCTCCTGCTGAAGTGACGAACTACCACCACCATCAGAACCAGTGACAGGATGAAGGCACTGGCAAAGACCACTGTGGTGATGTTGGAGGCAAACAGCTCCCTGAATCTCCAGCTTTCTCCGTCTGATCTGGTTTCAGGAACTTCTGGTGGAAAATTAACTATAAGACACAAGGACTTAAATTCAGTTTCTACACAAATTGAAAACAACACAACTGTTGGGTCTTTCTGAATCTAACCTTCAGGAGACGCATCACTTTTCGGCTCCAATTTTATGTTCTTATCCTCCTTCACTGCATTAGGAGAAGCAGACCCAACCAGCTGCAGAGGACCCTGGGTAATGTAGTGCCCCGTGGTCTCCATGCTTAGCCCTCGTCTGCGTCGGCGGGATGGCTCGCTCAGACATCCCTGCGCACATCTGGAGAAGGGGTTCCCAGGCTCACACAGGATGACGGAGCAGGTGATGTAAACCTGTAAGATGGAAGGTGAGAGAGTGTGGCTGAAAATGAAGAATTCACTGTAGTTTTTATAAAACAATCTTTGTTCTTTGCTTTGATCAATCTTTTAAAGGGGTTTGGTTCTCCTGGACATAATGTGCCTGATTTGGCACACGCGTTAGTGTGCTGCCACTAAAAGCTGCCACTACCACCAAAAGCCGATTGTTCTCGGGTTTAAACTGTTTTTTCCAGCCAGTGGAAAAGGGGTTTATTTGACCCTGTGTTGATTTAAGCTCTATATTTTGAAATTCCTTCCATCTTGATGTTGTTTAATCTATCCAGCCAAATCTGCTGACGGAATACCGGTAATGGGGAACGTTCTCCAATGACCCAGATAGACCCTGGACATCAGGCATTGTTCCTATCTGGTTTTCATTCCCACTGGAAGCTACCTGGTCATAATCTCCATTGAATTTGAAGGCCTGGATCTCAAAGTTGTAAGAAGTCTGGTTGGATGGGTGGATCTTAAGGGTTTCGTCTTTCACACACCTTGAAGACAACAGATTAAAAAAAAAAAAAATGAAGAGCATCTTCTTCAGACATTTTTAACGATTCTGCACAGCAGGACTTACCCATTCTCAATGAAGTCATAGTACATGGGGTTGTCAGGGTTGTTGTCTGGAGTCCCTTTGCATGACTCAACAAACAAGGTAACGTTTGGGAGCTCTGACATGGCCTGGATGCCCATGTAAATCATTTCCATCAGCTTGACCTGTACTGGGTAGGCATTAGGCTCCACCCTCTTGGTGAAGTTACCGTCTGTGAATATCTCAAAGGTGTAGCTGAAGCTGCCAAAGCTGGACTCAGTGAAAATGTAATCCGCCTGGTGGAGGCTGTAGAAGTTGGAGACGCTGATGGTTTTGGGAAATTCACAGTAGAAGTCGATCTTAACCGTGTTCCTTCTGATGATGACCTCGTTGGACCTCTCGACAGAGCGGATCTCATTCTTAAAGACGATGTAGTCTCCTTTATCCTGTTTTCATGAAACATCACAGTAAAATTAAAGGCAAAGGTACCGAAGAGGAGGGGTTTTAGGTCTTTGTTCTGTTTTTCCACACCTCTAGCTGTGTGCCACAGGTACTGAAGGACATGGTTCCCAGGATGTGAGTGCCGTTGGTGGTGAGCGTGCACGAAGGGTCGCTTAGAGACAGGAACTCTTCACTGACATCAGGCATTGAAGCTTTCTCCACGGCCACCATCATCATGTTAGATAAACACTGAACTGAGGCCCTGCCTGAAAATCAAAAGGATATTGACCCCGTCTGACCTGTATTTCTAACTTTTGGTTGTGCTCCCATTTTTATGAGATAAACTCAAAGATCTAAAACTTTTCCCACATACACAACATCAACATTTCCCTCCAATACAAGTGCTCACCATCACAGATTTAGACTGGTTTATGAACAATATTTGATGGAAATGGTTATATTGTGTATGGGGAAAAAATCGAAGCAAACCCAACAGTTATGTTTTTTGTTGATTGTACTTCATTATCTGTTCTCACATAAAGGATATTTGATTTGATTTGATATTCCAATCATTTCCGGGGTACCCTCATGATAACACTTTCAAAACTTTCAGCAAAATACTTGATAGAATAGATAATAATGACAAAAGAGATGTCATGCCTCCTGAATAGTAAAAATATGTATGAAAACTTGTGGTCTGACTGGTTTTTCAACAGTATGCTGAGTCATGCAACATTCCTTCAACCATTTGAGGATTTACTCTTTATGCTCTGTTTGATCTTCATTCAGAGGTGAGATTATTAGATTGGCACGCTCATTCGGGTGTTTGGGTTTCGGTTTTGTTTTATGTTTTTTTTATTTTATTCTTGTATTTTTTTTCTTTTTCTTTTTTTTTGTTAATAAATTTTCTTCATGATGATAAAAATACCAATTTTTTTTTATCATAAGCCCCTTTTTAAACCGCCCTTACAGGTAGTTAACAAATAAACATACAAGCATTTCATTGTACATGTGTGGATGGGTGCATGTGTGCATTATTAGCAGCAAACCTTGGTTAAGAGTGGCTCGGGTCACCTTGACAACGACACATCTCATCTCTGATTGGCTGTAGATTAAGAACAAGCAAAAAAAAATCATTATAAACAAGCTTGTTGTTAATTAGAGTCCAAACAATGAATGGTTTCTACTTGATATTAATTAATGTTTATTCAAATGTTGTTTGTCCTGAAGCCGCTGTTTTCTGAGTCACTCTTTGATTGTTAGACCGGTTTTAGTCAAACAATAATTCAGCTTTTAGTTAAAGAAAAGAGCCATTATTAGTCAGTCCAGATTCACGATCTTTAAAAGATCTAGACTTTGATTAATTATAAGCTTTCTAAACATTTAATTTGTCGTCCACTTTCTTTGATTTTATTATCAGTCATTTTACAAATCATTTTTACAATCATTATTGAAATTTTTCTCGTCTTTAATTAATAGTTGTCAACTGTTTCATTCCTTCCATACCACTGCAATCTACTTGTCGGTGTTTATTTTCCTGTTTTCTCATATAAAGCCCTTAGAATTATCTTGGCACTGAATTGCATGAATAAATTTACCTTCACTTAGTCATTAAACTTTCTGGTTTACAGTATTCTGTAATTCTGCAAAATAAATACAATTTGTTTTTTTTGGGGGGTTTTTTCTGCTCAGAATAGAAATATTTAGGATTGTATTTTAATATCTTCAAAATGAGAGAAAACCCATAATAAAAAAATAACTCCATCTATGAAGCTGATAGAGGAAGTAACAGTATCAAAATCTAAAGATTAAAATAAGCAAAAAAGATCAAACCTTCAATGCTTCTTTTGTTTAGAACAATAAAAAGAAGACCAGATCTTTATTTTAATGTCTGTATGATAAAATAACTCACGATGTTGCTGTTTCTGCAGTGAAACAAACTGGAATGAATCTGTTAGCGTCGCTTTCATTCGGGGTCCATGTCAGGGTGGCTTCTGCCTTCCCGTTTGACCCGGTTCTGAACTCCTGGGTCATGTTTTGTGGCCCACTGACCTGGAAGCTCTGGATCCTTCAGAGGAATGAAAAGAGTCAGAAAGAAAGAGGTGTCTAGTAACGTGCTGTAATGGTGCATGAGGCGTGGGAGAAATCCGTACTGAGCGTTCAGAGCCTGAGCCTCAGCGAACAGCTGGAAGGTCTGACCCACGCTGGCCTGCAGAACATCTCCATATGATGGCGTCCTGGACAGGAACATTGGCGTCACGTCACCGGCCACACAGCTCGATGATGGAGAAAGGACTGAAACCAAAAACCCAGTGGAGGTTTTAATCCTTTATTGTCCAACACAGCTGGGAAATTCAGGGACAACAAAGAGACAAAAACTACAAATATAATCCCAGTACTGTGAAATTGATTCTTGTGAAGAAAGTCTATTAAAGCTTTAAAATTAAGGAGCATCATATCCAACATAAGGTAGGAATAAACTCTCTTATTTACAGAGGGTGATTTAATCTCCATGGAGACAGTCTTTTGGGGGACCACCAAGTCCTCAGGTCCTGTCCTGGAACCTTTCTGGTCCAACAGACATGAATCAAACGGCTTGATTACCTTCTCAGCATCTGTTGGCTTCAGGTGTGTTAATTCAGAAACTCAGCTGCAGGACACTAAACAGAAGTGTGGACTGGAGTTGATTTTCTCTGCTCTAAACATTTTCCCTCACTGTGAAACCGGGTGTTTCCTTCGGGCTGGGTGGACCAGAGCTTCAGTCTGACCGGGACTATACAGGTCCTCCTACTGGAGGACTTGATTGTTCTGGACCTTTAGGACTCAACTTTATCTATCATAATTTCTCTATGTGCTGAAGGAATTTCAGCACATAAATAATTTTTTATTTTGGGTTCAACTAAGAGGCTGAGCGGTGGCACAGTTTACAGCACTGCTGCCTTGCAGCAAGAAGGTTCTCGGGTTCGATTCCCGGGCCAGGGTCTTTCTGCTTGGAGTTTGCATGTTCTCCCAGAGCATGCGTGGGTTCTCTATGGGTACCCCAGCTTCCCGCTACAATCCAAAAACATGACTGTTAGGTTAATTGGCTTCTCTAAAGTGTCCTTTGGTCTGAGTGTGTATGAATGGTTGTGTTTCTTTGTTGCCATGCGACTGACTGGTGACCTGTCCAGGGTGGACCCCGCCTCTCGCCTATAGCCTGAGATAGGTCCCAGTCCCACCGGACCCTGACAGGAATAACTGGGAGAAGATGGATGGATGGATAGATGGGTTGAATAAGCCAGTCATCTAACTCTCATATAGGGAGATGCTTTCTACAACTGCATTTATTTATCTTTAAAATCTTTGCTATTAAACTCCTGATCCATAAATCTTTGGTCTGATATTTTAGTTATGCTCTTTATTATGTGGGTAATTTTTCCTGAAGATTTGTTGCATTTATTGGAGCAAACGGCATGTATACCATCTTTAAACATTTAGATGATGCAAGAACCTGGGGCCGATCAGCAGTGGTGATGAGGAAGTCTGATTAGTGGGAATGAAATGAAATCCAGACATTTCTTTGGCTGAATCCAGGGTGAAGCCTTACCTTCCATCAGGAAGTGCAGCTTCAGTCGACAGAGAGGAGGTTGGTTCATGTTGGAGGCCTCTCTGGTCACTGAGCTTCCATCTGCGTAGGTCAGCGTGATGTTTTTGGTGGAGAAGTCCTCCAGTGTCAACTCAAACACGTGGGTTCCAGGCTGGGGTTCCCCTCTGCTTCTCAGCGTGCATGTGGTCTACAGTACAACAGGGTTTTTATTTATTAGTTATTATTGTGACATCAATCTAAAGGTTGGATTTCATATGGTTACGTCTGAATGTATGCAGAACATCAATACTCCCATAAGGCCTTAAAGTCATCAGACTGTCAGTTACCTCGTCCAGAGTAAAGTTTGCTGTGGGGTCTGAAGTGAAGCGGCACCTCACTGCATCTCCATCTGGATCATGAGCCAGAAGACGCAGCTGGGTAAAACAGTTCTGAGGAACCCTGTAGGAACATTTTCATATTTCCTCTCATTAGGGGTTGGGGAGCTTTTAACCTCTCTATGAGCTGTTTTGATCACATTTAACTAAACAAATAATCTGCAACAAATCAAGACAGAAGATAAAAGGAGGGATTTAAAGGTGGGAATCTGTACCGTAAGGAAGACACTGTTGTGGTGATGGGGCAGGTGTTCATACGGAAGGTATCTGATCGAACTCCAAGATCCATCTGTGCGTGACTCATCCAGTTGGTTTTGCCTTCCACATTAGACACCCAGCAGCAGCCAGAGTCTCTGGAAACCAAGCAGTGTAATGATGTAAAATTACATCATTTTTAATCTGAACTACAAAAAAAAATGCTTTTAAAGTGATTTATAAATAAAATAGGATTGGTTAAAATTATGCTTCTTTATTTTCTTCATTTAAACCTTGAGAAAAATCCTTACATGGACTTTAATTTAGGCTGCTCTATGGACTGACTGACAGCAATTCTCCACCACTACCTGTTAACTTCTGCCCCCTGGTGGCCATCTTAGGAGACATACATTCATTAGATTTTCTTTTTTTGTACTTTTCTTTTTGTTTTACTCTTCTTTAGCTAGTATAAAAATGCATTCATGCCAAGATGTTGTTAAAACGTTAAAATAAACAATATTGGAATATATGGAAAAACAATAACATAATATATCATAGCATTTAAAATATAACAATGGTTTCAATTTATTTGTGGAAAGAAAGAAGAATTGAGACTATTAAATCATCCAGTGTCATTATCATCATTACCGTTCATACTATTTATTATTATTATTATTATTATTATTATTATTATTATTATTATTATTATTATTATTATTATTATTATTGTATTATTATTATTATTATTATCTTTACCAGCATTATTTGTAGGTGTAGGAGTGTAGAACTGTTAACAAGACTAGACTGCAGGCATGTCTGAAGACATAAAATCCTGGATGACTCTTAAAGGTATGGTGAAGAATTTTCACAAATTTTTAAAAAGACTACCCTCTCCACTTTAAAAATAAAAAAAATGCACAGGCAAATCCCTGTACCCGCTCCTGAGGGGGAATGCCTGTTTCTCCTCGTGCACGCTCTGTTTAAAAGTTGCTGTTTGAATCGCTCATACAAGCTTACTTTCTAAAAGAAAATTTGAAATTTTCCCACTATGTCAGACTCACCACCGTTAAGTGAAAATGGGGACGAGCACTTAGGTCGGCCTTACTTAAAGATATCACCAGAATGATTGACAATTAGGAGGACCACTTATTTTGGTGATCCACCCAGAAAAAGAACATCCTCCACTATACCTTCAACTTTCTGCTCCTGAATGCAGACTAAACAGAAGCTTCTTGTCTTCAGACCAGAGTCTTTGAAAAATAAGCTGATTATTCAGTCACTTCTTTTGGATGGGATTAAATTGATTTCAGATAATAAAGTAAAAAATATATTTTTTCAGGCACTCTGATGAAATGGAGGAATTGACTGAGTTTAACGTTGCATTAAAGTTCAATAATACCAGCACTGCGATTCTTCCACAGTCTGTAAATACGGATGTCACTGAACACCTACAGAAATATGGTTTGCACTGTATATTTGAATTTGTAAAAGCAGAATGGAAGGCAGATCTTTTAGTTATCAGGCTCTTCTCCTGTGGAACCAACTACCAGTTTTAGTCCGTGAGGCAGACACCCTGTCTACTTTTAAGGCTAGGCTTAAAACTTTCCTTTTTGATAAAGCTTATGGTTAGAGTGGCTCAAGTTATCCTGAGCTATCTATAGTTATGCTGCTATAGGCTTAGACTGCTGGAGGACATAGGGGACCCCTATTTCATCATTCTGCTTAATTCTATCTCTATTCCCCCTTTCTGTTCAATCCGTAACATTCTGCTGTCTCTGCTTTTTCTCATACTAGCTTCATCTGGTCTGTTACTGTTTGGCTGTGACTCCATCCTGGAGAGAAATATCAGCTGTGCTGCTGCCATTTGCTGCTGTTGCTTATAGATGTTGGTGCTTTTTTTTCAGTGCAGTCCTGTTTCTCTCCGACTGTGACTAACTGGATAATAATAATATGTGAATTGTATTGATCTGACTTTGGAGAAGTTTACCTCTGCTTTTAACCCATCTCCTTTGGGAACAGCGGGCTGCCATCGTGGGCCGCCCAGGGAGCAGAGGGTCTTGCTCAGAGAGAGAGAGTGGCAGTCTGTGGGAGTGGGGCTTGAACTCAGAACCTCAGGATTCCAAAGCTCTATGCCCTAACCACTAGCCCATCTTTCTTTTTATAATAGAGATGTGCTCTCTTTCATAAAAAGAGGTTAAGTGGTGCTTTAAGGTTTGCAGATTTTTAGGTGTAATTAGAGAGAAAAAAAAACATTTAATAAAGATAGAGTTGTTTGAGAACTAGATGTTTCACAGAAGCTGTGTGATCATGAAAAGAAAGATTTGTGTGAGAGTTTCTGGTAAATAATAAATATGAGGAAGTGTCAGCTGTTATTGTTCTAAGCCTTTGTTCTTCTGAAGCTCTCAACCAAACAAAAGACACTGAAGTGTTTCTTGGCTAAATGAAACTTGAGCGGGGACAACAGCCATGCTCCGCAGGGTGTGGGAGCAGAGCAAAGTAAAGTACCTGAAGAAAGTCAGTGAACTTTAGCCACATTCAGCGATCAAAAGAGGTTTATTTATTTTTCTAAAATAGAAAGTTCTCCTAGATTAGTTGTTTTGTGACCCTTCTGTGAATCTGCTCCATCTTCTGTACAAATTGGAAAGTACAGAACACAGAGCAAGCAACTGTTCACTGCGGCCACAAGCTCAATGAGGAGGAGGGATTTCTGCAAAGTCAGTTACTGGATGCAATCAGCTGGTTTTTCTTAGACAGAAAACTTTTTAACATTTCAAGAAAAGCAGAAGTTGAAGCACTGTTTGACAACCAGGATAAACTGTAATGGATGCAGCTGACGTGAAATCTCTCTGAATCATGGTTATATTTGGCTTGTTTTTTTTTTTAATTGTTTGAAAAGTATCAGTCTGATGATTTGAGAAATAAACTGGCTGCACTAAAAGCCTGAATGAAATAAAAAGCTGCATTTTCTTGAGTCACATATGAGTTTGTGTAATGCTCCATTTAGCATCTGATGAACCATTTATTTTCCTCATTAAAATCTTCACTAGAACTGTTTTTTAAAGATTTTATAATTAAAACCTTTAAGCATTCATTCCCAATAACATTTCAGGGAATGCGGTCATATAATCCAACTGAGCCCTGTGATCCCAAAGACCTTCATTTTGAACTCAGACCCTCTGATCCAATCCAATTAACACAAGTAAAGAAGAGACAGAGGGGGAAACGTTCTACCAGACAATATCTGGACGATCTGTTCCTCACCAGCAAAAAAGACAAGATATTTCAACTGCTGCTATTTTCTGAAGATTAAATAAATGGGGGGAAATTATTGTCGTGTTCTACAGTTTTTCCAGCTTTGCTTCATTGGTTTTTATTATTGTTATCTAAATGATTAAGCTCTATTTAGTTAATTTCTCTGTGTTCATTTTTGTTTGAATGGTGTTTCCATATTACCTCATTCCTTTGTGTCTAGTTTCTTAGTTCAGTCTTAGAAAGAAGGTGGGACTGACTGTCTGCCTGCTTTTCCTTTGCAATGAGATCAGATATCAGTGGAGTTTTATTCTGGTTAAATAAAGGAATTAAATTAATTTAAATATGAAAAGCCTAATCTTGAGCATATGATCGTTATCAAGACATTTAAAACTGGAATATCATAAACTCAGAATCTGTTCACAGTTATCTAATCAATGTGAATTAACAGCTAAAATGATAAACTTCTGGCTTGTTGATTATCAGGAAACTGTATTATTTCAAAAATGATTTGGAATATTTGAAGTAAAAAGATAAGAGATTTTCCTATGATCAGCTATTATATTAAACTCTCCAACAACAAGGTCATTTAGGGCTGTTTTAACACCAGTTCACTCAAACAGAGAAGCAGATCTACCCAAAGCTACTTGTTATATAATAACATTAAAAGAAAATTAACTTATGGAACATTATAAAAAGGTTAATTTAAATAGCTGATTTGTTTAAACAAATATTTCTTCATTTTTCCCTCATGGATTAGCTGTTTGGAGTCCTGGGGGATCAATTTAGTGCTTGGGAAAATGGTGCCAGTCAGGACTACTGATATATGTTATTTTTTGCTGTATTTTGTATTATATTTTTGTGTGTTTTTGTTAGTTGTTGCTTTTCTTCATCTATTGGCACGCTGGGCAACCACCATAATGCAGCCCAGAACCCTGTTCAGCGCCTGTTGTTCTTAAAGGGAATGTGGTTTTTCTTAATATAGTAACACATTTCTTGCACACAGCTTTGTTGTCCTGTTTGTATTCTGCAGCCGCTTTCCTCTGAGCTGCAGGTTGGATAGAAAGAACCATCTGAGCTGGTTTAATGCTAGAAGAGGACGTTCCCGGACCTTTGACTTCACTGTCCTTGTTTCAGATATTTTAACACAACCCAGTAAAATACTCCTCAGACTGCCAGCAAGTTCATGCAGGTCACTGCTCCTTGGGGACTAGATTTAAAAAATGTCTTTCTAGAATCTAAATAATCAAAACAATATTCTTAGTGTTTTTATTTTTCTCTTTGCTTTTGGAGTCACATCTCTACCCAGATTCATTGTTGTTCCCATTGATTTATGGGGGTAAATGTTCCTCCTTTGTTGCATAAGATTAAATTAACTTATGGTATGTATTTTTAAATGAAAAAAAAACAAAGCATTAATTTTAATGAGTAGAAACTTGGACGCAGTTGAAAAACTTTGCTGGAACGTCTTCTGAAGTCTGAGTAATTGAACCATTATTCATAAGCATGTGTCTACATAGTTCTCATTCTGCCTACAGCGTTTCAGACGTAATTTGGGCTGCGTCATGGAGAGCTCCTCAGAGTAAACCTGGAGCAGGGTACCGGAAGTTCTGGTTTCAGTTGGTGGGATCTGGACTCACCTCAGAGTAAAACTCGTCCCATTGGCTTGAAAGTTTGTTGTTGTTCGTCTCTCAGTCTGGCACCACCTGCCTTGGCCTGAAGAGTCCTGATCCGTTTGGAGCGCATCCGTCTGGTCCAAGTCTGTGCACACCCCACCTTCACAGACCAACGATGACTGGTTCTGACAGTCATTTCTGCCATTTTGTCTGTGATAAAAAGTCACCTGCACGGTCCATAGAACATAATTCAAACATAAAAGTAATTACTCCATATATCTAGACATTCCTCAAATCTATTCATTTAGTATGTTGGTGAAGATTCTCAGTCATCTAGGTCATGGTCATTCCAAAAAAGAAAATTAAAAAAACAATCACTGGACTTTGTTTCCAAGTTTGAAGACGTTTCGCTTCCCATCCAGGAAGTTTTTTCAATTCAAAATGTCAGGAATAGCGTTGAGTTTGAGGCTTTATACAGTAGCCCAACAAAGCCTTGTTTTTGTTTTGAAAACATGCAAATTGGAACAGACAAAGGGGTCCAACCATTTGGGATGTGGGTCGTTTGGCTTCCTTTGTTAGCCTGCAATGCCCCATACCTGTCTAGTGTCTGAAAGGTTGGTCGTTAAAGGGAATTGTTGGCCTGGCTGAATAGGCAAAGTTTTTCTGTTCTTTCTTTAGTTTTATTTAGACTTTCACTGCTTTCTTACTCAGTTCTACTTCTAAATTTGACATTTAGGCAGCTCTTTCAACAAATATGTGAAAGCCCAAGTATAGCAGCTTACACAACCAGAAAACAAGACTTAAAGTTCTTCAGCTGAAAGGTGATGCATCTGTTGTTTCTTTGGTCAGCGGATTAATGGATTTCCGTAAAAGTTCAAAAAAATCCACTGGAATTGGTTTCCAAGATTTGGAGACGTTTCGCCACCTCTCCAGGAAGCTTTCTCAATTCAAATGTCTGGACCCGCAGTGAGTTTGAATCTTATATAGACAAGGCCTTGTATTGCTTGGAAACATGCAAATGGTAACCGATGACTGGGTCGTTTGGTTCCATTGTTAGCCTGTAATATCTGAAACCTGTCTATGATTCTAAAGGTCAGTCGTTAAAACGTCTTCAAATCTTGGAAACCATTCCAGTGGATTTTTTTTTTACTTCTACGGAATGACTTCAACACCAGCCAATCTTCATCAGCGCTTTACTGGATTGTATTCCTGCTGTTTTGTCATGACTTAAATATCTTAAAAGCAAAACTTTCTCTACATTAAAGTCCATTTTTTACAAAACTCACAGGTCATACTTATTGGGTTCCGCTGAATAACAGAAACCAAAACTGAACCAAAAAGTTAGTTAAAAACCTGGAGAACAGTTTATCATGGCTTCTTAGGCTCTAAATAAAGAGAAACTAGATCATAATCTGATCAGTTTTATTTTAACTTTAGATCAAAGGAAGTTATTTCTTTCTACCAATTATTTATTTTTATAAATAAGCAGGCTGGATAGAAAGTTGAAAAACATATTTTCAACCTAAGTCATTAGGAGATTCTTGAGCAGGTATGGATGCCACGCAGATGTGGAGCATTCCAAAAGTCACTTCTTTTGTTTATTTCTTTTTCTTTATTCTACATGGATGTTTTGTTTCTTTAGTCAGGAAACAGGAAATCGTTGCTATAACAAACCAAAGGTTTCATTATGAAACAAAAATGTTGTTTGTTTGATTATTTAAGTTTCAGTGTTACTTTCTGGAGAATCAAGTTAAACTAAAACAGATCGTTTGAAGCAGTGATGTTCTTTACCTTGTATGTTCCATCTCTGTTCGTCCTTGGTGGTGAGAAACTGATGCTGTCCCCATAAAAGCTGACAGCTGAGCCCGTCGCCAGCAGAGCGACCAGCAGAAACAGAACTTCACCTGCCCCCATGATGCCTTCAAGAATCTGTTCGTGACAAAGTCCAACACACAACTTTCAGCAGCCGAGATGAAGGAGGCCGTTCCTTCCGAGGTCATCCAACAGGTCTGACTGGATCTGAGCTCACTTCAAACCATCCATGCTGTAATAAAAATAGCAAATGACAAAACTATTCACAGCTAGAACCTGCAATTAACTGAACAACCTGAGTTACAGATGAAAAGCAGTTCTTTTAAGGTCCACGGAAGGCTGGGAGAAACATTCACCCTCAACGATTTCCATTTCTGGCTTTGTTTTTCTTGTTGTTTAGGTGCAGCCTTTGACTGGAGCAGCTCAAGAGGTAGTTTTGCTGCTGCACGAGGCCTATACGTGCTAAATAAAGCTCTGACATTCTCCTGCATGAATTCTTGGAGGTCATAAAGAGCATGATTTACATAAATTCAGCAAGGTCCATAAAGGGAAATGTGGAAAGTTATTTTTTGAGCATACCACATATGTTTATATATTCTTTTATTTGCCAGTAATTGTTTCTTTGGGTCTGCCAGTAATCACTTCATATAGTGAATAGGAACCAAAGATTTTATTCAGTCACAGTTTTTCCATAAATGAACAATGGAAGCGAGTACTTTGCACAGGTTTCAGATTATCTGAATCAGGAATTTCTTGAGAATGTGATAAAATATATGTGACAAAAAATCCATAAATTATACAAATCTGTCAGGAGTAGATACTTTCCTGCAGCAATGTGTTTGGAACTTTTCCCCAGATTTTTATTTACATCTGTAGCTCCTGTCTTTGTTGTTGCTTTGTTAATTATGCAGGAGGAAGAGATGACAAAGAGCTTTAATGAAATCTGTCATGGCTGAATGGATACTGAATTCCTTTAGGTATGCATTTATTCACTTAACAATTTTTTGTTTTTATACATCCATCCATCCATTTTCTGTCATGCTTTATCCAGCTGGGGTTGCGAGGGGTGTTATTGCCTATCTCCAGATGTCTACAGGCGAAAAGGCGGGGTCCAGCCTGGACAGGTCACCAGTCCATTGCAGGAGCAACACAGAGACACTACAAGGACAAACAACCGTTCACACACACTTCCACCCTAAGGAGAATTTAGAAAAGCCAGAATTAACCTACCACGGTCATGATTTTTGAGTTTTTTATACATATCATACAAATATCATATATAAAACATTCCATTGACTGATTCATTACCAAGTAGTTATCAAAAATAACTAGAAGGGAATGCTCTGAATTTCTTAGTCATGTTTCGAAAGAAATGTTGGAAAAGACTTTGGAACAACACGTTCATTTTCCTTTACAAGAAAGATACAGCACAAGAAAATAAGGGCAATGTAAATAGTTTTGCATTCATTTTGCTTCATGTATATAGTGCTGGTTCAAAGATCATCTGAAGACACTTTACTGAGAAATCTTCACCAAAGATTATTTAAAGCTTTTCTGTCTAAGGAAACGCAGTATCACTGTTACACTACAGAGCGAAGTGCTCTTTAGGGACATAAGAAACAATCAGATCCCTGAATAAAGATGGAGATGTTTTGTTTTTTGTTCTTTTTAGGGTGTGTGTGAGTGTGTGTGTGTGTGTGTGTGTGTGTGTGTGCTGAGAGGGGTATTATATGGTCAGATTCAGAGTTTTGCAGGCTTTGTGGCTTTGTGGTCATTTTAGAAGATTAAGGTAGAACAGTTGTTACTGTCCAGGACAAAATATTTTCATATTTTTTTGCACTTTTCTGGTGAAATAATGAATTATAAAAACCTGTTTTATATGTGATTTAAATGACACGTCATAATCAATTAGAGTTATTTTATTTTATTGTCAAGGGCCAATATGATGCCATGATCCAGATGAAGAGCTTGATTGAATGGCATGTTTTTTAATGGTTCTGGTCCATTTCAATATTTATAATGTGGAACCTCTTAAATGTATGATTCCTGAAAATCCTAATTATTATTTAGGTTATATTAATTTGGGTTTCTGAATTTTATTTTTTGAATATTTGCATTTTTTTTTCTGTGACAAAGTAACTTTCGCTTTCCGTAGTCTACGTGACTTTAACTGACGTCAGCAGACGGTAACGTCAAACGGTGGAAAGATGGCTACGGAACCAAACAAGACCGAAATCCTGACGATTTTCAAAAGATTAAGATCAATTCCTACCAATAAGGTAATCTAATCCGATATATTTAATTTATTTTGTGTTGTTATCTTAGTTTACTTTTTACTGGCATTGGCTCGTTTTATACATACATTTTATTAGTATCGGTTAGCATTGGATGCTAACCAGAGCTAAGGGTTGCTAAAAGCAAGCTAGTGGAAGCTAACAATTTTACAGTAAATTCTATGTGGAATCAGAGCTAACGGCTAACAGGAGCTAACCTCCGCTAGCCTGCCGGTCCAGTAGCACACCAAGGCCACGTAATCGGTTTGTTCTTGTCTGGAAGAAAACCTGTTTCGCTTCTCTAAACTAATTTGTGACCGGAAATGTTTAAAATCTATTATACTGTTGAATAAACGTCGCCCATAGCGGATATAAATGTCAATATAGCGTTTATACGCCATGTTGTTGGGTTTGCTGTTAGATAATACAAGCTGCTGTATCTGTTAGTCTTTTAAAACCTTTGATTCAACATTGTGTCGGACATTTTTATCAGAGCCACACTCATTTTTTGTGACGATTTTCAGTTTTTCATCCACAATTAATCGTTTGTTCATCAGTGAGTTTATGTAGTGTTTCTTTATCCCAGTTTATCAGTTTAAATCTGAAGCACCTTGGATTCCCTAACTTGTGTTTAGCCTCTATGTCCTCCAATTTATTTATTTTTTAAATAATCCTAACACAGGGATATGTTTAGATCAGTAAACATTAATTTAACTGTGTATAAATAATTCAAATTAATTGATTATCTTCTTACTTGCGTATTTTACAACTAGATGTAAAATGTTCTCATCTGACTCATGTAAAAGATGTCAAACGTTATGTAGGTTTTACACTATAAAGTCTTGCCCAATATGCAGCATTTTGGCTGAGATAATTTCTTAATTTTATTTTAGGCTGTTCGAATAAAAAAGTTAATCCACTTTTTTAATTCTGGAGTTGTGTATTATTCGTGTTTATGGTTTTTAAGGTATTATGTTGTTGACAAACTTTAACAGAAAGATTAGTTTCTGCTTTTAGAAATAACTGCAGTTTAAAGTATTTGGTGTGTGGGTTTAGACACTATGGGTTCGATTTAAATATTTAGGAACGAGGTATACACTTAACATTCATACCGTAAAACCAGAGCTGCAGTGATCTGGGACTAGTTATTAAGGAGGGATGATCTTCCTATTCCTCCTTCTTGTGTTGGATTTCAAATCTATCAAAGAATCTGAACCACAATTTTATTCTTCCAAAAGAATTTAACCCCAAGTCGGGCCTCAGCAGATGGCCACTCATACTGAGCCTGGTTGTTCTGCTTGGTGGTTTCTTCCTGTTAAAGGGGTTTTTCCTCTCCACCCTCACACATGCTTAGCATGAGGGATTGCATTAGTCAATGAGTCGATGCAATCAGCCTGTGGTTTCCTTAGATAGAAACTTGAATTAATTTTTCCTTGACTGGATGCCGCGATCTGGTGAACTATGTAAAGCGCCTTGAGCATTTACTTATGTTGTTAATTGGCGCTATAGAAATAAAACTGAATCTCTGAATTTGTTCTTTATCAGAGGTTGACTCATGCTGCTCTTTTACATCGAATACAGATCAATCTAACGGTCCCAGATATGTGCTGCCCTATTTTATTTTTTTTAAGCTGATGTTGCTTTTCCTTTGATTTACAAAATGACACAATAACAAATGTTGCAAGTCTCCGTTAAAAGAATAGATGGCAATTATTAAAAAATCAAGCAAAACTTTTAACAGTAAATAGCAAATGAAGGGAGTGCAATTAATGTGCTTAACGAGATCTCAATGTAAAGCTGCTGAATGAACTGGTAAACACATCAGCCAATACAAGAAAAAAACAGCCAAACAATGTCTTGGTCTGTCTCTATTCTTTAAATGTTCTGTTTTCTTCTTTTTATTTATTTGTTGAACAACAATTGTTGCATTTTTTTAAATGATAAATGGTGTGTGATAATTTCTTTATATGTCAATTTCAAATGATAAAAAACATTTAAATGGAGATGACATATGAATCTGGAATACATAAATATAAAAACTATAAAATAAACTAAGCTAACTTTAATTGTGTTAAAGCTGAAAAATAAAATATTGTCCTTTTTTATTAAATATAACATAAATTCAAATATTTGTCAATAAGAATGATAGGGTTAATATATTTTGATCTTAAGAATTACATTTAAAAGCCATTTGATATGGAGCTTCCTTTTTTGTTAAGCAGTTTTATTTATGAATCAGACATTAAAATCAATACATCAATACAAATTTTCCTTTTTTTGATGTGAACACAACCACCTCAGTTTAAAAAGAGAATACAAAATCAAAACAAACTTTTGGAAATAGCCACTGTTTTATAAAAAATTCAGAGTAATGCTTTTGATCCAAAGTTTAAAGTTTTCACTAAGACATTGAGATGGAAAATTTAAACTGAAAAACAAATTAGTCAGAAAACTTGTCTCTCTGTTTCTAAGGGAAAACCAGATGAGTACAGCAGTTGTTGTTTTGGCTTAGAAGCTAATGTGATTGATAAGTTTGAAATTTAGAAATTAGCTGATTCCATTTTATTATTGTGTGTCACTGATTGCTGAAATCATTTGTTGTTTTCATAAAGGCTTGTTTCGACTGTGCTGCCAAAAACCCAAGCTGGGCTAGCATCTCCTATGGCGTTTTCCTGTGCATCGACTGCTCTGGCATCCATCGTTCACTGGGAGTTCATCTCAGCTTCATCAGGTAAGCCTCATACCAGCTCAGCCTCCATCGCTGCTGTCTGTAACGTAACGGTTTAACTCATTAAAAGATGATTTATCTTTAAGGAGTTGGACCATCTGATTAATCAGCAGCATTTGGACTCCTCTCAGTAGATGATGTCTTGATTAATTTTTCTACAGATCCACAGAGTTAGACTCCAACTGGAGCTGGTTTCAGCTCAGATGTATGCAGGTTGGAGGGAACGCCAATGCGGTGAGTCACGGCTCTGAGATCACTTATGTTTAACGTTGCTCTGGTTTCCTCCTGACTTGTTGCTTTAACACTCTCTCCTTTCACGTGAAGACGGCCTTCTTCCGTCAGCACGGCTGCTCCACCAACGACACCAACGCCAAGTACAACAGCCGTGCCGCCCAGATGTACAGGGAGAAGATTCGGCAGCTGGCCAACGCAGCGTTGTCCAAATATGGAACTGAGGTGATTATCAGGAACGTTTTGAAGAAGAGCGATCTCATAGCGGAAATCAGTGTGACACATATGTGGTTAATACAGTTTTTGGTTCACAGTCCTTAAAAAAAGACATTTTTTGAAAGTTGCAGATTGTAGAAAAAAAAGTTCAGCACATCTTATATAATTGTAAGAAAATAAAATCCTATATTCTTTTTAATACATTCTTTTAATTCACAAATACATTTCAATTGCTTGTAAAATATTTACTCGCTTCTTCTGGTCTGAACTAATTTGAATCTCCCTCTTTTTTCCGCCTCTAGCTTTAATATTGTTACTATCAAATTAGATATTTTGCTAACAAAAATATCAAAGATCCAAATTTTAACTTTTATCAAGCTGAATGTTTGTTTGCTGTCAGGTTTTAGTGGACTTTAAAGAAAGATGGATGGATCTTATTCATTTCTTTTTTTACAGTGTCCTGTCTGGCAATGTGGCAATAAGAATAATTGTCTTGGATGCCAAAAAAAAGCCCAACAACAGATTTTACCTTTCACAAGTGTAGCAGTATGGCAATTGCCATACTGCTACACTTTTTGATCCATGCATAGAAAATTGCTTTTATTATAATCATGCAGGAGTTTTACAGTTTATATGGACACTGCAATGTAAATAGAGCAGAAAACAGAAGAAGAAAAGGAAAAAGAAAAAAAAAAGAAAAGATGAAAGAAAGAGGAGATAGAAAGGAGACAATGACAAAAAACATTTTCAGTCCGCTTCATCACCTGTAATGAGATGAAAAAAGAGCAGCACAACCGAAAAGACATGGTACGAGATATACAATAAAGCAACACCTTGAAACTATCGCTGAAGTAATATTATTAAGTCTGACATGTACCTGTGTTACCTGAAGATATGAATGTGGGGTTTAATTTCTACATATAATCTACATTGCTGAAATTGGACTTTATCGTTTAAATCAAATATCCTGTTATGCAGCTATACATTTATCTTAACCATCAGTTTCAGTAATAAATGAAACACTGAAAGAAGTTAAACTTGCTAATATGTTTTGCTGTCAAAACGTGTCTATTTTCTCTAATTGAACCTTTCGCATCTTTTGAAATGGGTCCTGTCGTTGCTCCTGAATGTGCCTCCACATAGATATAAAGATAATCAGTTCTGCTATATAGATGGATAGAGGTTTGAATGTATGGTAAATATTTAAAAGTGCTGAAAGAAATTGGTTCTTTTAAAAATGCCTTCATAAACATCTATTTTACCCAAAGTTTGGTCATCAGATCATCGTAAGACAAACAGGCGTCTCTCTGGTTTTGGAACATTAGGTCCAGTGTGTTCTGTCTGAACGTAGCTCTATGCTTCCATCTTTTGTTTCAAATGATCAAAAGAAGACGACAAATCCCATCCAGTTAGGAGCGCTGTGGGAATGAGTGGTTCAACTGGATGACGGCCTGGGAAGGGAACAGGCTGCACTTGTCTGGTTATGCAAGTGTCCGTCTGAACTAACAGGATCTTTGACTCATTACAAAACCTTGATAACGACGTGTATCTGTGTAGTAGCTCAGTGTATCCTGTCCAGAGTACACAGGGTGTGAGATTCCAGCCACATCTGTAGCATCAATATTAAATTAAAAGGGATCTCCTGCATGAAAAACATTAAATAAATGTTGGTTTTCTGTTGTAGCTTTGGATCGATTCTTCCGCATCTGCTGCCCCTGACAAGAAGGAGGAAGACTTTTTTGCTGAACATACTCAGGTTAGATTTTTTGTTTTTTATTTCAGAGCTCATATGAAGATTTCAGAGTTAATGATAAAAAGGTTTAGCCATGTTTGTGAAGAGAACAGATTAAATGGTGTGTACTTTCAAGTGCTTTACACTACAATCAGACAGCTGCCATCCACTGATAATGGAAAGCTGCATTGTAGCCACAGCTGCCCTGGGACTTACTGACACTGACAGGCGCCACCAGTAGGCAGTGAGGCTGAAGTGTCTATTTTGACCTGGGTTTTGAACATACCAGCCTTTGGTTCTAGGTAGGGCTGGGTAAAATCAACTTCGGTTCTTTTATGGTGCCCTAATCTAAATGTTTTGGTTCTACAGAGTATCGAAACATGCCTCGCCTTCGGGTACCAAGTTTCCGTGACTGGCTGTAACACTCTAACGCGGGATTAAGTGCGCCATCCAGAAAATGGCTGGCCACAGGTGGTCACGCCTACAGCCAGGGGTTCATGTGTATCTGTCTGTGCCAGAACTGGTTGTGAGCGCGCATGAACTCCCCTCTTTAAAATGCCCCCCAGGTCAAAAGTGCGCGGCTTTACTTTATTAAGACTGATGCTAATAGTGCGCAATGCAATATATCGTGCGCGTGCACGGTAATAATTTAAGAGCAGAAAGTCGCCGGGTGTTTTGACTGCAAGAAGCAGCTGTTTGACCGCGCAGGCCGGGCGCAGACCATCCTCCCTCCCTTCAGCAGCCCGCGGGCGGAGCAAAGCCAGAGCTGGAAGCTGGAATAGAATACGCGAGACACTCTTGGAGAATGCCGGGCTTCTAAACTGGATCCAGCAGGAGTTAAGTGCAAAAATCACCGCCTGCTTTCGCTCCTTTTACGTGCTTCTGTACCAGCTTCTCATACTGCCGAAGCAGGCTTTATGCTGCCCCCTGGCTTCGCGCCGGGTGCAAAAAGTGCAAGTCTTCGACGCACAAGGCCAGTGGAGCTTCACTTATCCTTTGTATTTGCCTTGCAGCCTCATTTGCTTAAAAATGCTGTGGGAATAAAGTAAAGTTTTATTATGTTTTTCAGTGGGAGAATCCACCTGAAAACTTAATCAGTGCAGTCAGTTCATCCCTGCCTCTCCAATATTTCTGTCGAGCCGCCAGACCCCCACATACCAGCGGTCGCTTATCAATAGGATCCCATTCAACGGGCTTGTTTGTCAGACATGGTAATTTTTTCTAAAGGAAAACTGCTAAGTAAAAAGGTCCTCACAATGTAACAGTGAATATTAAACACTGAAAATTTTTTTTTGTAAGAGGAAAAATGTAAATGGAAAAATCAGAGCTTAAAATAAAACTCAAGATTTGTACTTTTTTTATGTTGTGTAATTTTTCTTTTTCGATGATTGATATTATAAAACTGGTATCGAAAAAGTATCGTTCAGGAACCGGTATCGAAGTGAAGGTATCGGTATTGGTACCGGAACCAAACATTTTTGGACAATACCCAGCCCTAGTTCTAGGTCAAACTCCTGCATCTAAAGCTACACGGTATGAAGAAAATAAACAGCTGCAGTCCTGTTTTTAAGTATTGTAATGAAGCCATAATTGCAGTTAGAGCGTTTTCCCCTCACTCTTTGTTTCTAATAACGTTTTCATTGCTCTGCAGCAGTTTCACTGTCTCACCCACTAAATACTGTATTAGGTCGGGACATCGGGGGGGGGTCAGAGGTCATCCAGCTTACATGTACAGCTTGAAGGCGTGACATTGGGATGTAAAAACCCAACAAATGTTGGTTTACTTAAAATTTAGTTCAAGATGCAACTTGTTACATTTAAAGCTCTGGTGAAAAGCATGGTGAGGGCCGACTGTAGAAAGCATAAGAGTTGGAACTTTATCAGGATTAAACTGTTAAACCTGACGATGTAGTACAGCTTTGAACCAGTTCTACCCGCTTTTATAATTACTAGTGTTTTCTGGGGTATTGTGATATATTAAACAATTTGGCAAAGTGTTCCCAGAGGCAGCCTTAACGATTGGTTAAAATAAGATGCTCTCTCTGTATCACCGAGTTTCATATCATCACACTCCCGCCTCTGTGCATCATTGTGCTGCTCCAGGCCGGATCAGCTGCTGCCAGCTTCTGTGTTTGGATGGAATCAGCTGACCACGAGTCACTGATTTTCAGACATAGCGGATGTTATGCTACGTCCACACTGAGTGAAATTCAAGCAGCTGAAAGTTTACATGCAGAGTCTATGGTTGAGGCACATCAAAAGGTCCTGCAGCGCATCTAAAGCAGCAGTAGCAACGTGCTTCACAAGCAACAGCTGCTGTAGTTGTAAACATTTGCTGCTCGACGCGTCACATCGATCAATCAGAGAAGCTGATCTGGGAGCTGGCAGGGAGACGGGCACAGCACTGCTGATGCAGAGTGCTACGATCTCTCCTCTGAAACAGTTTATTTACACCTGAATTAACTTAACATGTCGAAACCTGTCATCAGAATATGTTCGCATTTTGTACAACATACCTGGAAAAACACTAACATCTACTTCCAGCCGTTCAGTATGTACGCAGCATTAGACGGCTACATCCGTGTGTCTGCTAACTGATCCTCAGCACTGGGGAACTCTTAGGTTTTATTTGATACTCAGATATTCAAAGCTAAATGTTTTAACATTGTTGAAGAAATGTCTGTCTGTAAATATGTTACAGCTGCTGTTAAATGTCTTTTCTGGTCAGCTGATTGAAGTGCCTCATTTTCTTTCATCAGTATTAATAAGATTATCTCACCCAGTGTTACAGCTGTTCTATAAACACATCTATCGCCTTTCATTTAAATGTGGAAAATATTTCTCTCTTTCCTTCCAGCCTACCAGTGATTGGAACATAGCACCCCCTTTAGAGCAGAATGGATCCTCTGTGTCCCTGCAGATGGCGGACACAACGTCCAAAGCCCAGGATGACGGCCGTAAGTCAACCTCAGCATAACTGATTGGTTTGTGAACATAAAGGTTTCTGCTCTGAGCTAGACCAGGTCGTCCAGCAGGAAGGACCTGGTCAGGAGCAAAAAGCTACACATGCTTCAGTGACGACCTTCCTAGGAATCAACACATTGTACTAGGGGCTGGGCGATAATTCAATAACAATATATATCAATCGATAGACGTGTGGCGCAATAGAAAAAAAGAGGGCCTATAAAAGTTCGATAAAAGAAATGCAGTTTTTCCTTCCTTCTCACTGTAGCCTATCATGTAGGTTTATGCTAGTCACTGCTTCCTCCCCCAACCAATGGCAATCGCAGACTCCAGGCACGCCAAGTCTACAGCTGCCGCCCCTCTCAAAAACAAAACACCACAGAGCACATGAAGAAACAAAAGGAGAGCGCCTGAGGAAATTGTTCCAAAGAAGGGGTTCGCTGTAGTTCGCCAGTTTGGCAGTATTTCGCCATGGTAGTATATATATATGTATATATATATATATATATACACAGTTCTGGGCAGTTTCCCACGAAGTTCTAACAATTGAGAGAAAAATGCTGAGGGGCCAGAAAACTTCAAAAGTAATAACTCAGGTTAAAGCAGGGAGCTAAGCTGTGAACTCCATAACGCAGGTGCCTGGAAGCAGCACCTCTAGGAAGAATAGGGTGAGAAAAAAATGTACCCCCATAGAAATGCTAGGCTAAAGGGTGAGTTGATTTGGGTTTTTGTTCTTGTTGAGTGGAGTTTCCATGGTAGCCTAGTCCTACAATCTCTTAATTACCACAAGCTGGTGGTGGACTATTCCCACCCAAATAGGGTATTCTATTTATTTATTTGTTATATTTATTTTGGTCACTTTTCTGGTCACTTTAGTTTATTCTTTTATCAGTATTTCATAACAGAACTCAGTGTCTCTTAAGTAATTTTTCTTTAAAACAATTCTGTTATGGTTAAAAGTTGGTTAAATAAATATTTAATTGGAAGTCTGTGTTTGTGTTTTTATTAAAATTAAATCATTTAGCTTAATATTATAAAAAGTCCAGGCAGAGCTGCACCATAAAATATGGTTTCAAATCTTCAATAATTATCGATATCGATCAATATGCATTTATTTTTTTTTTTATCGATAAGCTTTTTTTCTATATCCTCCAGCCCTACATTGAACATAGACAGCCCATCATGGACAAACGCCACCTCACCAACAAACTATCTTGATTTTCTGCTGCAGTAACCTTTCCGCTTGTCTGAGGGCTTTTGTGGTCGGAAAATTTAGATTTTTCATATATTGATTTATCGTATTTACTCACTATAAAACTTTTCACTCAGTCTGTTTGCCCTGTACAGGTTTTTTAAAAGACCCTGTGAGAGGGTACTGATTCTTCTTCCCATAACTAAGCCAGATTCTTTCTGCAGGTTTATTAATAACATGTTGCTGTTTAACCAAAGTCTCCAGTAATTAGATTTTTACTCTGACAACTTTCCATTAATCTAAGTAAGGGGGAACGAATGCTGCGCAGGCAGAACAGCTTTATGATGAACTGAATCTCTGCTTTGCAGAGATGTAGAAAATAAAGTGCCGACTACAATGAAATCCATCAATCTCTGTTTATTTAACTGGAGTAAATAGTTGAATACTTTTTTCCCCACTACAGTTTCCATCAGTGTGACAGAAAAGTTAGGCTTATTGAGCCATGTTTATCCTGCCGGGTTAATCCCAGGATTAACTGGATTACAGCAGTTAAAGGAATGGAATCTTAAAACAAACAGCATAAAGCTTTTTTTAAGTCACTAAAACTTTCATTTCAATTTAACCCAGATGTTTGATTCAAAATAATCAGCTTTGGCTTTGGTTGTTCTGAGCTTTATGGAACCCTGATCTGAATGTATTTATAAGGGAACCAGTCGCATGGTGGGCTGAACCGTGCTTCTCCTCGCCGGTCCGTCATTCTGATTAATATTAGATTTTTCATCCATGCTTTATTCTACCTTCTAACTTTTTATGGGTTTTGCAAATTTTTTAGTGCAGCATTAGTCCTACTTACTCTGAATAAAGCCGATTATTTTCTATAGCTGATCTAAATTTCTTAATTTCCGGTCCATCCAGGTGTGCCTCAGGGCTCTAGTCAAGAGGCCTTTTCATTTTCATAATACATGCTTTTTCTTTAGCAAGTTATGAACATTATGATGTTTTTATTGCCTCTATGTAGAAGGCTCATACATCTGAAAGCTAATCAGGGCGCTGAGGAGGTCTTCCATGAGTGTGAAAATATTTGTTGGTGCTCCTGTCCTCTGGTAGCTCAGGTCATGGATACTAGCGATCCACAAGATTTTTTTTTTTGTCAAAGCAAGAAACTGGAAATAAACTTTGACTCAGGTTTGACATTTGATGACCTGTACCAGTTTTCTTCCTTATCAATGACAAAATATTTTAAATACAGTCAGAGCTGGAAGTAGTTCAGCTGCGGCTTATTTCAACAGGATTGATTATTTTTGGTCATTATTCTCTTTCATGATCATAATGTTAACAGAGAATCTGCTGCTTGTCTTCTGGTTTTCGCACATCACTAAAGGCCAAAACACACTGAATCTGATTCTGTGTCTGATCTGACAGAAAGTTGTGCTTCAGAGGTCGTGGCTTTTAGCATCATTGAAAGTCAACGGGGATGATTTCCTGCAGAGGGCTGCAGAGCTCCGACTGAGATGGAGCCTAGGTCTATTTTAGTCGGACTACGCAGCAATTCAATGGGTCTGACAGGAAGAGAGACGCAGTTAAAGTAAAACACATCTGCTTTGTGGGAAAATGCAAAAAAAAATATTTTAATCTTGTTGAGAAAGAGTCAGTTTGGAGCATGACAGACTTGCGCAAAAACAATAAATGAAATAATAAAATAGGGAAAACTTTCCCCATGATAGGAGTTCAGGAGGACAGAAAATGGATAAATAAAGTAGAGATCCCCTTTGAAATTTACAAAAATAAAATAACAAGGGGCAGATAGGAGAAAGCAGATAAATAGAGGCGTATCTCTCACCTCATTTATGTGAAAATAAATAAAGAAAAAAACTCCCTTTCTCTGAGAATCACCTCTCTGCCTTAGTCGGCATGGCAACCGCCCCAAAGCGTTTATTGCTGTTTCTCTTTTCTTTAGACGTAGATCTCATTATGTTTTTAATATATGAAAATTTCCTATTTGTTCTGGTTTGAGATGCTGCACAGATTCGTCATGTAGAGCTTTGCTTTATAGAATGCACCGAGGTTTTTATTTTAATATCTTTTCCTAATCTTTTCCAGTCAATTGTGGTAAATTATTTTAATGTGTTTATAGCGCAGAGACAGAAGTGAAAATTATCTGCACAGATCTGCTCACTCTGCTTAGCCGGAGCCTCTCTATACGCAGTCAGTGTGACATTGAGAAAGAATCAGATCGGGATTAAAAAGTCGTAGTCAGCTTGTGTGTTCAGGGGTTTACGTCGCTATGCTAGCTCTATTTCCCGCTGATTAAGCTAATCCCTGGAGGTTGATGATCAGGGAGGTTGATGATCAGGGTGGCTGTTCCCTGGAGCGGGCTGAATATTAGAAGTGACAGAGCTAATGGAGTCCTTCCCACTGAGCCTGAGATCTATGGGTAAAAAAAAAAGAACCTCGTGAAGTTTTAGTGATTTTATTGTTTCTACTGTAAAACTTTTTTTTTTAAAGTTAACTCATACTGACTCTGTAGTCTTAAAACGTTCTATTCCTCTCTAGGCTGTGACTCATGATATTGAGCGATTAAATTCTTATAATTTCTAAAAGATAAAGTGTTTAAGAATTTCGACCAGCTTGTTTTCATTTGGATGATGGTTTAGCTCCCTGCTGCGAGTTTCTGTAGTAAATGTTCTTTTATTTGGTGTTTCGTAGAGCCAGAGGAAGGACCCAGCATTGAGGGTCTGAGCACGTCGCCTCAAGCTTCTATCGGTGAGTAAATCAGTCAACGTTTTCACCTTCTGATGTTTATTATTAAACTTATCAGATCCATCTAATTCAGTGCTTCAAACATCCTGAGCTGACTGGAATTTCTTTATACTTTCCTTCCTCTGAGCCAGAAGTTTTTTCTTTTAACTGGTTTCAGCTGAAAGCTCTCTGGGAATCACCATGTTGGTGAATTCATGTTTCAGTCTCATTCATCTTGGTGAAAAGCTGCTGGTAACTAGATGGAAACCAGATTCCCTGCTAAGTCCTCTGTTATGGGTTCAGCCGTCAGAACCACACTGACAGAACATGAACCTCTGGCTGCTTTTCAGGGAAAACATAAAGAAACTGGATCAGAATCAGGAGAAAACAGGCCGAACAAAATAATCTAAAGGTTTATCTGAAGGAGTTTAAGCTCAGATGTTCCTGTTTCTGACTGAAATCAATATGGCCACCGTCTCATACTGTAGAGAACTCCATGCGTTTGGCACCGCAGAACGGACGGACGCCTAAAGGTGAAGGTTTTGAGTGTTTGCTGCTCGGTTGAAGCTTCTCATGGAGAACCTGTTCTGGTTCTCTATTTATGGCAAACCTGCTGTTTGACAAGATGTTTGCGGCAGAATAAAGCTGAACAGTCTAATCTTAGTGCATTGTGTAAAAAACAGCCTTTGTGCAGCTAATCATGGGTTTAGCTGTGCTTCTCTGGAAGAACGGGGCTGCTGACGGATGGTTTAACAATTCTGCTAAATGTCCTGATGTCTCGCACCTTTAAACAAGTTCCTTCTCCTCTTTCTGTTGGTTCCACTGTGGGACTGCATGAATAACATCTACTGAACGTGAGCCTTTAGTGACCATGTTGCTGCTGTAAGAGAATTAACCACAGCAAGACCAGCTTGGTGTTTCTGCCAGTTTTATTAACAAATCAAGTCTCTGATTTAAACAAAATAAAAACATTCAGTGTGTGAGACTTTCTGCTGTGTTGCAGAAGTGAAGCCATCCATCATTGGGAAGAAGAAGCCCATGGCTGCTAAGAAAGGGGTGAGTTTTACCGACCTGAACCAGCGTTTGATTCAACGCTTCATACCATGGGGATAAAAATATCAAATATTTTTTAATGAGAAGAACTGACCCTTTTCGACAGGGAAGCTGCTGTCTCAACAGAATCACAGCTGCTGATTTAAAAAAAGTGTGAAAATAAATGCAAAATAATCCAAAGTTAACAAAATCAGACAATAATTTAAGGTTATCTGAGGTTTTATTTTTTTATTGTCCAAAAAATCCAGAAACCTAAAAGTAAGAATAGCAGAAATATTTAATTAACATTTGTCCTTTCTATCAATAACATAAAATTAGTTTTGCATCCAGATACGGTGTTGAAGTATCAATGCTTTTCAATCATGATCCATTCAGTTGCATCCTGGGCTGATTTTAACTGTTTATAAAATCCGATCAGATTACTAAATGTAAATAAAGGCGCTCCATGGCGTAGGTTCCACGCTGCCATCAGCTGGTTTATTCTCTAAAACCATTAATGGGTCCTGAGGCTCCCAGTAAACATTAAGTTTATTTGAACCCGAGTCGTTTTATTGTTGTGTTGATGGAGGTAATAAAGGAGCCTAAAGAATCATACGGAAGAGGATTAGGGCCAATTAGGGACTTTTTTTCTCAAAATTCTGACTTTTTTTCTCAGAATTCTGACTTTTTTTTCTCAAAATTCTGATTTTAATCTCAAAATTCTGACTTTTTTTCTAAGAATTCTGCCTTTTTTTCCTCAAAATTCTGATTTTAATCTCAAAATTCTGACTTTTTTCCCCTCAGAATTCTGACTTTTTCTCAGAATTCTGACACTTTTTCAGAATTCTGATTACTAGCAAACATGTTAGCATCAACCTGTAGCCATGTCTGTCTTAGAGACTAAACAAGCTCTCTTGTTTTATTAACTTCTGTCTTGTTTTATCAACGTGGGTTAGAGGAAAACTTCAGTTTCTCTGTATCTGGAGTTGAACTGATAATTGAAATAAACAGAAAAGCCAAACATTATTTAAATTATCTGATAAGATGATTTCTTGTGGCTTTAGTTCATATAGTTGCTTAAGTTATTATTTCCTGGTAACAATGGTTGTTTTGATGCTGTAATAATTTCATTTCATTAGAATAAACATCAACAAACAGTCTGGATTGATGTAATAAGTAAGACAGTTTAGGTGTCCAAGCAATAAATGGATCAGTAGGAATTGATGAACTAATGTTTTACGTGTTTAATAATGAATGAATGAATGAATGAAAGCTAAACGATTATTGAGAGCAGAGCTCAATCAATCAGGAAATAATTTCTGTCTGTGATGCTGCAGCTCGGTGCTAAGAAAGGCCTCGGTGCGCAGAAGGTGAGCGGGAAGAGCTTCTCTGAGGTGGAGAAACAGGCTCAGGTGGCTGAGAAGATGAGAGAGGAGCAGGCAGCGGAGGCAAAGAAGCAGGCTGAGGAGTCCATGTAAGGAAAGCCGTTCTCCTTCACCTCAGAGGTACGTTCAGAAGCTCAAGGCTGTGATGGACAACTCTCTGTTCCAGAGTGGCCTCCATGCGCCTGGCCTACAAGGAGCTGGAGATCGACAGGAAGATGGAGGACAAGAAGCTGCGGAACCTGGAGGGGAAGAAGAGGGAGCAGGCTGAGCGGCTGGGGATGGGCTTCGGCAGCAGGAGGTAAGGCGTCCGACGGGCAGCTCCTCTGCTCCGCCGTTCAGGACCTAAACGTGTCGCTGCTGTCCTTTCAGTGTCATGTCTCACTCGGTGATGTCAGAGATGCAGGTGATTGAGCAGGAAACTCCTGTTGGAGCCAAGTCTTCCTCCCGCTCCAAGCTGGACGTGTTCGACGAGCCAGGCTTCACTTCTGGTGCCCCGAAGTACGCCAGAACCCCTCCCCTTTTAACAGCCGACCCCCGACCCCATTGACGTTTAACCCCCGCTCTCTCTCTCAGCAGTATAAAGACAACCCGTTCTCAGTTGGGGACAGCTTCGGCTCCCGCTGGGACGCAGACGGAGGAAGCGCCTCTTTTACATCATCCTGGGCTCTGGAGAAGGAGGAGCCCAAAGAGGAGGTGACCATCTCCAGCATCCAGCCAATCGGAGAGAGGTATCCCTGCTCTGTCATACAGTTGGTCCGTCTGAGCCGGTTCCGGTTCTGATCAATGTTCTTCACCAGGCTTCCCAGCAGGAGGAAAGCCGAGGCGTCCTCTGCCATGTCCGAGTCCAGTGAGGCCAGGGATAAGTTCGCCAACGCCAAGGCCATCTCCTCAGACATGTTCTTTGGTCGGGAGAGCAACGCCGAGGTGAGGCGCCCGGGTTAGGTCTGACCCGGTTCTTCGCTCCGGTTCCACTCAGCAGCCTGAACATGTCTTACCTCTGTTCTCTGTAGTACGAGGCGAAGACGAGGCTGGAGGGCATGTCTGGCAGCACCTCCATCAGCTCGGCCGACCTGTTTGGAGATGACAGCGACCCCAGAGGTGAGACGGGCTTCCACCCACTGAGCTCCACGCCAGAACCAGAGCAGATAAACCATCAAACGAGTCGGCTTTAGGTTCGAGCTGCTGGGAAACATTGAAGCTTCATTTGGCTGCAGGCCTGAATTTTTCGAGTTCATAGCTACGTAGCCTCCCATCCGACAGGAAGTCTTTTATCGCTCTTTCCACAAAAATCAGCCTTTTTCACCCCTAAGCTGTTCCTTTTCTTTGAATCAGTTCCTCAAAAAAAAATTATTCCTTAAATCAGGGGGTCTGCAACATTTTTCCAGGCCAAGGACCCCCAAAATAATAAAGTCCTGCAACGGGTCGGGTAACCGCCGGGTCCTCGGCGGGTCACCCGCTAAAATGCTCTTTTTATGGGTGAAAATACATATCGGGCTTGGATATTTTTAGTGGTAGTTGGTGATTTTTTATGCGCGGTGTTGTTATGGACATCAGAGATGTTATATTAATCATAAGATCTAGGTCCACCCCCTTTTCAGCTTTGCTATTTGCCCGGCATGGAATACTTCCCTCTCCAAAAGCGCGTTGCCACAGTCAGTGCATACACGTTTGCTGCAGTGTTAATGGCGCTGCCCTTGATGTGTTAATGGGTCGGATTAAGGGTTAAATATCAACGGGTCGGGTTCGGATTTCCCCAATTGAAGATATCCGCGCGGTGACGCGGGTCGGGTTCGCCAGTAGCTTCCGCGCGGTTGGTAAAACTCTAATCTCGCAGGACTCTTTTTCTACCCCAAAACCAATGGCACCCATGGAGCTGAGACCCTAGATTATATTTAGTGTATGATATTATTGTGTTTCTAGAAGCAAACTGATCCTTTTTAGTCACTCTATTACAGATGGAGAGATGTAACTAAAGTAATTTCTCCCTGGGATTATTAAAGTATTTCTGATTCCTGGTTGATGGGACAGGTGTTGTGAATGAAACGGTGCCCAGCTTGAAAGAGCTCCTGTGTCTCGCCGAATGTGTGCATTGATGACTGAAAGACATCTTCTGCCTCCATTTATCTGTTTACTACAGTGTGTTGAATTCATGTTAATGTGGATTTAAAGACATTTCAATTAGTGTAAAAATTGCAGGGGGGAATATTAGGGATCCGATATTTTAAAACTCATGTAGCCGATAACCGATATCGATACCGATGTTAAAGCTGGACAAAAATAAGTAGTCATTGAAAATAGCAGTTTTGTTATCCATTTCTGACACTTTGAAAAATAATATACTCAAATATATTTTCATATGCTGATATCAAATTGATTTTTAAAAACGCGGTATCGATCTATTTCACTTTCAAAATCTCGTGAAATTTCATCGTTCTGTTACAAACTCTCGTGATATTTTGCAAATTCTTGTGAGATTTTGTTAGTAAAATAGATCGATACCGCGTCAATATATCAACATATAAAAATATGGCAAAATTTTGTGAATTATCGGGGGATTTCGTAGCATAACGATGACATATGGCAATATTTCATTAGTAAAAGAGATTGATATGGTGTT
The DNA here is from genome assembly GCA_018398635.1 of Cyprinodon brontotheroides. Taxonomy (NCBI): domain Eukaryota; kingdom Metazoa; phylum Chordata; class Actinopteri; order Cyprinodontiformes; family Cyprinodontidae; genus Cyprinodon; species Cyprinodon brontotheroides. Next base: position 4,968,218 of record JAGKQL010000005.1, on the reverse strand, counting down.
TTTAAATGGCAATATATCAGCATATGAAGACATTGTGATATTTTAATGTATCAATATTTTTTCCCTCGTCTTTAGAAGTTTTTAAGTCTGTAAAAAAGTTTTTGAGGAAGAAGAAGAAGTAGTATTTTTTTTTTTTTTATTAGACTTTAGAAACTCAGAAGCTGATCAAATATCGGGTTAAATATCGGTTGGGTGGCCGATGTCCGACATTCCGTTTTAAGGCCGATACCGATAGGGGGCCGATTATATCGTGCATCCCTAGGGAATATATATAAAAACAAGTCTAATCAACCAAAACTTTCGTGACCCCCATGCAGTACCTCTGTCGACCCCCTAGTGGTCGCAGACCCCCTGTTGAAGACCTCCGCCTTAAATCAAAGATGAACTTTTATTTCAACATTAATTAGCTCATTTTCAGTTCTAATGAAAATGAAAACTCTTTATCTAGCGTCTCGTCGCGCTAACGCTAGCTGGTTTGTTGCATGCAGTTTATCGTTTCCTGTTGGTGGTTTATAAAGGCAGCGTTTCCATTAGGATCAGAGCAGCCGGTCGGAAATGCTGATCCGTCTGATCTTCCAGAACCAAATCACTTTATTAAGTTAGTTTATCGCCTGTAGTGATGAACTTTACCGAGTCCAGAAGGGCAGGACTGCTTTAAAAACATCTTTGAATGGTCCTAGTTTCTGATCAACCACAGCAGGAAGGAAAGTTTGTTTTTGTTTTTTTTTTTAGGGTTCAGGACATTGAATGACTTATTCTATGACTTAAAGTTGTTGAAACAAACATTGTCCCTCGGGGGGCACCGTCCTCCTGCCGTAGAAACAGCTTCCTGCTTCCCATCCTTGCAGGGCAGGGCATCGGGCTTCGACAGCGTCCTGCCTTCCGGCCCGGACATCGCACAGTTCAAGCAGGGAGTGAAAACCGTGGCAGGAAAGATGGCCGTCCTCGCTAACGGCGTGATGAACACCATCCAGGTGAGTTCCTGTTAGCTCCTCGCTAACATCCTGCTCGGTTGGTTTTCTCCGTCTAACAGAGACCTTGTGATGTTTTCAAGGATCGCTACGGATCGTACTGAGCGCCGGCGGCCGATCGGAGGGAAAACGTAATGCCTCCCGACTGACCTGTGCATTTGGACAGAGGCGGGGCGGCTGGGGAGCGTTTGCATGGAGAAGACGGCGTCCCTGCTGCCCGTCTTCCACTAGGACAGTATTCCCTTCCCCCATTAGCAGAATCTTGAGTTTTATTTTCATAAACCATCAGAAAATAAGAAATCTTTTCTAAAACGGCCGTTTCTGTCCAACCTGCTGGTCTTAGAGTTTCAACATGATGTCTTTATTTTTCTTAATTCAGAAATCTGTGTGATTTTGATTGAGAACATTTAAAGTATTTGTTATATTGTGCGATTTAAGAACAAGCTGCTGTGTTTTGTTTCAGTTCAGGAATCCATCGTGTTTTAAAGCTGCTGACTTCTAGTGAAGTTTGGCTGTTTTTTCCTTCATACATGAAGCACTGATTGTCAGAGCCATCCTGAGCTGATTGCGCAGCAGACTTCAGTACCTCTGCTCCCATAAAAACGGTTCAGCTAGGAGCTTTCCTACCTGAGTGCCGCCTCCAGCTCCAGGATCTGACTATGCATCCTCACTTACGCAGGGTTTCCTGTTCGAACCTCAGGTCTGCTGCAGCTCGCCTCTGATCTAAAATTCTGGGATTGTTTTCAGGAAATGAATCTTTGGCTTCAGAAAGTGTGGGCTTCCTAAAGCTCGTCCTAAATGTTTGGAGCAGACCTGACGTTCAGCCGATGTTTATTATTTCCTTTATGTTCTGACCCAACAGTGTCCAATCACATGAAAGGATCAAACTATTTATTTGTAGGCTACAAAGAACCATATCCAGTATGTCAATAAAGATGGAAAGCCTTCAGTTTCTCTCATCTTTACGCTTTCAGTCAACTTTTATTTCTGCAGGAGAAATAATAATCTAAAACTGGGAGTTTTCTCTGATTGGAGGAAAAATCAACAGTTGTGGGAAAGTTCAGCGTCTTTGACCTGCAGGGAAGGATCTTGGCTCACTCCACAAATGATGGAAGCCTGTCGGCGGGGAGTAATTTACAGGCTGGAGGAATGGAGACGCTCCGCATGCCTGACCTCCGCAGACAGACCGGTCCTCCGGGTTGGTCAAACCGGATCAGAACAATAACATTTCAGCTCTGTTTCCCAGAACTGATGGGAATGTTGGTCCATATTCCAGGTGGAGCTGGAATCCATGAAGGTTTATCCCCAGTTGTAGAAGTAGATCTTCTGCCAGGTGGGGAGGTACTCCATCAGAGGACCTGCAAACAGAAGCTTCAGCTTAGATTCGGGGTCCGACAGTTTCTGTTTGAGGAGAACCATTCACAATAAATTCGATTTTTAGTTTCATTTTGAGTCGGAGCTTAAATCTCAGCCTGCCGTACTTACGCGCCACAAGTCCAACTCCTGGGACGTGATCAGCCAGAAGTCTGAGCAGGAAAATGATCTTTTCCCTGCAGACAACAAGGAATATGTTAACCGTCTTTACTGGGAGAACGGAGCTTCTGTGGAGCTCAGCGTGTCTGCGGCTCTGATGCATCATCAGTTTGCTGAAAGCTTCCTCAAATCGTTTCCGCCTGGTGGGAAAACCCAATCCAGTGTAGGAGCCGTCTCTGAGCCTTGGCATACAGAACGTCTCTAACCGCAAATGGTCGAATAGGACTGTAGATCTAGTCCAAGTAGACTCTTACAGAAGCAGAGGATGATCAGGATTGTAAATCTGAGGGTTTGATGACCTTCCTAAGTTAATGAACATTAAAGTTCTGAGTCATAACCAAACCTCCCCAGAGGAATTGGACCCAAAGGAAGGCGCTATGCTCTTTCCTGGTGATGAGACGGTTTGGTTCTCCAGGTGAACGTCTGTACGGTTCATTTTAATAGAAATCTGTTAACCTCTACACCCTAAGGGGGTATAAATAAATTTCTGCCTGACAAAACAACACACAAAAAAGTAAATCACTTATAGCCTCACAACTATTAGATCTAAGAAGAAACTTTTGGTGGTACGTCTGTAAAGGTAAGATGTCATGAATGGTTTTCTGGTGTCTCAGCACCATTGTAGCTTTGACCCTCAAGCCTGAAATATTAGGGACAAAATACAAAATAATATTTTGCATTTTTTTGAAACTCACAAAATTTTTCTTTGAAATAAACATTGCAAAACACTACCAAAAATATTATTTATAGCACAAAAAAAAGTAGTACAGACTTTTAAATCTAAATGTTGTGTAAAATGTACCAAATTTGGACTCAATCAGATGAATCATATTTATTTTTTAGAATGGTATTAGTGAGAAATTTCTTAGGAGGCGGAGGGGCCAGTTGTGCACATTTATCCAAAAAATGTCACCAAACTGTGCCAAATGTGTTTTTTACATCAATACCGGGGGTTTGGTAAAATTACGAGGTCACGTAGCAGCTGGACCCATTGGTAGGTCCGTAGGGTTCTAGGGGTTAATTTCCTTTGAGTTTCAGAACCATCTAATCTGCTGCTTCCAATAAAACTGGAGCAGAAGGAAAAATTTCCAGTCTTAACAGACCAGTGAACGGCATAATCTTAGAGCACTGTCTACGTTACAGAGACGACAAATATTAAAGGTTGCTTCATGTCAACCCCGAGATTTTAAATGACCATATATGGAAAAAGCTAAAGTAGGATTTCTTTGATAAAGACGTGTTTAAACCTGCTTCTAGGCTCATTTTTAACGTGGCCTCGTGGAGGGAGGGAGACGTCTATGATCAGGATGTAATCTTACTCTGAGAATGTGTCGTAGAACGGGGAGCGCAGCAGATAGTAGCACAGCAGGAAGGCTCGCCTCTTCATCTCAGCTCTCTCCCACCGGTGACAAAACCAGGCACCTCTGAGGATGGCGAAGCTGCAAGATGTAACGAGAAAAATGATTGAAATGTTTCCACATCCACTCATGACGTGCGAGAAAATCTGTAGTGAAAATGAAGGAGCTCATGAAAAACACTTGATGGTAATAATTACGTGAGTTTTTTGTTGCTACTTTGTTGCAGCTGAAACCATGCTTCTGTTTTCTGTGGAATTTTTATCTGATTCAAATGAAATAAAATATGCAGATAAAATTTCCCCAAGGAATTGCTAAAACGTCCAATGATAAGCCTGAATAGGAACATTGACTAATAGAAAACATCCAGGAAGTAAAAGAGCCCTGAACGTTCCAGCATCATGGGAAAGATGCAAATTTAAAGCTGCAAAATGTTGTTATAGGACGAGGTTTATTTTTTTTACCTCGACAGCTCCAGGGCGGCTGAGACGAGCCACGGCTTCCACGACCGCTTCCCACAAACTCCCAGACACACAACTGTGTTAGGAAAGATGGAGTAAAGGAAAACTGCTGCTCAGTGAGGCAGGTGGAAAATTTGGTGGAAGGATGATCCAACAGGACATTAGATCTTTGAGGAGCAGTTTTTATCTCACGGCTGATTAATCCCACACTAAGATCCTCCTTTACTTCTGATCCTCATAGTTTTAGCCTAAATTTTCAGCTTAAACATAAAAGCTTTGATTGATCCAAAGCTGCAGATTTTAAAACCTGAGCCGGTTAGTCCTCTTTTCCAAATATATACCCACTGAAGCTTCAGGAAAACAGCTTTCCCTCTCTGGCTGTGAAAGAGAAAAGCTCCCTCTAGTGGTTGAAACTAGCGTTACCATTTCAAACTGGATCAGACTGTTCTGATTGGAGACCAGCTGGTTAAAGGATACGGTGCACCAGAGGTCGGCTGATGTAAACTGACTCGGCGAGCGTCTCTTGGAAGCTCAGATCTGTCGGCCTGCTGTTGATCTTCTCCTGCAGGCCGCTCCTCTTCCTCGGAGCTCCCCACAGCCGGCTCTGCAGGGACGGAGCTGCAGCAGCACAGGGATGAAGGATGTTATTCTCCTGTTAGCATTTCTATGCAACTTAAAGGTGGATCCCTATGAGAAACAACAAGCTGCCTGGTCACGATGAGAAACACTGGTTGCTATGGTGATTCCCGCCTCACGTAAACACATCCGTCTGTCTCAAAGACGGCAGGCCCCTTGGATCCTGCTGGTTCCACTGATCCATTTAGACGTCTGGTTGAACACAACGTTCAGGCAATGCACTCTGGGTTCAGATCGGACAGAAACCTGCAGCTCCTCCAGTGGCTGGAGATAAAACTGACTTTAGATCTAAACCGTTCTGAACATTCCACAGGATCAGAACCGAAACGCAACCAAGAAAACAAATTAATATACAACCTGGGTCAGCTAAGGCCTCTTGATTCCTGGATGATGGTTCTGATGGATCAGACGGCCGAGAAAAGGAGGTCCAAACAGGACCGGCTTTTTATTCTAGTTTTTGCTCAAATCCTATCTTAGTCAGGGGGGATTTTTTATAAATATTGTAAAAAAGAAATATGTCTTTAAAAGCAGGGCGAGAGGATGGATGGATAGAAAATAGAAGTAAACAGAATCATGGACAAACAACTGATATCTTTTCTCCTTCCTGCTTTATTTTATTATATTAAGTATTTATTGAACCAGGAAAGCACGCTGTGAGATAAAACATAAATTTTTAAGGGAGATATGACAAAAAATTAATAAAAAAGAAAAATGCATGTAAAAAAATGTTCATAAACGGGCTCTGTAAGAAAGAATTGAAAGAAGAAACAGTTTCCATGAAGTAAATAAGACGTAAATCCAGCAGCGGTGGAAAAACCACTCATGCTGTAATTCTTGAGTAAAAGTATTGATACTCATAGCCAGATCTTAATTACAAGTAAAGTTACACAATAATCTACTCAAGTATTGAAGTACTCACTTTTAAAATATTTAAGTATTCAAAATTACAAAATAAAATGTTCCATCAGCACATTTCTGTATATTTTTCCAGAGTAATTTTAAAGAACTTGTAACTTTCAGGAACCACCTGATGTATTGATGCATAGAACTACCTGCTATAGATTCTACACCACCTGGAAAGAACTTCAGCATGAAAAGGCCACAAAAAGAATGAAAAGACAGATTATTTCTTATTCAAAAAGAAAACATGAGTCTTAATTATCCTCTTTCTTTCACTATGGAATGGTGGTTTAATGTTCTAATCTATTAGAAACTTAGAAACTAGAACTCTGATCTGAGACTCATCCTACTGAACAATTTAGCCACACAGAACCCCCCCTCTAGAAAATGACTCAAGTAAATTAAAGATACAGTGAACCCTTGTTTTTCGACTATTGTTGAAAACTTGTTAAGGCTTACATCCCTCTTCCTCAATGATTTGCTTTAAATTTATTTTTGGGGAACACTTCTGCTCCAGCGGTATTCACAGAGGCTCTCATAGAAACATTTTTAAGTCCAAAGCATTTCTTATATTTTTCAAACCAGTTATTGTTGGCATTAAATGTGCTTGTTACTGCGTAAACAGCACACGTTGATGGCCTGTAGCTGCATCCTCCTCCCTGTCATTTACAGTGATGGGAGTAACAGCGTTGAAAGTTAACCTTTTTTAGTAAAGAGTAATCTAACTCATTACTTTGACTGTAACTATAACGCTTGTTACCATGGCCGACACCTCGTTAGTGCGCGTTACTCAGGTCGGAAGTTCGGCCAACAATTAACCTTTTTTTTTATGATAGGACTCATGCGCTCCTTGTCATGAGAGAGGGGTAAGCTACCCCGATCCGTACCATCAGCTCATTTGCAGCCTGGGCGCCGAACAGCGAATAACTTCCTCGGTCATCAAAAAATAATGTAATTACGGTACTGAAAAAACTTTATTTATATCCTTAAATAATTAAAGAATACTAAACTACATCGAAAAGACAATATTGAAGACTTTTCTGGAAGAAATGGATGCTTTTTAAATTCAATCCATTGTATTGCTTGACGCCATTTTTCTGAATAAAACTGTAAATTTTTTTTGGGAAATGTTCCCTTATCAATTAAAATGCAGGTCACGAAAGGTAGCAAATTAATCCATTGTGGGATCAGTACTGCTGAGCATAGTTAAGCACAGAGTAAATCACTTTCATTTAAACAAATTTAAATATATACACGCTGTGTGACGTATATTTACACATGCTCAGAGCAGTCAAAGTAATCCATCATTATACATTGAACTTTTTTATGTATTTCTGTTTTTATTTTTAGAAAATGCAATATTGACTAAAAACAAAGATGTACAAAAAGAAACCCATGCCTCTAAAAAATACAAAAAGAATAAAAAAGTAAGAAAAAAGGAAATATTGCCACCGAGTTATTCTTGTTTGGCGCACGCCAAGAAATGAGTTTCGATGGTAAATGGATCGCGGCTACGGCAACGGATCGGGTAATGACAGGGGAGGATGAGAATGGCTGATGTCTAGTGAGATTCCATATGTCAGTTGGGTAGGTGGGTGTTTTCGCCGGCGGGTGCTCTAACGTACAGCACACACTCAGAGAAATGGAGAGAGTGAGGATGACTCCAGCAGCAAAACAGCGCTTCCAGATGGAAATACTGGTGTTACGCCGAAGGCGCTTCCCCATCAGATAATGCGTTTCCCCTGCATCAAGACATTGCCAAGCCAAGGGTACGCCATTCACCCACGTAAAGCGACGGAAATGCGATGCTCGCCAAAGGCGCCGCGAACAGCCGCTCTGTACTCGCGCAGGCAGGAGGAACTACAGGAGAGCGTGAACGATCATTAGCCTATATGGAGAGAAAGGGAGAGAAATCGGGATGGATGGATGGATGTTGCAGTATCTATACCAAACCCAAACACACAGGATTTCGTAGAATTAGACATCCCCAGTTATTAATTTCAGACACTCACCAGATCTGAACGCTCTGTGAGTTAAAAAACTTCACACCTAACGAGTAGAGGTAATGCAGCCTGATGATATTTGACATCGCAGATCAGATAACGCTCCCCCCATGGTAAGCAGGGGAACGCTATCTCGGACGGGGTTTATAGGCCATTTCACGCTTTGAGTTGCGCATAAATGCAAAACTCTCTGCAGGTTCTTGTCTTTGTCGTCCGCTTCTATTAAGCTGGCTTTGGAAACACACAGCGAGAAGGTGGGGGCTGGTGGTGAGGGTTACTTTTATTGTGGAGTAACTCAGTTACTTTTTGAGAGAAGTAACTAGTAACTATAATTACTTTTTCAAAGTAACATGCCCAACACTGGTCATGTTGCCGTCAGTTCGATGCAGTGTTCCAGATTTTGTGCAGATAACGTTCATATCCAGCGTAATGTTCTTCATTAAGCCATAAAGCTAATGCAGTCTCCATCCTTACCATGCTCTTCTTGCAGACAGTTGCAATCCTTTTTGCTTCCTTATTAAAACATATTACTGCTGTTGTCCTGATGTTATTTTCCTTCTTCTTTATGGAACGAACTGAAGGTTCATTAATTCCATAATGGCGACATGCAGCCGCACAGCTTCTACCCTCCTTTAGCACGTCCAGAAGTTTAAATTTTTCTGCAATAGTTAGCATCGTCTTTTGTGCCTTTGTAGGTGCAGAACGTTTCGCCAACATTATGGGTTTTGGAGAAACTTACATTTGGCAAGCTGTTTGTTTGATGTACATGTATAAAAAAATATTTAACCGTATTGGCTGTTTAGCCAATCAGAATGCAGAACAGGATGCACAGTGCCAATCTGTGAAGCAGAGAGGCCGTGAAAGGTGAACCGTGTTATAATGAGGGTTCACTGTGCACCAAAAAAATACTGTAATTAAGTAAATACCGTAAATCCTCTAATATAGGCCTGGGCCTTTATTTCACTCAGGTGCATCTTGGTCCAGGCCATTATTGGAAGGAGGCCAGAATTAGAGGCAGGCCTCTATTTCTATTTGATCAAAACAGACGACCAGTGGAATGAATAAAAAACAGATTTTGTGTCTCTTTGAACCTATAAAATACTAGGTTCATTTATTGAAAAAGTACAGTTACCATAACGGTATACAGAACATTATTCAGAGATCTTCCAGCAGCTGCAATGTTTCTGAACGGCAATACAAAAAAAGAAAAAAAAAGACAGAGTTGAATCTTGGGCAAACTGACTTGCGAAACAAAGTTTTAAAAAAAATTTATGGAAACTGCTCTGCCATCATAGCGCAGGCTAAGTGGAAGTTGGCTACCAGTATCGTATATTTCAAGGTAAATTTAGAACAACGAAGACCAACGAAAATCTGTAATTTTAACGCTGCCTGGTTACCTCCAGACCTACCCGTAATCACATTTGTCTTTCAGATCAAAACGATTGTGAAAGGCCGCTACGATCTCTGTGTAAGGATGGGACTTCCCAGGCTAATGGCTTGGATTCGTTAGCAAACATTGCCCCCCTGTGGTAGTTGTATGTTGCTATCACAAGTTGTTGAGGACTGCCCAGGAACATGGTTGGTTTTAATTATAGCCCCGGCCTGTATAAGAGTCCGGCCACTATTTACCTCCGCCGACAGCAAGACAGGCCATTATTAGAGACCCGGCCGCTAATGGAATACAGGCCAATATTAGAGAATTTACGGTATACTCTGTTACTTTCTCCCGCTGACTATTTTAATCAGATTAAAGGTTGTTGTTTGGGAAAGATCAGAACTGAATAAAAATGTGGAAAAAGAAACAAAATGAATGTTGGATCATTTTCAGGCAAAAATAAGGTAAATGTTGAACAGAACATTTTAAGGGTTTCCTCACCGCTGCCCAGAGGTCTGATGGCCCGGCCTGACCTTTGACCCACGAAGCAGGCGTCCTCCTGCTGCTCCCCGGTACTATCATCTGAGGGTAAAAAACACCGACTGATTCAGACTCACTCTTCCTCACTCAGCTCCTCTGTTGTGATTCTGCTGATGAGCTTCAGATGCATCTCTATGCTGCTTTAGTACATAGAGGAGAAACCCGGGATCTGCTGCTGTAACATCAGCCCAGACCACCATGCCTCCGCCTCCGTGCCTCAGAACTGGTTGTGTTTACAGGTCAGAGACGAGAACCAAACATTTACAGACATCTCTGGAGTAAATCCTTTATTTTCAACCATGATTTATTTAGGAAAACTTATTTTCACAACCCTGCAGGACTCCCACTAGGCACCGTCTTTAGAACAGCTCTATTTTAAATTATTACAAAGCAAGGACAGAAAGAAGCTCTTTCTGATAAAAAGTAAAGAATAGATCCTTCTGGACTTTAAAAAGAAGACAAAAGAACTGACCTTCGCTGACACATTCAGACCCTCTGTCCAGAGGGATTATGGGAGGTGAAGTCTGCAGGCCCGATTTGTACAGCAGAAGAAGAACGAGGCGAAAAGCTACCCTGAAACAAAGCGCATAGGGAGCATTAGAGGATCTCTGGGCCATTAAAGTTAAAGAGCAAAATATCTTCAAAACACAAAAAAAGAAACATTTTCCTGAAAAATAAATCTCCGTCTAAATGATCTCAGGTTGTTTTTTGTGATTTAAAACGAGGTTTTATAATGAATGAGGAGAAAGCAGGGCGTACTTAAAGATCTGGATGAGCCCGATCATCAGCCAGCGACCCGCCTCCCCCCACAGCTTCCCGGCCCCCATCTCCAGAAACACCTCCACGTACTCCAGCACCGACAGCCAGGTGAGGAGTCTCTGCTGAGACAGTGGCTGAACACAAACACACAGCAGGAGGGTGGTGCAGGAAAAATTCACCAAACTTTAGGAAAACAATTTGATCCAAACAATAATTCATCTCCTTCAAACACAATCTGAGCTTCTAGCATCTGAGGAAATCTCTCAGCTTCATCCAGATTAACCACAAGGAAGAGATTAAACGTGCTCACCACAGAGAAGGCGCATCGCAGTCCTTTACGCAGGATGCTGTCGTTGAACAGAACCAAAAGGTTGGATGCAGAGTAAACTGGAAGATAAGTAGAGCAATCACCAATCAATGACCTTCAACCAAAGTGCTTTACACTACAGGCACTGCTCCCGGGTCATAGGTCAAGTGGAGAGGGGAATTTCTCCATTATGAGATCAGCCTCGCTTCTGCTCACTGTACACAGGCGCCACCTCTGACCTCCATCAGTAGGCGGCGAGGGTGAACGGTTTTTCTCAGAGGACACAATGAAGCTGAAAGCCCGGGCTTGAACCTACAACCCTTCGCTCACAGGGTAAAAACTCCTACATCCGCTGCCATCAGATCGCCCCCTGGAGGCTTAGCTAATGTTTGCTGAAGGAGTCATCTTGCTAAACCAGCAGGAGTAGAGGCTGCTTTTGGGTTTTTGTGCAGGAGACCTGACTGAGGAACTGCAACTATTGGAGCAGAGATTAGCGCCATTTGATTATTTTCTACTAAAGCTACACATACATGTTATTCTGATTTTCCTTTGTATTAATCTCTTGCTCCAAAGTTTTTATCAGCATGAAAATATCTGAGATTTTAGATTCCAGCCAATAAAATCAAAAAATTATTTTGGTTAAAATTGGATCTCTACTCATTATCTGATCCAGGTCTCTTTTATTTTTTATTATTTATTTTTTTATTTAGTATTTTTTCAATTGTAACATTAAAACAAACAAACAAAACAAACAAAAAAGAATGATCCAGGTCTCTTTACTGTAAAATTTCAGCTTTCTCTGGACAAAATAAGCTTCAAGTGAATTTATGTGTTCAAAAATTCAAACAAACAAAAAAAAAAAAGCATTTAAATTTTTTCACCACAAACTGTTATTTTGTTTAAACCAGCAGAGTTTGGAAAATTCTTGTTAGAAGCATAAATCTCTTGTTAGGGAGAATCCGACCGGGAAGGAAAACTCAGGGCAGGTTCTGGTGTGAGAGAGAATCCTGCAGCGGCTCTTTACTCACCAAGTTCAGAGATCTCATGAGAATCAGCGAAGCGCCCTGAAAGATAAACGGGGGGACATGTTAGTCTCTGCGATCATTTAACCCGCCCTCACTGCGGCGTCTGATGACTGTGTGCAGGTTTGGTTTGACAGCTGCCTCAACTCGGTCTGCACAGTAGGTTTATTTCCACTTTGGCAGGGACACTATTGGTCTGATGTCATTGGTCCTATGCAATAATATGCATGCTCTTTTTTTATGCTTGACATGAAAATCAGGATGTATTTCGTTTAAAGAGAAAAGCAGCATTTCTTGCTACATTTATACAAGTTTTATAAGCATTACACACACTAGATGCTGTTTATCAATGACTGACGCTTTACTGGCTCTGATGAATGAGGAAATAGGACTTTTTTCCACTTTGAAAAGGTTTGCATTTGAAATTACCAGCAACTAAGACAGTAGGTAAATCTGTGCCTATTTAACAGAATATAGTCTAAATATGTAGGTTATATGTGGATATAATCTTGCCCCCTATTTTTATCGGCCTAGTATTGGCCTTAAAACTAAACATCGGGCAAGCGGCCACCCTTATCTTTTAAATATTCTCGATGTATCATTAAAACAAAACAAAATAATATATGCCATTCAAGGGACGCCAAATAAATGTATTGTATTTATATGAGCACTGAAAATAGAAGAGGAACTGAGACTGATCATTTAATATTAGGGATGCACGATATTGGGATTTTGGCCAATATCCGATATGCTGATATTTTAAAACTCATGTAGCGGATAACCGATATCGATACAATTTATGTTAAAGCTGGACAAAAATAAAGTAGTCATTGAAAATAGAGCGTTTGATCCATTTCTGACACTTTGAAAAATAATAACTCAAATATATTTTCATATGCTGATATCAAATAGATGTTTAAAAACGCATATCGATATATATTTACTTTCAAAATCTCGTGAAATTTCATCGTTCTGTTACAAACTCTCGTGATATTTTGCAAATTCTTGTGAGATTTTGTTAGTAAAATAGTATCGATACCGCGTCAATATATCAACATATAAAAATATGGCAAAATTTCGTGAATTTTCGGGGATTTCGTAGTATAACGATGACATATAGCAATATTTCATTAGTAAAAGAGATTGATATGGTGTTTTGAAATGGCAATATATCAGCATATGAAGATATTGGGATATTTTAATGTATCAATATTTTTTCCCTCGTCTTTAGAAGTTTTTAAGTCTGTAAAAAAGAAGTTTTTGAGAAAGAAGAAGAAGCAGCTTTTTTTTTTTTTTTTTTTAGACTTTAGAAACTCAGAAGCTGATCAAATATCGGGATAAATATCGGTGGGGTGGCCGATGTCCGATAGGGGGCGATTATATTGTGCATCCCTATTTAATATATTAACTTCACTCTACAAGCTCTTACATCTAGGCTGTAGTTACTCTGTTTAACCCATTTCATGTATTTTATTTATAGCTGAAACAATTCATTGGATTAATCAATTATTGAAATAATGTCAACAAATTTAGTAATCGATTGATCATTATGGAGTATCGAGACTCTAAAAAGATGTCTTTAGCTCACAGAGCGACCAACTAAGAGCAAGAATTATATACCAAAATTGTAAAAAAAAAATAAATAAACATTTTCTATTTTAGATAAAACATGTTTTCATCTGTCAATATTCCCCTTTCCAGAACTCCTCTACTGCTGCAACAACGCTGTATTGTAAATTATAAACATGTTATTCGCATCTAATTGACTTGTCCCTATGGTCCCTATGCAAACCTACGCCCATGGGTCTGCAGAAATAAGAAAGGATTTCAGCTAACTGACTAAAAGCTAAACTGTGTTTCAGAAGGATTGACTAGTAGGACTGAAATAAAAAAAAAAAACTGTCTCAAAATCTGAAGAACTGAGAATCAGGACACTTTAAAAAGATGCACCTGAAGCTTGGATCATAGGGAGGAGATTGATGGATCAGACTGTGGAAGAGAGCAGAACTCCTGCAGCACCTTCATCTTAAAGTTTATCTGCCAGCTTTGAACATCTACAGACTGATGGTTTCTGATCATTTCTTCAGTTCAGGTTCAGTCAGATCAGATGCAGATCTTCTCTGAACATCAATTTTAAATCTCGCCACAGATTCCTGAACTAAACTCCAGCGTTGGTTCTCCTGGAAGGGGAACCTCCTGGTTTTAGTTCCCTTCACCACTGACCAGTTTTCCTGCCTCTGCTGGAGAAAGGCGTCCCCACAGCATGATGCAGCCACCACTATGTTGAACCTGCACCTGTGACGAAGCTTTTCTTCAGCAGGTACAACATTTAGGGATATCACGTATTTAACATTTCTCCTTATTCATTGTTTTTCACTCTACAATTAGTCAACACTTCTAGTTTATCTGCAACATAAAACCCGAATAAAAAAACTGACTTGTGGCTGAAGTGAGGCAGCGTTTGTCTGGGTGTGAATAGTTCAGGGCTCACCTGCTATCAGGTAGGACAGGGTTCGGACTGTGTTCTCCAGCTGGGCTGTAGCTGCAGGGTTTTTCCTCACAAACTCCGTGTAGCGCTCATAAAGACGCCTCACAGCATCGCTATACTCCTTAAACTGCGACATTTCAGCTCAGACTGAAGAAATAACTCCCCATTCAGCTAAAACTGGACTCCGTTTGCTGCACTTTCACTTCAGATTTTACAAACAAACAAACTTCCGGGTATTTTCTGTCTTCTTCTTCTATGGTGTTTTATGGCACTTTACATACTATGTGTATTACCGCCATCAAGTGGACATAGATGTAATTCAGAAAAAAAATCCCTATGTATCTTAAAATCTTTTAAAAAAAACTAAATTAAATACATACTTATACACTCACACACACACATAATTACTAAATCCTCTCATCTAATTTTGTGTCTTTTAAATACTTAATAAGTGCTTTAACTATATCATGTTTTTGATGTTTCCCTAATAAATTAACCATATTTACTGAACTCCCCATTACCCTTTCCAGTTCTTTCCTCTTTTATATATTTTCTACAATAAATGAACACATGTTCTACTCCTCCTTACGGAGCCCATGGGCAGAACTTTTTTTTTTGAAGATGTTTAAAGAGATAGATAAGTTGTGGCCACGACTTTTTAAGTTTTGACCACAACTTACTAAGTTATGGCCACAACTTATTAAGTCGTATCCAAAACTTATCTTATTAAGTTGTGGCCACGACTTACTCAGATAGATGAGTTGTGGCCACAACTTCATAAGTTGTGGTCACATAGGAAGTAAAATAGATTTTAACTTTGATCAAACAAGTTGCTCCGCTAATCCTTTTGTCCTCCACCAAGCTGCACTGAACTCTTTCCCCCTCAATCTTGTTAATTCGTATGGCTTTGCCTTGTTGCACGCCGTCTCTGCAGTTTATTAACAGGTCTCCACTATACAGTATTTTGGCACTTTGGACTTATATAAGTTTGTTTATCGACGATTTTGTTTACTGCACTGGATTCCAATCTGCAAAAGAGTCTCCCTGAATTTAAATAATTAATAATAATTTATTATTGATGTATTAATAAATAATAATAATTATTACAACATATTAATATATGAATTATTAATTAATTACATTAAATCATTAATTAATTAATAATAAATAATAATTAACTCCTTAGTTTAAATATTACTTTGTAATCATTTTATTTTCCTGTGGAATCTTAACTTGACAGAACTTCCGCTTTTTCTAATTCCAATCTTCTTCATTTTCACTATTTCCTTCTTCCATCCCACAATGATCACACATCCCACATTTCTCCACAATCAACTTAGTAACACGCGTCCTGTCACTCCGGCCCCAATAATAACAGTTAAACGAAATAAACGCCTAAAATGTATCAGAATCCACACATGTGTATCAGAGTCCGTCACACATAGGCGTCCCCTGCTCCCAAGTGTTTAAACATTAGTTCCTGTTTCTCCTTCCGGTCCCGGTTATTATTGCATCAGCATCTCATTCAGCCCTGTGGAAATGTCGAGCTCAGCAGAGACAGGTACACATTTTCCTTTCATTAACTGACTGTTTTTATCCCCGATTACTGAGATATTCAGTCGATAAAAACCACAAACAATTTCCTTTTAATATTTCTGTGGCTGTCGGTTCAAACTAGCCCACTATTAGCTGTAGCTCGGCTACAGCAACATAACTCCATTTAAAAATACAACAATTTAAGATTTTCAATGGCAGCGTTTGACTTCTGTAAGACAGACACATTAGTAAATTGGTGATCTTCAAGCTATAACAGAGATTCTCCATTCGGCGTATTGTATTAAGTTGGTAAAGTCTTTATCTAACCTAAAACATATGATGTTCTCTAAATGTTCCCTTCTGTCCATCTGTCAGCTGATCGACTCAGTCATATGTGGTTTAAAAATGATTACTGTATCTATTTTCCTGTTTATAGAAGCTTATAGCAGCTTAATTAAAATCTGATTATTTTATGCCAACACTAACAAAAGAAGAAGATCTAAATGTTTCTTTAGTTCCATAAAAAAAATGTTGTTTTTCTCCCCCCAGCTTTTATTGTCATTACACTGCCACAACTACAGAGCAATGAAATAAACTCTGTACATTTAACCCAACCCCTTGGGGAGCAGTGGGCTGCCATCGTGCAGCACCCAGGGAGCAGTGTGGAGTGAAGGGTCTTGCTCAGGGACCCAGAGTGGCAGTCTGTGGGACTTGAATTCAGAACCTCTGGATTCCAGGCTCTATGTCCTAAACAATAGGCCGCCACTCACCTTCCTTTTAACAAATATAAGCAGCTCCTGTTACCCTTCATCATTATCACTACTTCTAAAAGCTTAAATTAAATAAACGTATTGCATTTATATCTCTGCTGCTTTCTCTTTCATTTCATCCTGCTCTTGATCTTCCCTCCAATGTGTTTCCCTGTGATAGTTCTGCTAAGTTACAGCCTTTTATTTCACTTTCATGTTCTCTGTACATTTTTAGCTCTTCATCATCTTGTTTGTAAGAAAAGAAAAGGAAAAACAAAACTGCTCCACATGCAGACCATTGATAGAATTGGCAGATTTCCCCTTTTAAACAGGAATCAGAACTAGCAGGCAGTTTCCTGAGCACCTGACGGTCAGTCAGAGCAGTGGTTGAAGCAGAGGAGGATCAGTTGATTCATTCAATTATCATTGATTTGATAGGATTCCCATGTTTTACATTCATTATATCAGTTTCATTATGTTGGATCCCATTTGCTATATTTTGGGTTATTTGATCAGTTGGCTGGATGTTCACCGTCTTTTGTTCCTGACCTTAATATAAATCCTCTTCCGTTGTTTTGTTTAATCTTAACAGACGTTTTAGTTTATTTAAACATTGTTGAGTTCAGCTTATTTAATGCATCTTATTAGAAATCAGCTGCTGGTTTGTGTCAATTAAGTCCATCGAGAGGCAGAAAGGACTTTAACTCTATAATAAAGCTGTTTTCTTTTACTTAGCCATCTTTTGTTTCATTTATTCATATCAGCTTTACTCAGTCTGTGGTTCCCTGGAAAAGCTGATTGGCTTTAATTTCTTAGTTGTTTTGTGTTGAAGCAGCTGAAGTTTTAGTTAAACTATGAAAGCGATCTGGATCAAAGCAGCATTGGCGTTTCTTAAACCTGTCAAAGGCTGAAGGAGAGTCTGGCTGCTTGGAAGTAAAACATGAGGAGTTAAAGGTGTGAGTGATGAGCTTTGCTGACTTCTCTGCCACTTGCTGCTCGGCGGGTAACTCTGCGAACGTCTGCCCTCTTGTTTCTGCAGCCTTTGAGTTTGGCTTCTTGCTGCAGATTAACGAGGAGGCTGCGCTCACAGCGGCCCTGAACGACTACCTCACCACACGCAGCTACCTGGCGGGTTTCGGCCCCTCCCAGGTCGACTTGAGAGCCTTTAGGCTCCTTCCCAGACCCCCCGACCCGCAGCACGTCCACGCTCTGCGCTGGTACAGACACATTTCCACCCTGCAGCAGGACCTCGCCGCAGACGGCAGCAGTGAGTAAACGGTTGATGGATCCTGGAGCGGGTTTCCTCCGCCTCTGCGCATGAACCCAGAGCTGCTCTGGAGCCGTTTGAGTTCAAACCGCAGCGTCAGCCGGTTTGTGTCGCTTTGATCGTTGTTCAAACAAACTACAGCCCCAGATTCTGTCTGAAATTCTCTGTTTGTCCTGCATGGTTCTGCTCACTGCATCCGGGTTTACTTAATGGTGATTTCCTGAAGCAGCCGTCCCGTTTCCCTCCTGAGATCCTGACTTTCCTTTAATCTTAGAAAACGACCTTTCCCAGCAGCTCTCTCGCTTTCTGCCACCTTTCTTCTTTGAACTCTGGCTGCTTTCCTTAACTTTAAAGAAGTTCAATAGAGCAGCTTGTAAAGACAAATAAAAAGCTGTAAAATAAATCAGTTTTTGATGCAGAAGCCTATTTCTAACTGAGAAGCTGTGGAAATACTGCAACCTTTGTTTGGAAAAAAAAAAGGAAAAGAAGATGTTTCCCTTCATCAGTCAGGATGTTCCTGTAGGAAACACTTTCTTGCTTGAATGCTTAATGAAAAGCAGCTGGATTAACCAAACTTTTTAACCATTGGTTAAATAAGGTAGAGGATCTGTGATGCTGTGGGCTTTTCCTCCTCCAGAAAACATTCTTAAAAAAACAACACAAAAAAAAAAAACAATAGAAAATGTGTCAGTTCTTGGTCCAAAATGAGCTCCAGCAGTAAAAATATTTATTTGGAGGATTTTTACACGACTGCACAAGGAGACCAGTAACCATGACAACAGCTTCACCTTCTCGTGAATTGGAGGGGAAAACAAGATTTGGAAAGAATCATGTTTTAAAATAATTTTGTCAAATAGTTTTTCTTTCCCCTCCTGGTTGGACAAACGTTAAAGAAACATTTGGACTTTTTAAACTTTTTATGGTGATTGACAGGAGGCTAAAACTGATGCTAAATCTAATCCTAATCAGAAACGTAATTTGAGTTGATGAGCTGACTGTAGCCGACAGAATGATGAAAGGAAGCCATGTTTCTGGGTTGTAACGTGGATCCTGCCGGGTTGTTTCTGTCTGGTTCTGTTCCAGTGAAAGGGAGGCGGGTCCAGCCTCCATGGTCTCCACCCGCAGGAACAGAGGTTCCTCAGCTGCGGCTCTACAACAGCCTGACCAGAACCAAGGTACGGCTGCAGAAAGCTTCCACCGCTCCGCTGTCCACCCAGCAGGATTTTGATCTGCTGCAGCTTTACTGCTAAATAAACATTTTTACTTTTCACTGATTAATCAGATTTTTATTTAACTAAATAGACAGAAAAAAACCCACAGAACCAGGAGAGAAAAAGGTTCTGCAAGTAGGAACTAAACTTCATCTACGTCCTGTTAATAGAGCTGCAGCTAAAGATTAATGATCCGCTAATCTGTCAGTTATTTCAGTAATCTGTTAATCTCTTGATCATTTTTTGATCTGTTAATCTATCGGTTATTTCAGTAATAATTTCAATAATCCATTGTTTATTCAGCTACTTATTCTCAATTCAACTCAACCTTTATTTTAGATTAGATTAGATTAAGGATGAGGCTTTATTGATCTCACAGTGGAGAAATTCACTGGTCACATATTGGCATAGAAGTTACAGAAGGTGCAAACAAGGAGGAAAAAGGTGCATTAAGAATAAAAACAATATATACACAGTATATCCAGTCATATACAGTATATCAAGATAAATAAGGATTAAGCTGCAAGTGTATATGTATCACACACAATGAAAAACAAAATAAAGATAAGAAATAGAAAAAATACAAGGGAGTAGCACAGAGATTTGATTTATAAAGCACATTTAAAACAACTGGGGTTGACAAAGTGCTGTACAGGAATCACAGCTGCAGAGCATAAGATAAAAACTGAAATCTAAAATACATAAGCACAATGCAAAAAGAAAAAATGAATAGAGATAAAATATAATAGGATAAAAGTTTCAATTTAGATACATAAATTTTAAAATAAAATTTTGTCAAATGTCCACTTAGACTTGATTAAAAGCCAGGGAGAAGAAGTGTGCTTTTAGAGAGGATTTAAAAACCTCAAAGGAGCGTGCCGATCATATATATAAAGGCAAGTTATTCCAGAGTCTCGCTGCCATAAAGTCACGATCACCTTTGGTTTAAAGTCTGGTTTTAGGCACGACCAGTAGCAACTGATTAGAGGATCTCATTGTTCTGGCCGGGGCATGGATTTGGAAAAGCTCAGTCAAATACTGGGGGGCTAGACTATTAAGAGCTTTAAAAACAAACAATAAAATTTTAAATTTAAACTCTAAAAACAACCGGGAGTCAGTGCAATGAGGCTAGAATGGGTGATATGTGGTCACGTTTACGTGTGCCAGTAAGGAGACGGGCAGCTGCATTTTGTACCAACTGCAGACGGTGTAAAAATGAGTGGTCCAAGCCAACATATAAGGAATTACAGTAATCGAATCTTGTATTAATAAATGCATGAATTACAGTCTCCAGATCTCTGTGTGGCAGGTACTAGGGATGCACGATATAATCGGCCCCCTATCGGTATCGGCCTGTATCGAAGCTTAAAACTGAATATATCGGACATGCGACCACCCCACCGATATTTAACCCGATATTTGATCAGCTTCTGAGTTTCTAAAGCTCTAAAAAATAAAAATACTACTTCTTCTTCTTCCTCAAAAACTTCTTTTTACAGACTTAAAAACTTCTAAAGATCGAGGAAAAAAATATTGATACATTAAAATATCCCAATATCTCCATATGCTGATATATTGCCATTTAAAAAACACCATATCAATCTCTTTTACTAATGAAATATTGCTATATGTCATCGTTATGCTACGAAATCCCCGAAAAATTCACAAAATTTTTGCCATATTTTGCCATATGTTGTTGATACATTGACGGTATGCGATCTATTTTACTAACAAATCACACAAGAATTTGCAAAATATACGAGTTTGTAACAGAGAACGATGACATTTCATGAGATTTTGAAAGTAAAATAGATGATACCAAGCGCTTTTTAAAAATCAATTTGATATCAGCATATGAAAATATATTTGAGTATATTATTTTTTTCAAAGTGTCAGAAATGGAGAACAAAACTGCTATTTTCAATGACTACTTATTTTTTGTCCAGCTTTAACATCAGTATCGCTATGGGTTATCGGCTACATGAGTTTTAAAATATCGGTATATCGGATATAAATAAAAATCCCAATATCGTGCATCCCTAGCAGGTACCCTTTCACTTTTGATAAAAATTCTTAACTGGTAAAAGATGTTTTTTAACTAAGCTGGCGATCTAATTTCAGCCTGTCATTAAATATTACACCAAGATGTTTTTACTGACGATCAAATGTTAGGTGTAAGAGGGCCCAAGGAGCCAGGAGGAAAAATTGCTGGACTACAACCAAACATTATAATTTATGTCTTACTTTCATTCAGATTCATAACGTTTGAGGTCATCCATGATTTAACTGTATGGGGCTGTTGGATTTTAAAGCTAAAGGAAAGTAGATCTGGACATCATCAGCATAACAATGAAAAGAAAGATTATTTTTCCTTTAAATTGACCCTAATGAAAGCGTATACAGGTGAAAAAGAACAGGTCCAAGAATGGAGCCTTGGGGAACCCCAGAACTGCCCAAGTCGCGCTAAAGAACATCCAGCATAGCAGGATTTCCTGAGTCACCATTAAATCATTGAAAACTCTCAACAGTGCTGTCTCAGTGCTATGAAAAGTCAGATTAAACTTCTCATATATATCATTGGCCACTAAGAATGATTTAATCTGGATAAAAAAAAAGACTTTCTCTAAAATGTTAGATAAAAATGCCAATTTATTCTAAATGTGATAGTTTAGTAAATTAGCATTTCTAAAAAAGCTTTTGCAATTTTGAAATGAAAAACGTTTATTTCTCCTTGCAAGTTAATTGCAAATAGCAAAGCTGTACATAATATAAATATAT
>JAGKQL010000005.1:4901233-4938347 GCA_018398635.1 Cyprinodon brontotheroides | reverse complement strand
TCTTTCCAAATTGTCCCAGAATTCCTTCATCCAGACTCAGCTTAGTAAACTAATTCCTGCTGTCATCTGTTTTCCCTTCATCCGTCCAATCAGGCTGGTGCTTAACCAGTTAGAGTTTCCCTTTATGATGCTGTAATAAACCGATCAGATCCTGGATCACTTCCTGGTGTGACTCCTGCTTTCCTGTCCTCAGGGTTTTCCCACTCACGACGCGGAGGGAAAGGAGCTCAGCAAAGGCCAGGCGAAGAAGCTGAGGAAGCTCTACGAGGCTCAGGAGAAGCTTCACAACGAATATCTTCAAATGAACCAGAACGGAAACTGAGCCCTGCAGACCATCCATGCGACGTCACCCTCTGCTTTTATGTTCATAAACACGTTTAAATCAGCTCCCAAATCTCTACTTTATTTTTTGCATTGAAAGAGAAAAGTTTTCTAAGTTTCTCCATGAGCAGAAAGGAACTGGGTGATTGCCACTGGCTGCAGCCTCAGAGATGATCCTTCTAGTTTTTCTAATTTTGGATTAACTGGGAAAGCTTCGATCAAGTTAGATTTTCTCTGTAAACGGGGAGAAACGCTGGAATCAGGGAGTGACTGGATGAGCTTCTCCCAGGATCAAACAGAGTCACATCCTCATCTTCTCATCAATCTTCACCCATTCCTAATCCCAGCAACGTCTTTGTCAAACTAACGTAGTTCTTATCTGTTGTGATGTGGGTCCAATTCCGCCAATAAATTCCAGGACATGACTGAACACAAGCGGCCCGAACTCCTCTGAGGAGCTGATTTATGAAGGAATAGGATGTTTTAAGGGAGTAATGTACAATCCGAAAGGTTGTAGAAAATAATCTGGGAGTATTTTAATCCATCCATCCATTACAGTTTGTATTTTTCTACCATCAGTCAGAAAGCTGTGGTTCTGTGATGCTGAGGCTGCAGGATGCTCGAATAAAGAGTCACAGAAAGTGTCTTTATTTCCAATTACTTCTTTGGTTAAATCTGATCCATTTTATTCCACGTCAAGAAACGGTACCAAAGAGATCCATCGTCCTCCTCCCTGTATCTCTGTGGGAATAATCCGATATTTCCTTTTACTATGAAGACGGGACCATCTGGATCCCAATGAAGAGCAAAATTCCAATTAATGAACAAAAATAATAGTCAAGATTAGTGATTCCCAACCTATTGGTATGTGAGTGCATTGCAACAAGTACATGAAAACATTTTATTTCACAGGTAATAAATTAAAATAGGGTTGGGATCCTTCCTGCTTTGTGAGGACAAAACTAAGAATCAAACAAGTTTTTTTCAACCAAAAAGTCAGTTCTTCTTCTATGTTTGAGTTTGACACACATCCAAACCCAGCAGAGGAACAGACTGGATGTAGAGAACACACTAAGACTCAACTTTATTTATCCCTTGGGATTATTCCTTCAGGGAAATTCTGATTCCAGTGGCTTATATAGGGTTCAATGAGTTAAAGCAAAATGCCATTAAAGATAAACTAAGACAGACATTGTAAATTGTGTTTATTGTACCAAAAAGCATAAAGGAAAAAAAAAAGTGTTAATGTCCCGGAATATGTTTCCTTTAGATATAAAAATAGCTGCACAGTAGAGAGCTAAGAGAGGACTATATAGTTGTGGACTTGGGTTATTGCACTGCAGAAATGTATTGATCATATAAATAGGTAAAAATTATACAGACTACACAGTAGTTGACTTGGATTATTGCACTTGTACTGCAGAGATGTACTGACTTTATAAATAAGTTTTAAAAAAATTACACAGACTACCCAGTAGTTGGTATGTGTTATTGCACAGTGAGAGACAAGAATTTTGCTCATTAGTGACAATAGGCAATGTTTTGCATAAGATGTCCAAGGAAGGGGGTGCTGACCCTTGTCCCCATTCCTATCACCTCCTCCTTCCTCCAAGTGAGGCTTGATGGCTTGGGGAACAAAGGATTTCAGCAGTCCTGGTCCTGCATTTGGGGAGGTAAAGTATCCCACTGATTAGGCTCCTCTGAGTGGTGAAGACACTGTGTAGAGGGCGGCCGGCATTGTTCATAATGCCCAGCAGTGTCCTTGTCTCTACTACCATCCCCAGAGAGTCCAGCTTCTTGCCAATCACAGAGGCGGCTCGCCTGACCAGTTTGTCCAGTCTGGAGGTGTCCTTCATGGATGTGCTGCTCCCCCAGCACATCACTGGCAACCACAGACTGTTAGAACATCTCCAGCAGCTTATTACAGATGTTAAATAACCTCATTCGCCTCAGAGAGTACATCCTGCTCTGTGTCTTCCTGTGCAGGGTGATGGTGTTTGTTGACCAGTCCGTTTTATTGTCCAACCAGACCCCAAGGTATTTGTATAAATCCACAGCCCCCATCTCAGCCCCCTCCAGTAGTACCGGCTTAGTCTTTGGTCCATTCCTCCCAAAGTCTATGACCAGCACCTTTGTCTTGGAGATGTTGAGCTCCAGGTGGTTGGTGCCACACAAGATTCCTGTACACCTCCTCTATGTTGCCTGTGATACACCCCACAATGGCTGTGTCATCTGCGCACGTCTGCGTGTGACACAGCTCAGAGTTGTAACAGAAGCCCGTGGTGTATAAGATGAAGAGGACAGGGGCCAGCTCTGTGCCCTGAGGGGCTCCAGTACCGCTGACCACAGTTCAAACATGGTGTCTTTCAGCTTGACATACCGTGGCCTGTCTGTCAGGTAGCTGGAGATCCATGTCACCAGGCAGGGGAAGTCTCCAATGCTATTCAGTTTGTCTTTGAGCAGGGAGGGATGGATGGTGTTGAATGCACTTGAGAAGTCCAGGAAGAGAATCATGCTGTGGCATTTCCCTTATCCGGCTTGGAGTGGACTCGGTGTAGTAGGTAGAGGATGGCGTCCTCCACTCCTACACCTGGTCGATATGCAAACTGCAGGTGATCCGCTCCATTGTCTTCATCAGATGAGAGGTACGTGCAACAGGCTGAAAATCATTCAGTTCACTGGGCCGAGTCTTTTTAGGAACAGGTGTGATGCAGGATGTCTTCCATAGGGTAGGCACTCTTTCTAGTTGTAGGCTAAGGTCAAAGACTCGTTGTAGTGGTTCCCCCAGTTCAGTAGCACAGGTTTTTTTAGTACCCGTGGACACAGCTTGTCTGGGTCGAAGTCTCCTCAGCTGTTCTCTGACCTGGTCTGTGGTGATGTGAGGCAGGGAAGGTATTGAGGTCTGGGACAGAGTAGGATGGCAGTGCTGTGATAGCTAAGGCGGGGTGTGTGTCTGTGTGTGTGTGTGTGTGTGGGGGGGTATGGGGGAGGCATGGCTGCAGCAGCGGTGGAGGGGTCACAGGCTTGTCAAACCTGATGAAGAACTTGTTCAGTTCATTTGCCCTCTCCATCTTTTCTTCATCAGCCCTGGTCTTTGTGTTATGTCTTGTGATGGTTCTCACACCTTCCTAGCATGGCTCTCATGTTATTCTCCCTCGGTTTCTGCTCCACCTTTCTCCTGTAGATGTCTTTGGCTTCCCTCACACAGTGTTTTACCTTCTGCTGTGCTGCCCTCATGGCCTCCTTGTCTCTGCTCCTGAAGGCAGCCTTCTTCCTGTTTAGGACAGCTTTGACTTCCCTCTTTACCCAATGCTTGTTATTCGGGGAGTAGAAGACTGTCTTGACGGGTGAGACCACGTCAGTGCAGAAGTTCAGATAGTCCGTCAGACATTGTGTTATCTCCTCTATAGGCTGATTTGTACTCAGAAACCAGGTCTGCATGTGTGTCGCAGTGAATGCAAATGTGCCATTGCCCCTTCTGCAGAGACTCTGCTGCACCTGTCACAAATTGTAGGTGACCGCAGACAGTGCCGCAGACAGGAGGCCTCTGATTGGTCAAATCTACATCCAGCTGTACACTATAAGTATTTCTCGTTTGGTACCTTGCCGGTTTGTTTTGTTCGTATGACTGCCATTGTAGAAAACCGCAAGAACTCTGTGACCCTTTTTCAACCCCCCTTTTTCAAGCTCATGTCCCTCCGTTGTTGTCGCACAAACCTGCCCCTTACGTTTTTACACTTCCTCACCGCCTCGGCCATATCTAGAGCCACAGCTAGTTCGTGATTGTCCCTCTTTCGTCACATGGAATCACAACGCAAACCACGCCTCAATATTGAGCATAAATCAAAAATATTTGCGACAAGCTCACGGCAACACAGTGCTGCGGCAGTATAACCAGTACTTATGTCTTCACCATGCGGGTCAATCAGCATACCCCAGTCTGTGGCATTAAAGCAATGTATAATGTGCAATTACTATTTGATACCCTGTACAATAACCTATTTCTCTATATTTGACACCCAGTACAATAACTGTATATTTAAATATAAATATACATCTATATACAGTAAATACCAATTTAAATACAATGTGCAATGATCCATTATAATGATCCTGTTATAAAATATATATATATATTGTATATATCCATATACA
Source organism: Cyprinodon brontotheroides (assembly GCA_018398635.1). NCBI lineage: Eukaryota > Metazoa > Chordata > Actinopteri > Cyprinodontiformes > Cyprinodontidae > Cyprinodon > Cyprinodon brontotheroides. The sequence goes on along the minus strand of JAGKQL010000005.1, from coordinate 4,933,871 downwards.
TTTTTCTTAGCCACAGCGTAGTCCGACTCAATTCTAGTCAGAATATGAGTCTGATGCTGCTCCATAGAGCTGTGATTATGAAGGTGTTTCTAACGAACCAGGAAAAAAAATGCCTCTGCACTCAATTGGATAGACCTACAACCAATAAGTGATGTTAAGCGAGGCATAGTTGTTGTCCACAAAATCAAAAGCGTGCAGTTTCCAATGCCCTAGAATAAGAAGATGAGCCTTGATGCACGTTTCTCTGTTCCTCTTTTTAAAATTAATTTGCTGTCGATATCTTCTAGAACACACCCTAATAGCAGAATCTACTCACCCAAACTCTCCAGCGGCAGCCATTATTGTTGTCACCCAAAGCGCTTTGGTCGCGTGGTTGATAACGTTACTCTTGATCATCTGTCCATCATTGTATAAAGCCGCCCTGACAATTTGATTGGATGCGCCTGACAGTGGGCTTTAATACTGCGCGCTACTATGGAGCAGAGCCAGACCGAACTTCCCCGACCTCAAACCTTGTGGGCGGGACTAAGTTCGGACTGGCACCCAGGCTACATTTTTCTGCTTTTAGCACATTCTTCTTTTTTTGGCTATTTGAGCTGATGTAACAAGTAAATTTTTCCACTGTGAAATCAATCAATCAATCAATCAATCAATCAATCAATCAATCAATCAATCAATTAATCAATCAATCTCTAGAATATTAGCTCTGACCACAAAACAGTCTGAAATCGGAGTCAGATGGCCTTTGCTGAGTTTTTCAGACGATGTTACGCATGTTCTGTCAGCTGGACCAGCAGAGCAGAACAGAGACCATCTGCCTCTGATTTCAGGCTGTGTTTTCTGAAATAACTGAGAATTTAAACGGGCCTTAACTCTGAACAACAATGAGATCAAATCAGTTTATTACTAAAATAGTTTTTATTTTCGGTGTAAAGCTGACAGGCTCCATGGGTGCACATCGTCGAGGTTCTTGTTCAGTTGAATCGGACTCGTCGCATGGAGCCCACGGTGCTGTTCTGGCTGCCCCAGTCGGAGAAGTTGTTATAGTCACGTTTCTCCAGGACGTAATGGGGTCCCCTGTAGTTGGGCTCCTGATACACCACCCAGCTGCAACAAAACATCGGGAAACATTATTGGACAGCACAGAAGAAATGGGCATCTTATGCAGATGACATTCAGCTTTACTTTGAGCAGACTGAACACATACATGACTAAATATACATGTATATACTGTCCTTTCATAATTAAGAGCCTTTTAAGCAGGTCTTCCACATTCCTTTCTTTAAACCCATTTTCTGTTCTATTAAAATGTTTTATTTTATTGGTCTGATATATATTTTTAACATTAAATGTTATATATCCATTGCTAAAAACAGGAAATCCTCAAAGTAAATAGAAATGAAGGCTTGAAAGCATAATTCTGTCTTCGATTTATGTTTTTTTGTTTTTTATTTAGTGATTGATTTACCAAAATTAATCTTATTAATATATATAATAATATAATATATTAATTTGTCAAATTTGGTTTATTTGGTTAGTCTAATGCAGGGGTCACCAACGTGGTGCCCGTGGGCACCAAGGGGCCCTCAAGGACAACATGGGGTGCCTTCAGCATCTTTTGAAAACAGAACAATTCACCAGTGGACTAAATCTGAAATTGTATTTTTTACTGAAGCTCTTATTTTGAAGCATTTATGAAGCATTTTATCATATCCATAAATTAGAACATTTGAGGATTTATATGGATTTCATAATGAGAATATCTAAAAGCAAATTAAAAATGAAAAGAAACAATAGAAATATGTTTATCATCTATGAAGTTCAGGTGAACGCCGACTCCTCTAGTTCTTAGGTCAGTATTGGTAGCCCGTCCTATGACTCAGTACCCATAAAGTAGCCCTCAGCCTTAAAAAAGTTGGTGACCCCTGGTCTATTGACTAATTCTTTCCCTCATTATGACCCAAATGTTTATTCTAGTGAGACGTTTCAGCTGACCTATCCTAGGACTCTGAGTGGAGCTGCAGGTCCAATAAGACAAACATTATTTGTCTCATTATTTCAAGCTCTAAGTACGGTAGGGGAGGCATGTAGGTGTGTATTGTTGTAAAGATTAACCTTATGACCTTTTTGAAAAGCCAGGACATTTAAAATGAAAGGAAACTGAAAATGTCATTAGGTCTTTTAGCAGGAAACATCCAGTCAAATGAAGACAGGGAGGGCCTATGACACTAAAAAAAACCTTTTTGGTCATTGCAGTCCCTCAAACCTAAAGCCTGCAGGAAAACTGTGGGACAAACTGAGAGGGAAGGAGGCAGAGTGGACAGGGGCTCCTCTGGGATTTTGTGGCATATCATTAATAAACTCTGGCATCACTAAAACAAAACAATCGGTGTGGAAAAGGAACAGAGGCTGAAACGAAACTCAACCAGAAAATCAACTTACGCTCCTCCAAGAACGCGGATGGATGCCACTCTGTTGAGGTTATAGCGGCTCAGCAGGTTGGGAATGTCATCTTGGATCTCCATCTTCTTTCCAGAGAAACCGGCTCGCTCAAACAGCTGAGCTCTGGGAGGGTTATTATCCTGGGAATCAGAGACACATCAGATCAGTCAGCTGCTACTGGAATAACGAGCCGTTTATTTCAAATATGTAACAACAAAGATTGGCGTGATTCGTCTGGAGGAATTTAAAACTAAAGGAAACTGAGGCGTTAGAGCTCTTTGATTCATTAAGACTGGAACCCTAGGAATTGGTGCAACAGGTCTCCTGACCGACAGCCTGCAAGTATGTGAACAATAACGAATCCGCTCATAGAAAATCAATGATTATCTGGTGTTCTGCATTTAGAGTTGTTCTACAAGCTGGAGTAATTGAGACTGGGAGGACTTGACTCCAGAGGAACCACACACAGATTTTGGCTCCTGATTCTGGAGATTCAAACACAGTTCTGTTCTCTCAACAAACAAGTCCAGTGCAGGGAGGCTCCGCCTCACAACTTCAAGTCGTTACAGATCACCTGGACAGAGACGGATCTCACAGCAGACCTAGAGTCCGCAGCTACAGAAGACTCCATGAGCAAAAGATTCAGAGATGAGGAGGATCAGAACAAACTGTTTCATAGTCTGACATTGACCTGTCGCCCAAACATCATTGGCTGAATGTTTGCAGTGGCCTAGTCAAAGTCCAGACCACTGAAATGTGGTGGTGAAAACTTCAAAAGGCTGGGAACCTCAAAGAGCAGAACCAAAGATTGGACCAGGGGAGACCAGAAGACCCTGACCAACGGGAAAAACTGGAAGGAGATGATGGAGGTTCTACAGACTGCTGAGAGAGGTTAATCTAATGAGGGAGGTTCTGTAAACTGCAGAGTGGGATCTGTAATCTGATGAGAAGGTTCTGTAAACTGCTGTGGAGGTTCTCTAATGAGGAAGGTTCTTTAAACTGACGAGGAGATACTGTAAATTGATGAGGTTCTGTAATCTGACCTGGGAGGTTGTGTAATCTGATGAGGAGGTTCTGTGATCTAATGAGGGAGGTGCTGTGATATGAGGAGGAGGTTCTGAAATCTAATGATAGTGGCTCTAATATGATGAGGATGTTCTGTAAACTAATGAGGCAGGTTCTGGAATCTGATGAGGAGGTTCTATAATCTAATGAGGGAGGTTCTGTAAACTTCAGAGGGGGATCTGTAATCTGATGAGAATGTTCTGTAAACTGATGAGGAGGTTCTGTAAACTAATAAGGGAGTTTCTATACTCTAATGAGGGAGGTTCCATAATCTGATGAGGGAGGTTCTGTAAATTGATCTGGGAGGTTCTGTAATCTGATGAGGGCAGCTCTAATATGATGAGGATGTTCTGTAAACTGATGAGGCAGGTTCTGTAATCTGATAAGAAGGTTGTGTAATCTAATGAAGGAGTCTGTAATCTGATGTGTGGGTTCTGTAATCTGATGAGGGGGGTCCTGTGAACTGATGAAGGAGGTTCTGTAAGATCTGCCACATTGCCTCCTCCAAGATGTTCCTCATCTCACCTGTTTGACGGAGCGGACGGAGGAGACGTGGTCCACCTGAGCGCACCACCTGTCGCAGCAGTTGTACTCCCCCCTGTCTGACATATCCCACAGGTACTGACGGCCTCGGTAGTTCTCATGCTCGAAACCAACCCATCTGGTAGGAAATACAGGGATGGACCAGAACAGGACAGAGAGAACAAAAATATAATACATGTGCCCCGGTTTTACTCTTCTTCTGCTTCACTGTTTACAAGTTACAACTCTCATCTTGGTTCTGTTAAATGACAAGAATTCAATACTTCCTGATCCAAGCTTAGGCCTTTGGTAAAGTTTCATATAAAGTCATATTTTTAGGAGATCACTGCAGTTTTTCAGCAGTTCCACTTTGTGTTAACTTTCTGGAAGATCTGAGGTTTCCTTCATGTTCTTCTCTAGAACCAGATTTTTCCTCTAACATTTCAGTTTCCACCCGGAGACAGAAACCTGGTTCTATTGCTAGACAGACTTTAGAGGTGAACTTACGCTCCGTTGTCCACCTGAACAGAGTTACATCTTTCTGGGAAGTTCTTGTCACTGATCCTGGGACAGTCGTAGTTCAGGTCCAGACGTCTGCCGGTGAAGTTTCTCTGCTCATAAAGGGTCACCTGGGAGCAGAGAAGATCCAGGATCAGGTCAGACATTAATCCTCAAACAAAGGCCTGCAGTCTGCATGTTGATCATTTTTATTAAACTCTCTGTATAAATATGTATCATAATCCAGTCATGTTCCAGTTTCCGTTACCTTCCATCAACATTGGATAACTTTATATCTCTTTTAAAAGTGAGTCTTAAAAATTTTAGACTGACTGAAAGCGTAAAGTAATGAGAACAAACCATCCTATCAGAACCAGCAGGAGCCTCCAACTGCTGTGTGAGTACAGCGCCCTCTGCGGTTTAATTAATTTTAGAAAGGCTTAGGACTTTTTGGAAAAGAAACTCCACATCTAGCAGACCAACTGCTGGGTCCAAATGGGTCAGAACCAAACCCCGGTTGAGCTTTAGTAACCTACTGACAAACAGAATTCATCCATTCTGCACACGTTGTTCCTAACATTTGAAAACATCCAATAAATCTGATGCTTTCCCTAAATGTCTGTCCTAACAGAAGAAGCCTGCTTATTCTGGTTCGGACCATCTAACAATATCCTGAGAACTTATCTGATAAAATGTGTTATGTTGAAAAAAAAGAAGAGAAAGCAGCAGACTGAGTGAGGATGGAGGATGGACTCACCCTCCCAGAGGACCCATAGAAGGCACGTTGGAGCACAGACCCCAGTTTGCTGCAGATACAGAAGCGGTTTCAACAAACAAACCCAGAAATACTTTTATTCATAAAATCAGATGAATATTAAACTCTCTGCTCAGTCGGCAGAATTTATGTTTAGGCAAAAAAACTGAACTCTAACAAGCTTTCTGTGTCTCTCTCATTTAGCCTTTAAAACCCAGAGGCTGCATTCGTCCTGCAGCCATCATCACTCTCTGGGTGACTTTGGGGAAACTGGGTGTTGGGCCGGGGCCTGACACTGTGGCCCCGGCTGCTGAACGTACCTGGTTTGTTGGGCTAATCCTGGGACCTTAGTAAAGATGTTCATGTCAGCTCTGTGAGGCAGCCAGAAAGCGCCTTAAATATGTCAAGCTGGTACGACAGAGAACTACCAGAAGGCTCAGATAGTTTCTGCTGTAGCTCCTGGGGCCCTCGGGGGCCATTGATATGCTAAACACAACCTCATGTTGCACATCTGTGAATGAAACATACAAACGGAGAGAATGCAGAAGCCCAACGAGCTCACAGACTGCAGCGCCAACAGTTTGGGTTTGAACATTTCAGCATTTTCTCTACAACAATGCTCTGAAAACAGTTGTGATGGCGCTGCGGGGCCCGCTCCTGTATTCACAGGAAGGCCGGAGAACTCCCGAGGCTGGCTGTATGGATCCCTGCTCAAACCGTTGTTATACTGCAGCTGAATGAGACCTGATCAGATTCACTCATTAACGGCAAACATGGAGGTGGGAGGAGCTTCCTCTGAGCCAAACCTCTGCAGCGTTCCACTCCAGCTGCTTTATGTCTTTGACAGCAGTCCCCTGTCTGTGACAGGTTAAGAGATGTTTCAGGAATTCAACTCATGAACTGAAATAGATTTTGAAATTCCTTCTTAATTATGGGAAAGACTTATGGCTTATGGCAGGGAGAGAAAGCCACAAAAGGTCATTTCTAGAGAATATTCATAGAGAGCTTATGTCCAAGAAAGTTTAGTGGACGGAAAACCTGTGGTAGAAAGGAGACTGGAATGACCGGCAGCAGTCTGAGATCTTCTCCTCTTGGGAATAATCTTCCTCTCCGATATAGCTGAAACTTTAAACTCCTCCCAGGTTGATGACAGCAGCGGTTGCTTCTTTATGGCTATTGCTGATATGACACTGCATTGACACACACCTTTTGCTTCAGTGCTGCAAGATGATTAAACTTCTGCTTTTAAAGAGGAGCTCTGATTAATTATTGCATGCGATCAGCAGCATCTTGTTGCTATTTTCTCTCTTTAATAACATTGAAGCAGCAATGACATACTTAGTTTTAGACTTTGGTTTTACTTTTCTTAAATAGTAGAAAATAATGAGTGTTTGGAATCTGTTGTTAATGATCAGATCATTTCTGTTAGGAGTTGGAGGAGGGCGTGGTTTCTTTTCCTCATGGCCGTGGAGCAGGAAGCCACGTAGGATGAGCTGCAGTAACATTCAGTTTGCTTACAGAGTAAAAACGCCTCCATTCTCCCTCAGATCTGTTTGTCCAGCAGAATTTGCAGCCACAGTCTGGTCGCTCCAAATGAGGGGGGGCATTCAGCAAGTTTGTGGGGAGGGGTCGGCCCACAGTGTGCGCTGATCATAGCAGAAAACCTCCCGGATGCTTCACTCTGGTTTTTGTTGCCCGCTTGCAGGGAAGGAGGCGGTGGAGCGGCCCAGAAGCTTCAGGGTTTTCCCTGCATCCTGGAAGCTGCAGAGAAAAACGCAGCAGGTCAGAATTTGGATCTGAGTGGATTAAATGCCTCTTATCCTCGCCATACTGAACAAGCTGTCCTACCTTCTATCTCATATGGCGTTCTGTGTTGGAGCTGTTCAGATGAAGCTGCTCCTCCTTTAGATCAGAGAACAGAGACTGGGTCTCTGTTCTTATCAGGCTCCCAGAGCATCTGATGCAGAGATGCTAAATCAGGCTGATTGTCTGTCTTGCAGGTGTGAATGACGATGCTGCACAGAGGAATCCTGAAGTGGGCCCCTTTGCTTGCACTGGTGCTGTGTGTTTCAGCAGGAGGAGACTTTGACTGGACAAAGAACGAGAAAACCTCTTTCTACTACGGCACCTTCCCAACTGGTAACCTCTGTTAACTTATCCTGTTGGCAGTACAGAAACATGCTCCTCTGCTGTAGAACATCACTGAGATCGGTTTAAATCACCACGTCTCTGCTTTTATATAAAGCAACAGATTTTCTTTTTCCTTTTAATCATTCCACCCATCAATGGATGGAATGATTGTTCCTTTGATTTATTTTCCTGCCTTGCAAACGTTGGAAATGATGAAGCCCCAGTAAAAAATGTCCTACAGGAGGTCAGCTCTTAGGATCTCTGAGGAAGAGTTAGGGCAGCAGCCGCACCCTCCTCTTCCTCAGTGGTTTGGGTGGAGGGTTCATGGATGTCCCTGGAGAAGATGTCTTGAAAGTAGCAGCTGTTGCTCTGCTATGTCTTCTGGATTTTTCTGCACCAGTCTTGCTTTCCATTAAGTAAAAACAAGCCCATACCATGACCTGCACACCCACCATCACAGCTGCTGTCACCAGGTTTGATTCTCCTTTAGCTCGTTAGAGAACTGATCCATCCTCTCTGAGCTCAGAGTCGCTGGCTCCACCTCTGAGGTCAACATGCCTTCGGTTGTGGAAAAAGTTTAACCAAAGACATGCTTGCTCTGTGTGGATCTAGTTGGTAAAAGGATGACGGTTCATGAAGCTAAAGCATCTAAGTTGAAGCTGAAATTCAATTTAATTCAGTTTATTAATAAAGTGCCAATTCAAAACACATAATTTCAAGGCCCTTTACAATTCAACCAGATCATCCAGTCAGATTGATTAAAAGTTTTCTATCTAAGGAAAACCATTTGATTGCATTGACTTCATTGACTTGAAGGCAATCCCTCACACTAAGCGTACTTGTAGTGACAGTGGAGAGGAAAAACTCCCTTTTAACAGGAAGAAACCTCCACCAGAACATGGCTCAGTGTGAGGGGCCATCTGCTGAGGCCAACTGGGGTTCAAGGAGACAGAAGCAGACATAGAAATAGAAGCAGAGATACAAAAGTTCTTCCACATTCCTTGGTTTCATGGTTTCTGAGAGAGATATTCCAAAACTTCCTACTCCTTCTGAGAAACTTGGTCTTTTAAGAATATGTTGTTTGACTTCGGTCCTGTCTGGATGTCAGTCTTTGAGGAGAGTTATGACCCCAACACCTCTGATCTAATCAGCATAACCCCCAAAATTCCCAAATTCCTTTCTGCTGATGAAGATCCTCAGTCATCCAGATCATAGTCATTCGTAAAAATTCAAAAAATATCCACTGGACTTGGTTTCCAAGATTTGAAGACGTTTAAGCTACCTCTCCAGGAAGCTTTCTCAATTCAAATGTCTGGATCCGCAGTGAGTTTGAGTCTTATATGGACAAGGCCTTGTATCGCTTGGAAACATGCAAATGGTAACCGATGAATGGGTCGTTTGGTTCCATCGTGGTTCCAAATTCCTTTCCTAATCAAACCTTTGAAAGGGTTATTCCTTATTCGCTTTTCTCTTCCAGTGGTCCTCCATTCACTTTTGACACATTCAGTTGTGAGAGTGGTTTTACTTTGCTAAGAGCATAAGAGCCTTGAAAAGCTGACAGACCATTATTTTCCAACTCTAGGTTGTTTTCTGCATTGCCCCAAAATGTCATGAAGGAAGAACATTAGAAAAATGTCTACTTTATCTGACCTAAATATAAGTCAAAATGAAAATAAGACTCCCCACCCCAACAGTAGACCCAAAGTTACCTTATTGCATTTATCTAATTATGTTTATTTTCTTTATATTTCTGTTCCAATACATCTCAGAATGTCTTTCTGTTCGAAAAAAGGAAATGCTGAGTCAGCTGTTAGATACAAGGCTGCGTGTTCTTGTGGGATTTATTTTATCTTGCTTAGGGACAAACTTAGATCATTTCCAGTGTTGTAATATAGATATATTTTTCTTGGTGCTTAAAAAATGTTTTATGGGTCATATTTTATACATCCAGTGAGTTCAGTGTCCTGCAGGATAAGAAGTCTATTCAGCATCTGTTTTTTTGGTGTGTGTTTTTCTGCAGAATTCTCGTGGGGAGTCGGCAGCTCTGCCTATCAGACCGAAGGAGCTTGGAACATCGATGGAAAAGGAATGAGCATCTGGGATGTTTTTGCTCATAAAAAGGGAAAAATCTCCACCAATGAGACAGGAGACTCATCATGTGAAGGATACCGCAAGTTCAAGGTTAATATGACTGAACTTTTTTGGTGATTAACTGTATTTCTGAATTTTCTTCTTGTAAAAATTCAGACTACAACTTTTTATCTACATTCATAGAATTTGACCTATTAATAGTTTGGATGCAGGTGTCAGATAGAGGTTTGTTCTTGGTTCTGGAGAAAAAAAATATAATCATATCTGCAAAAGTCTTTTAATCACTGAAGAGAAGCGTCTGGCAGCAAAGAGACCCCTGAAGCGTGCCAGACCTTGGGCACCAGCCTTAGTCCTCCTCAAGGATTAAGGCTGATCTCCGAAGACTAAGGCTGGTCCCTGAAGACTAAGGCTGGTCCCTGCAGGACTAAGGCTGGTCCCTGCAGGACTAAGGCTGGTCCCTGCAGGACTAAGGCTGGTCTCTGAAGACTAAGGCTGGTCCTTGCAGGACTAAGGCTGATCACTGAGGACTAAGGCTGGTGTCCTCGAGGATTAAGGCTGATCTGAGGACTAAGGCTGGTCTCTGAAGACTAAGGCTGGTCTCTGCAGGACTAAGGCTAAGGCTGAGTCCCTGCAGGACTAAGGCTGGTCTCTGAAGACTAAGGCTTGTCCTTGCAGGACTAAGGCTGGTCACTGAGGACTAAGGCTGGTCTCTGCAGGACTAAGGCTGGTCCCTACAGGACTAAGGCTGGTCTCTGAAGACTAAGGCTTGCCCTCAAGGATTAAGGCTGTCTCTGCAGGACTAAGGCTGGTCTCTGAAGACTAAGGCTTTGTCCTCAAGGATTAAGGCTGGTCTCTGAAGACTAAGGCTTGTCCTTGCAGGACTAAGGCTGGTCTCTACAGACCTAAGGCTGGGAGGACTAAGGCTGGTCCCTATACCAGGACTGGCTGGTCTCTGGACTAAGGCTGGTCCTCCTGGATTAAGGCTGGTCTCTGAAGACTAAGGCTTGGAAGACTAAGGCTGGTCCCTGCAGGACTAAGGCTGGTCTCTGAAGACTAAGGCTTGTCCTTGCAGGACTAAGGCTGGTCTCTGCAGGACTAAGGCTGGTCCTCCAGGATTAAGGCTGGTCTCTGAAGACTAAGGCTTGTCCTTGCAGGACTAAGGCTGGTCCTCAGGACTAAGGCTGGTCACTGCAGGACTAAGGCTGGTCCTCGTATATACTTAAGGCTGGTCTCTGAAGATCAAGACTAAGGCTGGTCCCTACAGGACTAAGGCTGGTCTCTGAAGACTAAGGCTTGTCCTTGCAGGACTAAGGCTAAGGCTTCCCTGCAGGACTAAGGCTGGTCTCTGCAGGACTAAGGCTGGTCCCTACAGGACTAAGGCTGGTCTCTGAAGACTAAGGCTTGGGATTAAGGCTAGTCTCTGCAGGACTAAGGCTGGTCTCTGAAGACTAAGGCTTGTCCTCAAGGATTAAGGCTGGTCTCTGAAGACTAAGGCTTGTCCTTGCAGGACTAAGGCTGGTCTCTGAGGATTAAGGCTGACTAAGGCTGGTCACTGTAGGACTAAGGCTGGTCCCTGCAGGACTAAGGCTGGTCTCTGAAGACTGGTCCCTGCAGGACTAAGGCTGGTCCCTGCAGGACTAAGGCTGGTCCCTTGCAGGACTAAGGCTGGTCCCTGCAGGACTAAGGCTGGTCTCTGAAGACTAAGGCTGGTCCCTGCAGGACTAAGGCTGGTCTCTGCAGGACTAAGGCTGGTCTCTGCAGGACTAAGGCTGGTCTCTGAGGACTAAGGCTGGTCTCTGAAGACTAAGGCTCCTCTGCAGGACTAAGGCTGGTCTCTGAAGACTAAGACTTGTCCTAAGGCTTGTCCTGAAGACTAAGGCTGGACTAAGGCTGGTCCCTGCAGGACTAAGGCTGGTCATTCTGAGGACTAAGGCTGGTCCCTGGATTCAAGGGAAGACTATGGCTGGACCTCAAGGCTGGTCTCTGAAGACTAAGGCTTGTCCTTGCAGGACTAAGGCTGGTCACTGAGGACTAAGGCTGGTCCCTGCAGGACTAAGGCTGGTCACTGAGGCTGGTCTCTGGTCTCTGAAGACTAAGGCTGGTCCCTACAGGACTAAGGCTAGTCTCTGAAGACTAAGGCTTGTCCCTGGGACTAAGGCTGGTCCCTGAAGACTAGGCTTGTCTTGAGGACTGGGCTGGTCACTGAGGACTAGGCTGGTCTCTGGGACTAAGGCTGGTCCCTGCAGGACTAAGGCTGGTCTCTGAAGACTAAGGCTGGTCCCTGAAGGACTAAGGCTGGTCCCTGCAGGACTAAGGCTGGTCCCTGCAAGACTAAGGCTAAGGCTGGTCCCTGCAGGACTAAGGCTGGTACCTGCAGGACTAAGGCAGCCTAAGGCTGGGAACTGTTTCTGCACAAGTGAACTTTAGATATGTATATGTGGGAAGCTGCAGTGAGCAAGGTGTGAGCTTGGAGTGACGGATGGGTTTAAAGTGAGTGCTAGGGGACATCAGGGACAAGTCCTAACCTTCTTCTTGTCTCCATTGCTGTTAGACAGGGTAGGCAGGAGTCACTAGTGTGAAAAAAATCACATTATTTGTAGATGACACTGTGCTCTGTGGTAAGATGTAGAAAGTGTTAACTAAAAAAAGCTAAACTTAAATCTCTGGTTGTAAACAGGTTATAAAGGTGATAACTTTGTTTTATCACATAAAAACAAACATAACTGTGAATTATTTGAAAATAGCTTGAAAGTAAATATAATTGCATTTTTTTAGGATTAGCTCATGGAAATTAAATGATGCTATTTTCTGCTTTTTTTATTGAAGGATGATATAAACTTGATGAAGGAGATGAAGCTGAATCATTATCGATTCTCAGTTTCCTGGCCGAGGATTTTACCCAGTGGAATAAGAAGTAAAAACACAATATTTATGCCTCATCACAATTTTGCCACTTGACTGTAAAATGTTGATTTCCATGAGTCAAGAAGTTTCCGTAAACACCTCATGCAGCAACAAAGACAAAAAGGCTGAAAGTGCCCAAGAAAACCTGTCTAAGCATTAGGATTACTGGTGACAGGTGAGGGAGGTTGGATTAGAAATCGGGCAGCTTTGATGTTTCCAAGCTTTGACGACTTTTATCGCCTCAGTCAATCTCAAAAAAATCCTAGATTAGTGAAAGACGTGTTAATTTAGTCAATCCCTTTGTAAATTCATAAAACCATAAAAAATGGATGTCTCTGTGAAGAATACATCTACATGTATTTAGGAGTAATCTGGTACTTTAGGAGTAAAGTACTCCATCATAACTTAGCACAGCACTCCACAAGGTGGAAGAAGAGGGTGAACTGAACTCCCTAAAGAAACACAGTGAAGGTCTTTGGACATCATCGCCGTACCGAGGGTGAATCCAAAAAGCGTGGCATGCAGTTTCAGGTAGTCTTTAAGAGTAAACTGGAGAAGCACCTATGGCTGCAGCTAGAGCTAGAGGTCTTTGGAATATTTCTCCGCCTTTATAATATAAAATAATTTGGATCTGGACTTTGACTAGGCCATTTGTAGCTCCTAGTTGTCCCTGATAGTTATACAGGAGGTTTAAGCAAATCCTGACACCCTCACATGTCATCAGTTTGTCTGAAGATTGAAGAAAAAAATTGGATTAAATTAGTTTTATGTACAAGGCTGTTGCTTTTTGGAGCCTTTTGGTTGATTATTTCCTGTCACCCAATCAGTGGGACCAGCCAGAGAAGACTATGAAAAGTGTGGCTGTATATGTTCACTAGCTAATCAAACAAAAGTTGTATAAAACAGTAAGCCGTCTACTGCTGAATGAAGATGGTGACATGATTTTCTTGGTAAATCCTGCAGGTGAGCACATCAATGAGAAAGGAATTAGATATTATAACGACCTGATCGACATGCTGCTGGATAATAAGATCACACCTGTGGTCACTCTGTATCATTGGGATTTACCTCAGGTCAGTTCTGCCTGCAGATCTGATGATGAATGGATGGATGGATGGATGGATGGATGGATGGATGGATGGATGGATGGATGGATGGATGGATGGATGGATGGATGGATGGATGATGGATGGATGGATGGATGGATGGGTGGATGGATGGATGGGTGGATGGAAGGATGGATTAGGATGGGTGGATGGATGGATGGATGGATGGATGGATAGATGGATGGATGGATGGATGGATGGATGGATGGATGGATGGATGGATGGGTGGATGGAAGGATGGATGGATGGATGGATGGATGGATTGGATGATGATGGATGGATGGGTGCCGGATGGATGGTTGGATGATGATGGATGGATGGATGGATGGATGGATGGATTTGGATGATGATGGATGGATGGATGGATGGATGGATGGATGGATGGATGGATGGATGGAACGGATGGATGGATGGATGGATGGATGGATGGATGATTACATTTGAGGATGGATGAATGATGTGGCTCTCCACCACATTCCCACAGGTGCTGCAGGAGAAATATGGCGGCTGGCAGAACGGGAGCATGGTCGGTTACTTTAACGACTACGCCAATCTGTGTTTCGAAAGGTTTGGAAACCGTGTGAAGCATTGGATCACCTTCAACAACCCCTGGGTGAGTCAGAGTGAGGAGTAATGGTGCGTTCACTGACAGATAGAACGTTTGACCTGTGAAGCGCTTGGTGAGGGTTTTGTTCTCTTGTTTGTTTAAGTCAATTTCTGTAGAAGGATACGAAACGGGAGAGCATGCTCCAGGAATGAAGCTAAGGGGAAGTGGGGCTTACAAAGCAGCCCATAACATCATCAAGGTAAGTCTGGCTGAGGTCCAGTCCAAAGCTGAACACCTCAACACCTGGCTAGAGAAGCTGTCTAAACAACCTCTCTTAGATAGGAAGCACCTAAACTAATATTTACATGTTTTCAAGCTTTCAACAGAATTTTTTTTTTTACAATATAACAGATCTTAGAAAAAGAGTTTTGATTGTAATGGTAATCCTGAAAGAATCCTGATGAGTTAGAGGTAGGGTACCAGGGCATCTTTGAGCTCCCTCCAGATAACTCCACAACAGCCCATCCCAGCCGCTTGTATGGAGACCTGGTTTATATCCAACATGTGATCAATTAGACAAAAGCTCTGCTAATAAAATGATCCCTTATTGAGGTTTTAAACACACAGTTACAAGAGTTTTAGTCAGACTATAGTCAAACAGATTAATCATAATAAAAGACAACATACTGGCCATAGACTCCAAGTAACCTAAAGACTTGGAATCTTGACTCAGTTCTACGTTAGACAGCAAATATTTTAAGTGCAGATTTAGAAAATGATTTCCAATTTCACATAAACTTCTTCAGCTCAGAGTGAGGAGAAGAAAATCCTCCAAATCAAACTCAGTGCCATGAAGACAACAGCTGCTGACTCTGTCATTACCATAAAAAAATGACTTGAGATTTAATTCAAACTTCTCGCTTCAAGACTTTAGACTTGATTGGCTCTCAGTGAAGTGAGACTTGAATGGACTTGACCCTTTTAAATTGAGATATAACTTGACTTGGGGAAAAAACCTTATCAACTTAATAACTTTAATTGCTCAATATAAACATGTCTAGTATTTTACTGCACTCTACATTTTCCATGATATCAGTGATTTAGAGCCTGTAGACGCGGCATAGGGGACGGATAAACAAAGCTATTTCACAGATGGGATGATTATGAAAAATACATCTTTACTATTTTGTCTTTCAATGTTATACCTGGGAAAAGACTTCCCGTTGATTCTTGTCTCCATTTCAGGCCCACGCTAAGGTCTGGCACACGTATGACATGAAGTGGAGAAGCAAACAAAAAGGTGATGGAGAAAACTTGTTCAGTCGTTTCATTCTTGCAGTTCCGCTCAATATCAAACTTTTCCAACTGGGTCCAGGTCTGATTGGGATCTCCCTGACTGCTGACTGGGGAGAACCAGTGGATGTGTCCAACCAAAAGGACATTGAAGCTGCAGAAAGATACATTCACTTCTACCTGGGCTGGTTCGCCACACCGCTCTTCCATGGAGACTACCCACAAGTCATGAAGGAATACATTGGTATGTTCAAGTTTAAGAGGCTCTCATAAATCACATGGTCATTAAAGCAATTGTATCTCCTTACATAGAGACTGGAGGGATGACGGTACGGGAGCCTGGAGTAGAGCTGCTGCTCCTCCATACCCAAGAGTCTGCTGAGGTGTGTCATGATATACTGAAGAGATCTGACCCACATACAGAAAACCACTCAGAGAAACCCGAGAAAAGTTTAACAGGTTTATTGAGGAGTTCAAAGGGTTGGATTCGGGGAAACTCAGAGAGCTGGTGAACCGGAAGCGGAAGTGAGAAGGGAAGTTCACTGAGGTTAGTTCAGGGTCTGTGGGAACTTTGAACGACAACTTGCAAACTCAGAGATAACGGGACTCACAACTGCGGAGAAAGGTTTCTTCCCTGAATCCAGTCAGTGTGGGTTTATCCAGAAATTGAGTGGCTCGTTGGAGGGCTGACAGGTCTTTGGTTTGGTTGGTTCCTGAGGAGCAGTGGGGCAGACTGCCACTTATTTCCTGGAGAACTTGAACGGGACATGTGGTGATGAATCCCATGTTCAGTGTGAAGCACAAACGATCCTTCCAGGGGGAGAAGGCCAAACATCCAGAATTCAGGATAATTTCCTGCCGAAAGGCAAAGACAAAAATCAGGTTAGGCTCAGAGAAACAAAAAACTCAGACTCAGCTAAACTAAGTTTGGCTACAGTACCCAAAACTGGCAAACACTCTGGCGTCGAAGTAGTGGCAGTCCACCGCTTAAGAAGTCCTCAATAATGAGCCAACCAGCCGCAGGTGTGTGGGAGGACCAACGAGAACAGGGCGCCACCTGGTGGTGCAGGGGGAAAAACACAAAAACACAACCCACACAGACTGGATTCCTAACAAGGTGGTTCTCTGACCAGGATGCCCCCTGATGTAGGAGGATAAAGGACTAAAACTAAATAATAGACAACACCAATCTAAAATCCGAACACCTCTAGACAGCAAGAAAAAAGTATTGAGAAACCCTTTAAAGATTTCTGCAATAACTCGCTGTCAGGATCAGAAGCTGTTTGTACACTGTTTACCTTCTACCAGTATGATCTCAGTCTGCTGATGATTCCTTAACTCTGGTATTTTAGGCAGAAAAAGTGGTCAACAAGGTCTGGGAGCGTCGCGGCTGCCTGTTTTCTCACCTCAGGAGAAGAGTTACATCCGAGGAACTGTCGACTTTCTGGGCCTTGGACATTACACCACCCGCTACATCACCCAGAAGAACTACCCGTCGAGCTTTGGGGACAGTTATTTTGCAGATCGAGACCTTGCAGAGCTGGTGGACCCACAGTGGCCTGACCCTGGTTCTGAGTGGCTCTACTCGGTTCCCTGGGGGTTCCGCCGCACATTAAACTTTATAAAGGTAAAGCAATTAAATCAGAACTCTCTTCACATCTTCAGAAGGTTTTAATCTATATGTGCTTATTAGATCCACATTCTACTATCCAAAGTCAGATGTTTTATTTTATCTTAAACATTAAATGTATGTCTATTAATTTATTTAGCTATCCTTAACTCCCACACATTTCCTCTTTAGACCTTCTTTCTTCATGCATTACCATGATAAATAAGACTTTGTTAAACCATTGCAAATTTAATTCAATTCAATTTATTTCTATAGCACTGATTCACATCATTTTATCCCAGGTCACTTTACAGAGACAATTCAACCAGATCATCCAGTCAGATTGGTTCAAAGTTTTCTATCGAAGGAAAACCAGCTGATTGCATCAAATCATTGACCCTTCAGTAAGAATCTCGCACCAAGCATGCTTGTAGCGACAGTGGAGAGGAAAACTCCCTTTGAACAGGAAAACAGGAAGAAACCTCCGGCAGAACCAGAGCCGGGCTCAGTGTGAGCGGCCATCTGCTGAGACCAACTGGGGAAGCAGACCAAGTCTAAGTCTAAGTCAGACATAGAAAAAGAAGCAGAGATACAAAAGGCAACTGTCAACCAGCTCCACAGGCAGACTCGTTCAGGAAACACACAGCCAGGCAGACAAGCCTTGAGCCAGCTACCATGTCAGAGGATGAAAGGGAGCACATCCCTGTTATTTACTGTCAGAGAAACAGGACTACACTGAAAAACAGGCTAAGCTCCAACATCTATAAACAAAGGTGTTGATGGCAGCAGCACAGCTGATATTTCTCTCCAGGATGGAGTCACAGCCAAACAGGAACAGACCAGATATGAAGCTACCATGAGAAAAAGCAGAGATAGCAGAACATTAGGGGTCCTATGTCCTCCAGCAGTCTTAGCCTATAGCAGCATAACTATAGAGATAGCTCAGGATAACCTGAGTATTTTTGGATGAGGCATAATGATGATTTCTTTTTCACATTCTAAAGTCTTCTCCCAATGAAAAGACATTTTGATTAGAATGTGAAAAAGGATTTAAAGCCCAAACTATCCTTAATGGAGCTGTTAATGATTCACCTCTAAGGTTCCAATTGGATGTTTTTTCCCCCAAGCAATATTTTTAGTTAAAAAATCTCATAACTTCCGCTTATCTTGAAAACTGTTGATAAGAACCTACGTAAAAGATTCCAGGAAAGGCTGTTTGTTTGTTTAGAGGGAGTCCGGCTCAGCGGTTTCCGAGGTTCTGTAGGAGCAGAACTCACCTCCTGAATCTAATGTGTGATCCCACCAACAGAGCCAGTATGGAAACCCGATGATCTACGTGACGGAGAATGGTGTCTCGGAGAAAATGCTCTGCACCGACCTGTGTGATGAGTGGAGAATGCAGTACTTCAGAGAATACATCAACGAAATGCTGAAAGGTGAATGTTTTTTCTTTTTTCCTGCTGTGGACCAGGAAGCTGATTGGTTAAACCTCTGTCTCTGTTTGGACCCAGCCGTAAAGGACGGTGTGAACGTGAAGGGATACACCGCCTGGTCTCTCCTGGACAGCTTCGAGTGGGATGAAGGCTTCTCAGAACGGTTCGGCCTCTACTTTGTGGACTTCAGGAACAAAAACAAACCACGTTACCCAAAGGCTTCAGTCCAGTTCTATAAGCGCCTCGTCAGCTCCAACGGCTTTCCCAACCAGAGAGAGGTAAACCCAAACAGGAGGGTTTAGCTTTAAAACCAGTCTCTGCTGGGCTCTGATCTGTTGGGTCTCCGCAGGTGGAGAGCTGGAAAAGGAAAGCTGTGGAGACCTGCTCCTCCAGTAACCAGCTGCTGGCTGCAGGTCAGTATGAGGAAGCTCTAAAGGAATTGCAGGAACACGCTTTGTCTCATTTGTTCCTCCGACAGCCTGAAGAACATCTCAGATAGATCAGGCAGGCACAGGAATCTGCTCCAAAAACAGCTATCTAGTCGATCCTGGAAAAGCTTAGGAGCAGGTTTTGGACTCTGTTTAATGGTCCTGATGGATCAAATGAAGGCATCTAGAAGGGCCTGCTCCGACCCACAGGAGGTCTGTCTCTCTCTAATAAAGACCAGGTTAGTTGACAGATTCTCCAACCTGAGCCATGGCTCTCTGCAGCTCCTCTACAGTCACCCTGGTCCTCTGTTGCTCTCCTCCTCCAACCTTTCCCTCTAAGGCTTGGTTGGCCCGTGGGTGAGTGATCCCTGTGGATGGATCAGAGTTCTGGGAGATGTTCAAATCTTCTAAGATTGTTCTAGAACCAACGCTGCTTTAAACTGAACCAGAACTTCCTCCCTGATCCATATGCTGGGTTAATTGGTCTCCATCTCAGTTCTCCTCTAAGGAACCCATGAGGTCAGAATCAGAACAGCTGCTAATTGCTTATTAAAAGAAGTTGTATTTAGGAGCATCTGAGTAAAGGGGCTGAATTTATTCGTGATACGTGTGAAAAGTAAGGATTAATTTTGTTATCAGCGATTTACTTCTTTCTATTAGTGTATCATAAAAAAATCCCTAAAATGCTTAATTAATCAGTTGCTGTAATGTCCTGTAAATAAACATCTTAAAGGTTGTGTTCCGCTCTGACCTTCAATGTTCCTGTTTATATATATTTTAAGTCACAGTGATTTCTTAATCCAGGGAAGAGCTTTAGGAAGGAAACCTTCAGAGTTCTGATTTTATTTCTTTACTCAGCAGAAGATCAATGAAACGTAGCTCTGCTAAAATCCCAAATCTGCTCTTTTATTCTCCTGTTTCGGTCCTGTCCAGAACTCCGGGTCCAGACCTAATTTTATTCAGATTTCTTCTCTGTGATTCAGATGCTCTCTTAAACTGGAAGACCAGAAGTTCTCAGCCTTTAGACCTGGGCTGATTTTTCATAGTCTCAAAGTCCTGACTGTCATCAGGTTTATGTTTATTTATTCCAACTTCTTCTGACATGTGAGTCGTTTATCCAGGTGGGGATGTTGTTCTGCTCTGATGGAGCTGCAGGTGAGGAAGTCGTTGATTCCTGGCTGAAGAGAAGCTGAAGGTTCTGTTTGGTCCGTTGCAGATCCACTGATCGGCCACATGGAGATGGTGACAGAGATCGTTGTTCCCACTGTGTGCACTCTCTGCATCCTCCTCAGTGCGGTTTTCTTTATGTTTCTGCTGCGGCGGCGCCTCTGAGAGACCAACCCTCACCGCGTCTGATGCCACGGCAGCAGAGCTTAGATGCCCTGAAGCTAAAGGAACCAATCAGAGCAGCTTCGTTCCTCCTGTTTTGGCTTTAAATGTCCTGCTGTTCTCTTTACCTTTGGATTGTTAATAAACTTTCAAAACCAGCGGCGTCTGATTATTCATCACTTAATGAACTTCTGGAGGTTTTGGAAAAGAATGAGCTGAACTGTGTGGATCACTGAGGATTAAACCTGACCGAACATTTAGTCACAGTCAAACATCTTTTAGTTATTTGATGTTTTTGATGTTTGGGCCTAAAAAACAGAAAGAACTAATAGATGGAATCAAAACCAGAAGCTTCAAAATTCATTTTTTAACTTTGTGTTATATGGATTTAGTTATAGTTTATATATTGGCTTTTGTCTTTTTTTTTAAAAGAAAAAAAGGTTTAAAACAATAAATCTGAAGGAGAAGTTAATTATATAAAGCAAAAAAATGATCTTTTCTAAGTTTATGTTTCATTATAACCTTTTTGTTTTTTACACAAAGTGAATGTTTTCCTCTGGTGCAGGAAGATCAGGAAGGTTAGAGTGATCATCTTTTCTACTCACAAAAAACCCCCACTTTAAACAGATTAATTGATTAGAAGAAAGAATAAAAGAAATCACCTCACCTTCACCTTTAATTCATATAACAATAAAGATCTACTTACTTTTTTGTGTATTATCATGTTAGGAAAATTATCATTGATGATGTGTGAGTTTATTACACCTTAATATTAGCTGCCTGTTGCGTGTCAGAACTGATGTTTTCCACAGTAGTTTATCTAATTAGGGAATGGAATGAGAGCGTACATCCTTAAGCTAAGAACAAATGCTTTTAGGATCCTTGTTAAACTACATGTTCACATTTATAGAAACACAAGATTTATTTGCTCCACTGAGACATGAAAATAATTGCTTTCATAGCCCTCTGTGCATCCAAATTTCCCTTCTGTTATATCCTAACTTTCTGGTGGCAAATGTAAATTATGTAAATGTTTGTAAAAATAGTAGGTTCTGACTTGATTAATAACAGGACTGGATCCCAATCATTGATTAGGACATCAGAGAGACGGTGTCTAACTGCAGCAGGCCAATTCAAGTGTTTAGAGGTTGCAAGTTAAAAATCTTGTTCTTAGCTGAAGGACGCCACTCTCATTCCTTTCCTAAATCTTTGCTACGTACAGAATGAAGATTATAACTCTACATATCTGGACAGAGGAACTGTCTTAATTAGATAAACTATTGTGGAAAACATCAGTTCTGACAGGCAACAGGCAGCTAATATAAAGGTGTAATAAATTCACATGTCATCAATGATAATTATCCTAACAATCATCTTTTCCGTTTAGCTTTCGTCTTTGCCTAATTACAAAATACAAACAGGACAGAGTAAGAGCTTATTTTAAAAGCTTGGTGGATCTAAAGGTACAGTATTTTATATCCTGACATGTAAAACCTTTTACATCCAGTAGGTGGCAAGAAAGCAGCTACCGGATGTTAGTAGAAGAAGAAGAAGAAGAAGTGGCGGTTCGTCTGATTTCGCGCTGCAGTTCACCAGCAGGTATATTAAAGCGTTGTTTTCGTGTTTTAGAGTTTTATATGTCTTTCTTTGTGTGCAGATTTAGGGTTTCATTTATTTCATATTTTCTCCAACAGCTGTTGGTTGTTATTTCTGCTAATTAATATCGTCCGTAACTTATTTATATCTTACGGTCAGTTTTTCTCAACTGCCAAAAAGGAGTATTTTATAAATCTGACATCATCTGAGAGGGGACGAATATTCGGAACCTACTAACCGGTTCTAAAAGAAAGGATTTTGATTTAGTTAATTTAGATTTTACCGCCTTCATCGCTGCTTTTTCCTCATACTGGGCCGCGCGTTGCTGCCCCCTAGAGTCTACAGAGTGTACTGCAGATGAGAAGGGATTCTGAACTGATTCTGTTTATTTTGGTAGAAATGAGGGAAAGATTTAAACATCTCAGTTGCTGATAAGTTACCATGAAAACTTTTAGACTATAAAATTACTCCTAAAACCAAGTAATCTACTTAGGATGAACCGCCTCTCCTAACTTGGGCGTTGTTGATATTAGCAGAGATTTTTGCTGCACAGTTTTCCAGTGTTTGTTTGGTATCAGGCTCCTCAGGTGGGCAGATTGCTGAAAAGTTAGTTGCAGGATTCAATTAACTTCAATAGAAAATTTCTCACCAGCTTCACATTATATAAAGTTGACTGTATTATTTCCCACTATTGAATGATGATGGTGAAGACTACACTTGAAAAACAATCTAGAAATGAGTAAAAATGTCTTAAATCAACTGTATTTATACTTAATTTGAGTAAGTAAATGAGATAGTTTACCATGGAATGAGTATTTTTACTCTTAAAATAAGATTATTAGATAAAATGCACCTGAAAATAAGACAATGCAATTGTATTTTCTTATTTTAAGTGTAAATTTTCTTGTTCCATTAGCAAAATCTCTCTTTTACCGACTAAATCCAAATACAAATACACTTGTTTTAAGAAAAAAAAGACTTATCTAGATTTCGATTTTTTTTTCCAGTGTATGTGAACCGTCTGTGAAATAGGATTGATTTGTGTTGTACACTATAGGCCATTATATTAGGTACATATTGCCTTGAACCCATTTTTCCATCGAAATTAATTCTGCAAACATGAGGATTTCAATTCAGCATATGGTGAAGCTTTACTAAGGCATAAATCTGTGTCTGTTCAGTTCCCCTGCAGGATTCAGGCATCATGAGTGACCATGAAGATGACAGAATTAGCATCATTCACAGCTATGACTCTATGGGGGATGAAGATTTCCCTCCTCTTCCTCCTCCTCACTCCCCTGGAGGAGGAGGAGGAGGAGCTCAGAGCCTGGAAGATCCTTTTGGAGACGGTCAGGAATATTCCTTCATCTGAAGTCACTTCATGTTTGAAAATATCAGATGAGATAAACGTTTGGTTGTTGTCTGATGCAGCAGAGGAAGGCGAGGTGTCCAAGCTGGCCGACGTTCCTGCTGCTAAAAGGAAGGTGGTGAAGAGGCCGCAGCCGAAGCTGGACTCCCAGAGGTATCTGTACAGGACGCCGGCGTCGGTCTCCTCTCCCACTGCCTGATTCATCCAGTCGCTCATGTTTGATGCTATTTCCTCTCAGGTTGATTTCAGATAGAGGGCTGCCGGCTCTACGCACTTTGTTTGATAACGTCCGCTTCAAAGGCAAAGGACACGAGGTGAGAAACCAGGTTTTATTTACCGTCATTGTTCAGTAAAACCAAATAAATGTTTGTTCCCCTGGAGGGTGAGGAGCAGCGCATTTTTATTCAGATTCCCAGATGATGATCAAACTGAAAGGCTGGAATTTCCCCTTCATCACATCTGTTTAAAGACGATAAAGAGGCAAATGGACAAGGTTTCTGCGGGTCATTAAAAAATCATTTAATTATTATTCTTCCAATTAAGGCCTTAATTGGGATTAAAATTAATTAAATGTGATTATCGTTGCATTTAAGATGCTTTATTTGAAAAAAATATATGTTTATAAAAACTATTTTTGTCAGATATATCGCAATATATTTGTGGGGAACTGCTTCCAGTTGATTGTAAAGCTGTTTGCTTGGCAAAGAAGCTCAAGGTGGAGAAAAAGCTAGAGAAGGGAAAAAATAATTTCTAAGAGCATTAAAAAGCATTAAATTAGAGTTACTCATTCCTATAGCAGCCCTGATGGATCATCAATGTTTGACTCCTGATTCAGGCCGAGG
The DNA here is from genome assembly GCA_018398635.1 of Cyprinodon brontotheroides. NCBI lineage: Eukaryota > Metazoa > Chordata > Actinopteri > Cyprinodontiformes > Cyprinodontidae > Cyprinodon > Cyprinodon brontotheroides. Next base: position 4,909,913 of record JAGKQL010000005.1, on the reverse strand, counting down.
ACCTGCGGCTGCTGATGCACAAGATGGAGAACTGGGCCCACAGGCTGTATCCCAAACTGCAGTTTGAAGATTTTATCGACAGGGTGGAGAAGCTGGGCAGCAAGAAGGAAGTTCAGGTGAGATGAAGCAGCAGAGTTCCTCTGAGCAGAACGTCTGCAGAACCGTCTCTAATGCTCTTCCTCTAAATCACAGACCTGCCTGAAACGGATCCGACTGGACATGCCCCTGACCAACGAGGACTTCATGGACTCAGGGGGTAAGAGAGATGCGAGGCAGCGGGCGCCTTAAGGGGAAAAGCTGATCAGGGCAGAGAGCCTGAAACTGCAGCTCTGGTTAAACTGCTGCAGAATTAGAGACAGACATATATCCTCCAGATTAAAAACAAGCTGTCTAAGCCTTTTTTGGCTTTTATTGGTGATATTATCGGGTCTGAAACTGTTGGATTAATCAATTATTAAATAATTGTCAACTAATTTAGTAATTGTTAATTGGAGTATAGAGACTCTTAGCCAGGGGTAACCACTTAAAAATCGGCAAATAAAGAAAATTGTCGACCAGTGAAGGTCTGGACACATTTATTATTATAATCTGTTACTTTAAACCAAACTTAACACTGAAATAAAATTAGGTTTTTATGCATCCATGTTATACATTGAATTTTTAAATAAAAACAAATATAAAAAAAAAAGTAGCAGCAACCCAGACTGACAGCTCATTGGATAATTAGTATCACATGTAGCCATTTGGCGGCTGCGGACGCTCTGGAGGCCTTTACCGTATTAACAGGAGAAGTGGCGCTAAGTGAAATTGAGTGACACTGTCGTCAGACAACATGCAGTAATGTAGACATTTTTCAAAATCAGGTTGGATCTGGATTAGCCAGCATGTGTTTCCGGATCCGGACCGCGGTCCCCTAATCCATTAGCCTGGGTGCCATGAAGGTCGAGACTTAGTCCCGCCCAGAAGGTTTGAGGTCGGGAAGTTGGGTCTGGCGATGCTCCACATAGTAGCGCGAGTATGATAGCCCCACCCTCTGGCGATCCAAATTCTCAGGGTTTTTGAAGAAGGAGCTTTATCGCGATGATGGACAGATGATCAACAGTAGCGTAATCAACCGCGTGACCAATGTGCGCTTGCTTAAGGTGACAACAACAATGGCTGCCGCTGGAGAGTTGGCGTGAGTTTGAATTCTGCTAATGGGTCTGTTCATAGAAGGATATGCGACAGCAAATCCAATTTTTAAGAGGAACAGAGAGAACCTGCGATCAAGGCTCATCTTCTCTTTTTTCTACAAGTGCAACTGCTTTGCGCTTTTGATTTTGTTGACAACAACTATCATTAAACTTAACATACGTCTACGCACTCCGTTGCTCTTATTGGTTTGTAGGTGCAGGTCTATTCAATTGGTGCAGAGGCATTTTTTTTCACTGGTTACGTTTACCGAAACAAGCCCCCATAATCACAGCTCTATGGAGCAGCATCAGACTCATATTCTGACTAGAATTGAGTAGGACTTCGTCAGGCTACATAACTCCATGTCCGCTGGTCTAAAATTTTCAGCTGACAGAGAAGCCCACTTAGAAACCCCCATCCATGAAGCTGTTGCTGAACTGCAGAGCTCCTTCAGTGACAGACTGCTGCACCTTAAATGCACCAGGGAGCGTTATCACAGATCCTTCCTCCCTGCAGCTGGAAGACTTTATAACCTTCACTGTTCCATCCAACCTCAATCAGTTGATCCATTCATGCTGATTTTGCACAGTTTCTATCTTAGTCAGTTAAATAACATGCTGCTGTCATTTTACACATTTATGATGTTGCTGCTATTTCAATTATCCATATCCATACTGTAAAATGTCCACACCTGTATATTGGTTATTTATTCCCAGGTGCACCGTTTTATATTGTAAAAACACTTTGCAGTATTTTCTTCTCTTTTATAAACTTTTTTATGTCCACATTTGTCTGACCTTTTTTGCCGTAATCTTTTGCTGCAGTAAAACCACAATTTCTGAATTGTGGGATGAAAAAAGGGATTTTCTATTAGAGCAATAATTATGCAAACATTGTGAAATTATGCATAAATATTTTGCATTTAAGATGAAAACTTTTTTTTCATGTCACTATCCAGATCTCAAGTGGAAAATTTTGGCTTAATTCTGTAAAAAATCTTCTTTAAGTTACATTTTCAACCTTTTGATATAATTCGTTAGGAAATTATACCAAAGCCTGATCCTAGATCCTACAATTGTTTTTTGATGTATAATTTATGATAATCATCAGTTTTTTATCCTTTCAATTGCCTATAGACTTAAATTAAAGCTTTCAGAACTTGACGGGTGTTCATTTGTCCTTAAGTTCCTGTTGACTCGTTAGTCTGTTCTGCCTTTTCCAGGAAAAATGATAAAAGCATCTTTTTAAAGGTTGGAAAAAGACGTTCAGACAACAGATGTTTCATTAGAAGAAGGAAGCAAAGGCAGGAGATGAGATGTTAATCTGCCGCCTGTTTGATTCTGCAGGAATGGAGGAACCACCGACAGACGGGCCAGGGTTCCAGGATCCAGACCCGTTCTACAGCCAGACCCCCTTCAACAATCCTCCAGAACCGATCCACTCCACTCCGGCCCCCGTCGCTCTGACTCCGCCCTCCCTGACCGAGGAGCAGCGCCTGCGGATGGAGCTGAACAGGCAGCGAGCGCTGGAGCGACGGCTCGCCCGGCAGCAGCAGCAGCTACCAGGTTTTACAAACAACAAAACGCTGTTTCTGTCCGTTAAACTGCAGATCGCTCTAAACCAAATACATTTTAGAGCCCATTTCATACAACAATCTTGGATTAAATAAGCCAGGAAGACAGAAGGGACATTTAAAATGCTAAATAAGAGACGGCATCAAACCAGGAAGTATTCATCAGAAAGGAAGTTGTTCAGTGCGCCGCCGTAGTTTTATAAAACTCGTCAGACTGGTGGCTAAACGCTCCAACCGTTACTGCCCGGCTGAAGCAGATGGACGCCTGAGGGTCAACTCTGGTCTTCAAGCATTACTTTAGTTTAGAAATTAAGTTCTTGAAAATCTGGAAAAAGAAACTGGAATCGTTTGTTTACTGCTGTCAAAATGTCCGCCTGCCTTTCTTACTTCCTCCATTTGAAATATAGCTTGAAATGAAAGAATTTCCTGTTGAATGCATTCATCAGGACCTGATTGGAAATGTTTTAGAACCTTGGAGCTTTAAGGTTCTGTCTTTTATTCTAATACTTTAAAATCAGGAATTAAATAGTTTTTTTTACTGTGGAAATGTTTCAAATACAGTTTGAATTTGTTCTGATCCTTCAGATTCCCAGGCTGCTACAGCGCCCTCATCAGGAAGTGATCCTGGCTCGGTTCCTGCAGCGCATGTCCACAATGGTTCTGCTGAGGAGGAGAAGATGGAGGACCTGGACCATCCTGTTCTTCCTCCTACAGACACAGAACCTTCTGCTGAAGGTTCTGCAGAATCCTCTCAGGGTGAGAAGGAGAGCAGCAGCCATCCTGAAGCGCCTCTCCTCAGTGGTTCTACTGAGGAGGAGCAGCGTCAGACGCTGCCATCCGAGGCTCCGGCAGAACCCCAGCCTCCGTCAGAGGCTCCGGCAGAACTCCCAGCCTCCGCCAGAACCCCAGCCTCCCTCCGAGGCTCCGGCAGAACCCCAGCCTCCCTCCGAGGCTCCGGCAGAACCGTCCGAGGCTCCGGCAGAACCCCAGCCTCCGGCAGAATCTCAGCCTCCAACCGAGGCTCCGGCAGAACCTCAGCCTCCAACCGAGTGTCCGGCAGAACCCCAGCCTTCCTCCGAGGCTCCGGCAGAACCTCAGCCTCCCTCCGAGTGTCCGGCAGAACCCCAGCGTCCGTCCGAGGCTCCGGCAGAACCCCGGCCTCCGTCCGAGGCTCCAGCTCAGGTTCCCACTGAGTCCGATCAGGGTGGGACGGGGAGCAGAGGTTCTGCTGAACAGAATGAAAAGCTGCAAGATATGGACCTGGATCCGTCACTCAGCACTCGGACACTAATTCACACTGAACCGGACCTTCCTGCTGAAATCCCAGCAGAACCTCCTACAGTTTGAGGAGGGCGAGAAAGACATTATGGACCTCCAGGAATAAACCCAGAGGAGAGCGACCCATTTCCTGGGCTGCCTTTAAATGATCAGAACCATGCAGGTCCAAACCCCCTGCATCTACCTTCCTGTTCCCTGAGCTGGAAGCTGAAACGCTTCTGATGTTTGAAATGAGCAGAGTTCTGGTTTCAGTGCATTAATTTAGAACCAAACAGGTTGAAACTTTCTAAGCAGAACCGTAAATCTGTTCCAGAAATAACCTGCCGGGCCGGCGCTGTGTTCAATCATTTTAATATGAAACATAATAAACAGTTGGTTTTAATGGAACCGGGTCAGCATCAGTGTTTGTTCCTGTTTCTGAAGGTTCTGGGTTTTTCAGCTGGTCTTATTTAAACATTTTGACCCCAATAAATAAGCTAAAAACGGTTCTGAGATCCGGTGTCAGTTGGTTTTTCTGCGGTGAAACCGATTCTGCATCAGGGAACAGAACTGTTCTGCAGCAGCTGGGCTCCTCTAAGCTGTGCTGGCACAGAACCGGGAGGCCGTGTCCGGGTCCATCAGAGCCAGCTCCCGGATCTCCTCCAGGACGGAGTACAGGTTAGGAGCTCTGCTCTGCTGGAACTCCCGCTCCCACTTGGAGAGTTTGGGTCGCTGCGCTGCCTTCTCCTGCGCCTCCTCGGCGAGCCGCACCACCTCCTGGACCAGCTGGCTGCGTCCCTGCGAATCGGGCCGCTGCGGCGCCGAACTGCGATGCGGCTTGTTGCTGATGACCTCCAGTTTCAGGGTGTCGGCGTGGCAGTTGGAGGGTAAGACAGAGATCCGGACCTGAGGACAGGAAAAAAAGATCCCTGAGTTCTGGGTGGTCCAACACTTCAGATGGAGCAGAATTAAGCCCACTTTGGAGCGGTACCGACCCGAATCAGATCAGAAGGTTTTCAAAGCTTCCAGGCTCATCTTTAAAACTCGATCAGAGCAGAATATCCTAAAATTATACTTTATTTTTTTTATTCAAATTGGGTCAAAGTCTCAGAATCTGGAAAAGTGAAGAATTTAAATATAAGAAACCTAAAAGAAATAAAGTACAAATAATAGAGTAAAAATTATATATAATCTTCATACATTTAAGTTAGGTTGCTGATGATATATGGGACAAATTTCTAAATTCGTTTTTACTGCTTGTGAAATAGGATCATCACTGACGCAGCTTCAAGGGAAACCATCCATATTATTCTGGATGGAATTGAAATTGTGTCCATATCAGGGATGCATGATATATTGCTGACTTAGACAACTTTTATTGAAATTGAATTTTGTACAGCTTTCAGAACATTTTCATTTCCTTAAAATACAGCAGTGCTGAAATGTGTTGGCGTTTGGAATCAGCTGTTATTTGTTTTTTCTTTTTTTTTTACATATGTTTTTGAGCCCTTTATAAATAATGCACTAAAAGGCATTTGTCTAAGTACCTATAAATCAAAAATATCAGTGTATTGTGGTACTCGTGTGTTCTCAACTAGGAAAAAATTTAATACAGGGTTCCCGCGGGTCCTTAAAAAGTCTTAAAAGGCATTGAATTCTTCAAAAATAAAATTAAGGCCTTAATTGGTATTAAAATGTCTTAAATCAGTCTTTCATAGGTCTTAATTTTTAAAACATCATAAATAGGATTATTTTTATTTTGATTTATCACAAGACCATTATTGGTTCCGTCCCGATGAGGCTCAGTGGATTTATGCAGGAAGTCATTCAAGCTCCAGAGCGATGGGAATTAAGGCAGTGGAGTCACACATGCGGGAAGAAGCGAGAAACACAAAGCGTCAAAATGGGTTACAGAGAAACAGCCGGTATATTTCTCGGTTTAGTTCACCCTTGTCTCTGCAACGCCTCCACTTATCACCAAATCAAACATACTAACCGCAAAAAGAAAACGATACGATTTTTTCTATGGTTAAAACTTTACATGCACAAGTTCACCCTCACAAACAACTACAGGTGCTTTCTTCCTTCCGGGTACTCGAGATTCACTTCCAAACAGAAATCCCACATTCATATCTTCCAGGTAACACAGAGTACATGTCAGACTTAAGAATATTACTTTAGCGATAGTTTCAAGGTGTTGCTTTATTGTATATCTCGTACCATGTCTTTCGGTTGTGCTGTTTGCAGGTGATGAAGCAGACTGAAAATGTTTTGTCATTGTCTCCTTCCTATCTCCTCTTTCTTTCATCTTTTGTCCTGTTTTTTTCTTTTTCTTTTTCCTTCTTCTTCTTCTGTTTTTCTGCTCTACTTACATTGCAGTGTCCATATGAACTGTAAAACTCCCTGCATAATTATAATAAAGCAATTTATATGCATGAAACAAGTGGAGCAGTATGGCAATTGCCATACTGCTACACTTGTGAAAGTAAAATCTGTTGGGCTCTTTTTGGCATCAAGACAATTATTCTTATTGCCACATCGCCAGACAGGACACTGTAAAAAAAAAAAAAAACCATACAAAGAAAAATAGCTGCAAAAAAGACTTAGCACAGGTTATGTTGTGGCTTTAAAACTGATTTGTTTTGTTCCCTGCTAAAACAAAGTTTGTGAATTCAGTTAAATAATTCTTGTTTTTAGCTTTCTTCCTGCATGGGAAGCTTTTCAAAATTTGAAACATTACTGCAGTGGTTTATGTTATAATAAACCTTTGGGTTAAGTTGTCGCAAGCAGGTTTTTCTTGTGTTTCTTGTGAAGTTGGTCTTAAATTTTTATTTCGTGGCATTAAAAAGTCTTAAAAAGTCTCTAATTTAACTTGCCTTATGCTGTGGGAACCCTTTAATAAATATGTGTTTAGCTCATTTTAGGAAAATACAAAACCTTATTAAAAATGTTGGGGTCCAGTAACTGTAGGTCCATCAGCCACAACCTGAGTGGGCATGGCAAAAGGCGGCTTCACTTTCTTTGGGTAATCAGCAAACCATAGGAGCCCCCTGGTGCCTTCAGCAGGGAACTGCAGGCACAGCTGTGAGAATATGGGGTTCTACTTTCAAATATTGCATCTTTCCAATAATTGGTCCTTAATTTACAGCTGGAACATTGGAAATGTTCTATTCTAGACTTTGGACCCGATCTGTGTCCAACCGGGCCGAACCAGTCTGGGAAAGGACTTCATCTTCTATCCGACTGTTTAACGGTGTGACTAACGCCTGGGCTTGGATGGTTTCCACTCACCGTGATGTGATCAAACAGCCTGAAGGTGGTGCTGCCGCAGCCACACGTGGTGACGATGTGGTCTGGGTGACGCTGCACAGTGCCGCTTTGCCACTCGCAGGTACCGTCTGGGCCTGCTGTCACCACCTGGCCTGTTTTGGTCTTCATGTAGACCGGGCCCTTCACGCCGTACCTGCAAACAGCGCAGCCGCTCAGAACCAGTTCCTGGCCTGACATAACCTGAAGGCTGAACAGAGAGGATTTCTCATGCTGGTTGCTTACTCTGGAACTAAGACCAGGACACCATTGTCTCTGATGGTGTATATGATGCTGTCAGCCACGCAGCGCGGGTCGGTCTGAGGATCCCGTTCTCTGAAGAAGAGGTACTGAAACAATGCGACGGACTGGGTCTGGGCTTGCTTGGCCGCCTGTGGGCACCACACAGAACATTTAGAGAAGGCAGAACAGTGGAGCCGTGGATCCAGTCGCAAGTTCTCACCCGGTTTCTCGCGTTGATGTGCTCAGCCAGCTCCTCCAGGTCTTTGTTCCCCTCCAGCTTCCTGGCAGGCTCCGCCTCCTGCTCCACCTGCAGGGCGGCGGTCAGGAGGCGGTGGACCACCATGTCGGCATACCGGCGGATCGGGGAGGTGAAGTGCGTATAGCGGTCAAGAGCCAGACCTGCGGTGCAGAAAGGAACTGTCAGGAGGAGCGGAACACGAGGGGAACCCTTACTGGAACTGGTTTACCGTAATGGTAGAACTGGTGATCTGGCTGGCTGCCGGTGGAGAAGTACAGTGCCTGGGACATGGCCTGGGTGGCCATCATTCTTAGGAGCCTGTTCACCAGCGGGTCCTCTGGGTCAACGGCTCGGTCCAGAGAGTTGGCTAAGGCTTTGTTGGTACTGCAGGAGCAAAACCAGAGTTCTAATAAGCAGAGTCCAGCCTTAGGCCGGTTCTGGGTTCAGATGTGGAGGTGGGGCAGAACCCACCTGGTGTCCATGCAGAACCCCCTGGCCTTGGCCGTTTCCACCAGTAGATCGAAAAACTCCTGTCGTGGCGGAGGGTGGCGCCTCAGCAGCGCCCGGCAGGGAAAAGCTTCCTGGATCTTACGCGCCACCCAGTGGTTGGCATAGATCATGCACTCTGCCACGGTCTCATGGACCTCCAGGGGCTGCTTGGGAACCAGTGCCGTGATGTTCTTCTCTGCATCCAGCTGGGCCCGGACCTGTGGGGGAGGGGGGGACATTCAGTGGGAAGCAACATCTGGAACGCTGTGGGAAAAACGGGAAACATTCCTCTGTGATCAAAGACATAAAAAAAAATTAAATCTTGTTTCTGTACTAAATGCACATTTAAAAAATCAAAAGAGATTTTGAAAATGTAGCAGAAGCTTTTAGACAACATCTAA
>JAGKQL010000005.1:4859228-4892423 GCA_018398635.1 Cyprinodon brontotheroides | reverse complement strand
CAGTCTGTAAACTGGGTCACCAGTCTGCAAAGTGGTAACCAGTCTGTAAAGTGCGGCGCAGTCTGTAAAGTGGCGGACCTCACCGTTGTCACAGCCCGCCTGGCACAGAGAGCTGAAGCAGGGGACCCGCTCCCTCAGGTAGAACTCCCGAACCACCCGAACCTTCCGGCCGCGGCTGCTCTTCAGGTGCAGAACTTTCTCGGTCTTTATCATTCTGGACCCTCAGCTGCCCAGTCCGCGTCTCTCTAACATAAACAGCTCAGAGACGGAGGGAAAGCGTACGTACTGCGTCATGACGTTCAAGCTTTTCCGTTTCGTTCAAATACCGTCGGAAATACTGAGTGACGTTTGTTTTGTAGATCTCCTACATGGACTGATGCAAATCTGTGATTTCTGTTTGTTTGTTTTTTTAAGTTTGCATATGCCAATAGCAATTAAAATGTTTATAAAAATAAAGTTCTGTTTTGAGTTCACATTAATAAAAAAAAAAAAAACGTCGGAAATAGGCCTACGTGGTTTTAACTCTTTATAGGGCACTCAGTGAAACACTTTCAAAATCTAAATTTAAGTGGAATCCAGGACAAGACCTTATTATCTTTGTAATATTCAAAAAAATGGATGTTTTTATGGCAAAAATTAATGTCAATGTAATAACTAGAAACGCCAACTTGCAAGAATATATTAAGAAAAATAACTAAAGTGCTTCTATAAGAAATTAATGAAAAACACTCTGAGAGTGAAAGAAACACTTTTTTAGTTTATCTTACATTTTTAGTTTATAAACCTAAATATAATTGTTAACTAGGCTTAATAACTTTTTAACTTTTATTTTCTAACTTTTTCATTATCTTTTGGCCTTTTTTTTCTTGACTTTTTAACTTTTTTTTTTTTTTGCAACTTAATTTGCAGTAGGCAATATATCATTCAAGGGCTCATCTAATTGGTCAAATGCCAAAATAAGATGTACAGCCATGTAGAAGAATCTTTGCTGAATGGATATAGATCTTGTGCTTCTAGACCTCACTGGGTGGGTGGGTTGGGGGTGGGGGTCTCCATTAATAAGGGGTATGCAGAGATCAAAAACGGTATCTTGCCCTATAAACGGTTAAGGACATAGGTAGATAAAAACCACCAGGCTTGCTTAAAAAAAAGCTGTTTGCTTGAAAAATACCTTAAGAAAATTTTTTTTACTTTCTGACACTTTTTGTTAAATCTTTAAATTTATGGATCACATAAAATAATGCACAGTCCTGGATCTTTGCCACAATTAAATGAACATTGATCTCCTCTGAACACCGAAGTGTTCCAGAGAAAGTCCATCTGACTGACGGCTGGAGATTGATCCCAAACACACATGCCAGGATTCAAGGTTTTGTAATGGCCTAGTCAAAGGCTGTGTTCAAATTTATGGGCTGCATTTTCCAAGGACACGGTCAACCTGGACTGGATCCTTAGAAGTCCTTAAAAATAAGGAGACCGGAAGAGTTTTGTTAGTGAATTCAAACAGGTCTATTGTAGTCAACAGCTCTGTCGCTGTTGATACACAAAAATAAGCAGGAAAAGAATGAATATTGAACTTTTTTTTCAAAACTTTTTTTTATTTTTCATTCTTTTTTTATTGAACAAAGACTATATTCATGATAATAGAGAGTGGAATAAAGGTTCCAACCACCGGGAGCAGGAACAAATAAAAGCAAATGTAATGATCTAGACCTTTTAGTCAGTTAAATAACCTGTTGCGTCATTCTGCACATCTCTGATGTTGCTGCTATTTTCAAATATCAATTACTGTAAAAAATGTCCATAGCTGTATATTGGTTATTTATTCTCCAGTTGCACAGTTATATACTGTTAAAACACTTTACAGTATTTTATTGTTTATATTTTAACCCCTTCCTATTATGTTATTCTTATAAGTTTTTCTAAGGTCCACATTTGTGTGACCATTTTCAATAATCTCTCTGCTGCTGTAAATTTGCTGCTGTAACCATTGTGGGACAATAAAGAGATTTTCTATTCTATTCTTTAACATGGATAGAAAGATATAAGTAAATCTAAACAGTGTATATATAAAAAAATATATCTGCAAAATCTCTCAATATTCAACAACCAAAAATACATAGTTAAGCAAATTGTGCAAAATAGTAGGCCGCATAAAGAGGAGTCTTGGAATCCGACCAGACCTCGGCGTCACGCTTTGACGTAATCGGCCTGCGAATCTGGCCTTCAGAGGACACATCCCATATATTTGAACAGAGCCCACGTCTTATAGTTTGCTAAATGAGCAGTTAAAAATAAAGTCAATAAAATCAATCCATCAAATAATTCTACAAGTTAATGAAGGAAGTTCTACAAGATGTCGAATAAAGTTGCTGTTATCTTGTTGAACATAGAAAGTGTTTATAGATCAGAGCTTCTGTCTGTTTGAACCTAAGTCAGATTTGTCAGAAGGCTGCTAACACTCAGCCTGGTTCTGGTTCTGCTGAAGTTTTTTTTTTCTCTCCACTGTCGTTGCATATATGCTCATCCAGGAGGAGCAGATCCTGCTGAATTATCGAGTCGAAGCAATCAGCTGGTTTCCCTTCGTTAGAACTTTAAACCAATCTGTCTGGAGAAGTTGATATAAACTGAACTGAATTAAAATTAAATAGATTTTTTTTCTGTGTTTCTACATCTGAATCAGTTGGAGTTTAAATCCTGAGCTACACCTGTCTGTCCCTTAAGGTAACAGAACCTCTGCCACCTAGGGTGATTTTCAGGGGCCTACTTTATTTTGGTTAATACAACTGTTCCTTATTTGTGCACATTAATTATGTTTTTGATAAATATCATTTTGCTAAAATGCTCTGTTTGGAGACAACATCTAAAAGCAGCAAACTCTGCTCTCCAGAGCAAGTAGATTGGTAACCCCGCCTCCTGCTCTCTCCTCTATCTTGTCTGCTGTCATTAATCATCATGCAGCTATTATTTCATCCAAATGAAAAATGGAGAATCAGATAAGCAGATCATGGCTTGTCTACAGTGAAAAAGAAGGACTGGGTTATTTACTTTTGGCCCTTTTGGAAACACAGGAAGGAGCAATTAAGTAGTGATTGGAGAAATATTTCATTCCTTTTTAGACTGCATGAAAAGTCAGCTGAGCACACTGTCAATATGAAAAGAAAAAGAGAAAAAAGAAACAGGGCAAGAAGAGAGGGACAAAACGTAGAACAGATAATGGATGTCTATCCTATTAAAAGGTCTGTATCTGTATAATGGGTCTGTTTTATGTGTTTTCTTCTCAATTCAGAGGGCCCCATGCCTGCCTTTGCCTAGGGCCCCAAATTTCCTAAATACGCCCCTGGTCATTTTTAATTAATTGATTTTTTAAATTTTTTAATTTAACCAATGTACATTACACCAGGTACCAGTACAGAACTACATTCATTGCATTCAAATAAAGTGCATAAAGCATATCTTAATACAGAGGAAAACCAAATATAAACAGAGAGGGAACAATAGTAAAAAATAAAATAATAATAATAATAGTAATAATAATAAAAGGGGCAACATTATATTATACATAGATTCAAGAACAGGGCGTTAAACCAGAAGATTAAATTTACTCAAAAAAGAAAGAAAATTACCAGCACTTTTTGTTCTTACAAATTCTAAAGATTTAATATAAGATTTTGTCTAATTTTTCCAATGGAATATAACTGGTTTACATTTTAAGTAACGACATTTGTGTAAATAAAATTTAACTGATAAAATCAAAACATTAACACCAAAATTATGTTCGATTTTTTGCAATTATACCAAATAAAGCTACTGTTAGGGTAAAATCAGGTAACTGAATTCCTTTAGATTGGATCCACATCAGAAAATCAAGCCAAAAGCTTTGGACTACAGTACAATCAAAGAAAAGGTGTTCCAGACTTCCACTTTCAACCTCACAGAAACAACAGTTTTCAGTGTCAAAATTACATTTTTTGCTTAGAAATTCGTTAGTAGGAAATTGAGTCATTCTCAAAAACCTTCATCTGATTCCTTTGAGGTAATGCCGGTTTTCCGATGCTCATTGAACGCATCGCGCCTGGGTGGTGACGCTGCAGGTCCTCCTCTTGGTTCCGGTGCTGATCTTTGGCTGCTCTGCCTGGAGCCGCAGCAGGGTGCAGGGGGAGGGACTCCTCTTGACTCCGGCGCTGATCTTTGTCTCCGCCGCACAGAGGCGCTGCTGCGGAGCTTTAAGTTGGAAACTGCAGCGCTGCTGAGGACTTTACTGCCGCTTCAAGATCAGCTTCTTCTGGGGAAACACATCATCTGAATCCTGCTGCTGTCGCTGCCCCACAGACCCAACTTTGTTCTGGACGGATCCCTGCTGCAGGTAAGCAGTAAAACCTCTCACCTGAGTCCTTTTAAGTTGTTTTGTTGTAAATAATAATAATAATAATAAATAAATAAAACTGAGGGAGATTAGAGTTACTAATACCGCTGATATTAAATATGTTTTCCTGTTTATTAAACTGAGGTCATCTATAAAACGCGCTTCTTCTTATTAGCTTCTTATCAGTTTTTTTTAAACATATTTCTGCTAAGGCTGTTTTTAAAAGTTTCACTTATTAATTTGGTCTAATGTCCTGCAGCGCTACGTGCTCCTGCTCTGAGGTCAGATAGTTTTTATTGGACTCGTCCTGCTGGGGGGGTCTAGTTTCCCTAGTTGGTCTCTGCGGTCATTGTTGGATTTTAATTAAGCAGCAGGTCAACAGTTTTTTTTTAATTGATCCTTTTGAAGCATCACAGCATGATTGGTTCACATAGGAAGGAACGCCCTGCCGCCACCAGAGGGCGCCCCTGAGCAGCTGCCAGGCTCCACCTGCAGGGAGGAAGGCTGGTGGCCGTTCACAGGTCTGATGGTTGCAGGTCTGATGGTTCCATTCAGTGATTGTTTGCAGAGTAATTGAACGTGGAGAGCAGGCTCCCAGTGCTCTCCTGGTGGAGCTCCATTTAGCCCCCAGCAGCCATGCGTCACAGGGACATTTGTCACAAACGTGGCCGTGCAATAAAAGTAATGCAGCTGCTGATGCTTCCTGAGCTCTTACTTTAATTAAACTCGTTTTTAAGAGGATGCACCGAGCTGCTGCTGCTGCTGCAGCTGCTGGGTCAACAGCCCAGCTTCAGAAATCCTCCCAGGGAGAAAAGTTAGAATCTGGACTTTTATTTCTAAATGTCTTCATATCATATATATTAAAAAAAAATAAAAATGTTTAATATAATATTTTAAAAACTGGCCTATATATTATAACTGCATCAATTCACAATGAAAACCTGTATGTTTCTGACCTCTTAGTGTTTCCATCAGTCTGATGGTGAAACTGATCATAGAAACCTTGTCTGCTCTGTTGGTTTTTGTTATTTAAAGTTTGACTCATTGTGAAGTGATTAAATCTATCTTTGCTTTCCAGTCAAATAACCACAGATAAAGTTTAATTGAGCTCCTATAAAGTTAGATGTTCTTCCAAGTTCTGATAAAAGCATAAAAAAACAATAAGCTCCTATTATTTTGGTCAATAAAAAAAAATCAATCAGCTTGAATTTTGACTCAATATTTTGAAAGTTAGGGTAAAAATCCTTTTTATTGTGCAATGCATACATCGGAATAATAATGGGTTAGATTGATCGTTTATTTTAAGTGGATAAATTCAACTGTATCTACAAAGTCACAGGAAAATGGAAGAAAAATACAGAACTGAAAAAAGCAGCAGCAGACTCTGAATATCATGTAAAAACAAGTACATAATTGATTTGCATTATTATATTTGTGGAGCAAAAAAAATTCTATAGAAATATGGAAATCTGTGCAAAGAAAAGCAGGAATGTAAAGAAGGGATTGAGTTTGATGGGAGCAGTGATGGCTGCTGGGAGGAAGGATCTGTGATAGCGCTCCGTGGAGCAGCTATGGTGAAGCAGTCAGTCACTGAAGCAGCTTCATGTGTGGATAGAGTCTGTAGCAGATAGAGCAACCTGCTCATCCTTTCATTTCTGCTGGATTAGGATTCACATTTTCCCAAATCAGAACCTGCAGGTCAGAGTGTGAAGGGAAGCTGTCTTTTAAAAAAAAAAAATGTCTGTGCCGCAGACCAGCAGCATTCTGCATGACTCTGGGGAGATAAGGGGAGAAGACATGCAAGTTTTAAGCAGGAAGGTGAGAGTTATGGCTGCTGCCTCTCTGAGTCTCAGAGCGGCTCGTTTGTGTTTGAAGTGAGAAGAAGAAATGATCGATTCCACCGATTTGTTCTCTGATGTTTCCCACTTTGGAGAAAATCTCACCTGTAATAAAGCAAAGTGTTCAGCAGCAGCAGCAGCTCCTCGTTAGGAGCTAACGATGTTCAGCCAGCGCTCTGCGTCTCGTCTGAACAGATTGGGATCACGTTCATCCTTTACAGGGAGTTTCACTCTAAGGAAAACAAACAGCTGAGCAGAAATGTGGATCCAAACAAGGAGGGAACTTTTAGGTGTCCTGAGGAAGAGGAGGAGGAGGAGGAAGCTTTTGGCTCCTGTTGAACTTTCACACCTTTCCTCCCTGGACCTGAGTGAAGAAGCTCAGCTTCCTGCTTCAGTTCAAATGGCTCTGCCCTCTCACCACTTCCTGTGATGAAGATCAGGGTGACGATGACTCCAGCTGTGGAACATCGTCTCTGCTGCTCCTCAGGGTTCAGATTCCCTTTTCAGACTCATCAGAGCATCTCTGCAGGATTTTGACCCTCAGATACGTGAGAAGCGACAGAAAGGTCACTGGATCGGTTGGCAGTGGGAGCAGCAGCAGCTGTGTTTCCGCTCTGCTGAACCTTTACAAACTGAAAATGCTCCGGATCAATAGCTGATCAGAGCTGATGAGTCGGACCGTTGGCGTTGTTCCTTCAGGGCTCTGCAGGAAACAGGAGAAGATCAGAACCTGATCCGGGTTCTCTAAGAAGGATTCAACTCTGATCACCGATGTACGTAAACCAGACCCTACCACTGACCCAGCAGCTCCTCCAGCAGCCGGGAGAACCATGCTCTTGGTCCTCTGACTCTGGCACATTGCTGGGGGGGGGCCGTTCTGGTCCACCCGTACTTCCCAATCTGGACTTTGACTAGACAGTTTCAGATCCTTCCTTTGTAGCCACACTGTTTCAGATCTGCTGCAATGTTTGGGATCCGTGGTTTCTCAGCTAAAAATCTGATTTGAGCATTGATACCTGCAGCGTAAAGGTCATCTAAGTGATGGTTTCAGACCCAAATTATCGTGAGTCCTCCACCAGCCGTGTTTGACAGTAGAGCCGGTTTGTCCTAAAAAACCCAAACATCTTCTGGAGAGCGCATAGTGATCAAAGATCTCTGCTTCGATCTCATCATTCCTGAAGTTCTGCTTCAGCTTCGCAGAGCAGAGTCCTGCTGCCAGATTGTTTTAGAGAAAAGATCCAACCTGACTGCCGAGCGCCGACGGAGCGGAACCCGACAGCATCAACAAGCAGTGAGCGGCACAGGGCCTGAAACAACAAGAAGGGAGAAAAAAACAGGCCCAGCGCATGCGCAGGCCCAGCAGTGGCGGGCCAGGTGGTCTGAAGTGAGCGAGCGAACAGGGTCCAGTGGCGAGCGTGTACAGGGGTCTGGCGGAGTGAGCGGCACAGGGGTCTGAAGGGAAGTGAGCGGCACAGGCCTGAAGCGAAAGCGCAGCGCCAGGGGTTCAGCGGCGGTTGCGCCAGGCCCAAGGAGTGAGCGCGAACAGGGGCCCAAAGGGAGTGGCGTGCACAGGGGCTCAGCGAGTGAGCGAACAGGGGTCTGAAGGGAGTGAGCGCACAGGGTCTGAAGGGAGTGGGCGGGCTCCTGAAGCGTGAGCGCAGTCAGGCCCAGCGGCGGAAGCGAACAGGCCTGAAGGGAGCGAGCCGCACAGGGTCTGAAGGGAGTGAGCGCACAGGGCTCCAGCGAAGTGAGCGCGCCAGGGGTCTGAAGGGCGGAGCGTGAAATGGTGGGCCCCAGCGGCGAGCCGCCAGGCTCCCAGCGGCGTGAGCGTACGGTGTCTGAAGGAGTGAGCGGCCAGCCTGAAGGGAAAGTGCAACAGGCCCAGCGGGAGTGAGCTGCACAGGGTCTGAAGGGGAGTGAGCTTAAACAGGGGTCTAGCGAGTGAGCCGCAGTCGAGGGGTCTGCCGGGAGTGGTTGAAGCCCAGCGAAGAGCGCGTACAGGTCTGAAGGGAGTGAGCGTGCGCGGGGTCTGGGGTGATGCAAGGGCCTGAAGTGGGCGAGGCCGAACAGGCCCAGCGGTTTTGAAACAGGGAAGTCTGAAGGGAGTGAGCGCGCACAGGGTCTGCTGGAATGGCGTGCACAGGGGAATCTGAAGAAATTGGAGTGAGCGCAGCGGGTCTGAAAGATGGCGTGCAGAGCGCGTCTAAGTGAGTGTCTTTAAAGTGGCACAGCTGAACAGGTCCTAAAGCGGTTGCAGCTCGGCCCGGCTGGCGATAAACAGGTTTTTTCATGAGGAACGCGTTGGATCCCGGCGATTGAACGCGCCATCGCCCAAGGTAATGAACAAAATAGAAGAGATGGGAGCTGACAGTTATTAGAAAGTGGAGCGCTGATAACCGTCTGACCTCGCGCACCTGCTGGACGCACAATTGGTAGAATCCAAAGGTGACCAAAAAGGCAGGGCCAGCCGGTGCTGCTGTTATCTGCACTTAGTCTCGATGGTGCCTGTGACCATGGCAGGGGCGTTGTTAGTCACAGAAGTTGCGTGGTTGAGACTGAGAACCGATACTTAAGTCACAGTGATCAACGGCTCGATAATATCGGTGCTTTTTACTGGTTGTTGACGAATCGGTGGATTGATAAACGCCGATGGGCCGATCTGGGTGGAGGATCTTTTTCCTGTTGCTGCTCTCAGCGTGAGGTTTCGATTTGCTTCGTTCCCATGACGATAACTCTGAGGGTTCTCCTGGTGTCCTTGTAGGACCAGGTTAGCTTCCAGAAGAACCAACATCATCTCGGTTCATTCGTCTTGGTTCGGGAACCTTCTTAGTGGGCCATGGTGACGGGGGCAGACTGATGGGCCCTGCTTTAGCAGCTACAGTATGTAGATTCATCTAACCTGTCCATCAGCTCTATGTATGCAGGGACGTTCCTTTTTTTATTAAGTGCACTGTAATTGCAAATTCTTTTTTTTTTCCATCATGTGAATGCATCAGCAGGAGCTTTAATGCAGAAATAGATTCATTTGTTTCCCTCAGTCGGTCAGTCGGACAAACATGAGCAGTAAAAGCTGATCAGCATGTTGAAGTGCAGTCATTTTTTGCTAAAAATAAAGAACACGTTTTATAAATGGACATTTGAAAAAAATATGTCCACAAATGGAACTCGCTAAAAGTAGCCTGACGTAGTCCGACTCAATTCTAGTCAGAATATGAGTCTGATGCTGCTCATAGAGCTGTGATTATGGGGCGTGTTTCGAATGAACCAGGAAAAAAATGCCTCTGCACTCAACTTGGAAAGACCTACAACCAATAAGAGCAGCAGAGTGCGTGACGTATGTTAAGCGACGCATAGTTGTTGTCAACAAAAATCAAAGCGTGCAGTTGCATGCCTAGAATAAGAAGATATTGTCAGCGGCGTCGCCTCTCTGTTCCTCTTTTGAAAATTAATTTGCTGTCGATATCTTCTAGAACAGACCTAATAGCAGAATCTACTCACCTCAACTCTCGGGCGGCAGCCATTGTTGTTGTCACCCATGTGCACTTTGGTCACGTGGTTGATTCACGTTACTGTTGGTCATCTGTCCATCATGGTATAATAGCCCCGCCTACTGACAATTTTGATTGGATCGCCAGAGGGTGGGCGATCATACTCGCGCTACTATGGAGCAATGCCAGACCCGAACTTCCCGACCTCAAACGTTGTGGATGCGGGAAGTTCGGAATGGCACCCAGGCTACAGTAAAAGAAAGGTTTAGATAATAATTATGCTGTTATATCTGTTTTTTTTAAATCATTTCTGTTTTCCAATAGGTTATTAAAATTATTTTTTGTTTTTCAGATTAAGTTTTACTAATTAAATTGTGTCCATTCCAACCAGTTGGCCGATGAAAAGCATCTAATCAGATAAAATCAGGAACAACAGGAAATTTCTTCTTAGAACCTGTTTTTGATGCTTCTAAACATTTTATTTCTGGTTTTCAGATTTCCATTTTTAAAAAACGTTCTTTGCTTCCATCAAAATGGCACAGATTCCCTCCATAGATCAGTTCCCAAATCAGACCTGTATTCATGCTGCAGGTCAAACTCTTCCTCCTCTTTTTTTCTACTGAGCACTTGTCAGTTTCACACGGTTTTATTTCTGGTAGTAAGGAGTATCTAGCCTAGGCTTGGCTAGGCACTAGCTTAACATCGCTATGGCTTCTCTTTCTCCCTCCCTTGACTCTTTTCCAACTCTTCCTCCATCCTCTCCTCTCTCCTGCTCTCTGTGTCCGATGTTCAGTTATTCCTCTGCCTCCTTTAGTGATAATGGGATGTGTAATAAATTTATTTTTGTAGTTTTGGAAGCGAGGGTGTCAGAGTTAGAGTCCAGGCTTCAGGCTGTTGAACATCCAGGAGTTAAAGTAGGCCCACACGTAGCTGTCCTCCAGCAGTCCCTGAACAGCCAGGCAATGGGTAACACAAAGCAGAAAGCGTGCGGTTAGAAACGTGGACCAACCCGTTCCGCGCGGTTCTAACCCGATTTTCACTGCACGGTGACACACCCACTGAGCAGCCCACTTCTGTTGATTGGCAGCTCCAGCGAAGTCAGAAACGTGGCATTAGAGACACCAGGGACCATAGTCAAATGTTTTCGGGGGCCAGAACAGGCGACATCAAATCCTACCTGAAACTGCTGGCTAAGGATAAGGTTAAATACAGTAAGATTGTTATTCACGCTGGTGGTAATGACATCCGGTTACGCCGATCAGAGGTCACTAAAATTAGTGTTGCTTCAGTGAGTTTACCAAAGTTTGCCAAAACAATGTGTCGTCATTCAACCGCTGGTTTTCTAGGTGGTCCTGAAAACAAGGTGGGCTACATTAATAATTGGCAATGATTCGGAGAGACAGCATCCATCCCACTTTAGATGGTGCAGCTCTTCTTTCTAGGAATCTGGCCAGATCTTTATTAGTCCTCCAAAACCCTGACAACCCAGGGTGTGGTTTATTTAACATAAGATCTCTTTCTTCAAAAAGTCTGCAAGTTAATGTCTTGATTTTTGATAATCACATTACTTTATGTTGCCTCACAGAAACCTGGCTGCAGCGAGAGGATTATGTGAGCATAAATGAAGCAACTCCTTCTAGTTATTTAAATTTTCAAATACCCAGAAGTACTGGGCGAGGAGGAGGAGAAGCAACAATCTTTCAGTCTGACTTACTGATTTCTCCAAATGCAGTTAATAATTACAACTCTTCTGAACATGTAACCCTTATTTTCCCTCATCCAAATTGCAAAGCAAGAAAGCGTCTTCAGATGAAGCTACTGTGAGAAAAAGCAAAGAGAGCACAATGTTAGACAATATAATTAAATTTTATTACAAAGCAACAAAATTAACTCTGCATTTAACCCATCCCCTTGTGGCGCAGTGGGCTGACATTGTGCAGGACTTCCATTCTGGGTCCTTGAGCAAGACCCTAACCCCCACACTGCTCCCCAGCCGCTGCACAATTGCAGCCCACTGCTCCACAATGGGATGGGTTAAATGGAGAGGTACATTTCTCTAATGTGAGATCAATAAAGTTCAATTATTAGTAGTATTACAAGAGAACCATGCTGTTAGTTTGCATTAGGAAACTAATTAAAATATGAAGGCTTGAAGGCCTGTGAAGGTCAGAGATTAAATGAACAACTTTAGATTAATTTTGTTCTAAATGTCCAAGTATGACCTCAGGTGTGTTTAAAGAACACCTGCCTGGAACACATTGGCGTTCTCACACAGGCCTGCAGCGCAAACACAAACAATTTCCTTCCAAAAACAAATGGATTAAAGGGATGATGGATTGCCGAGGATCTCCTGCCTCTCATTTAGTTTTTAACGGAAAGATTCAGACCAACGTCCTGCAGTTTTCTTCTCCTTTAACCTTTAAACCGCTGCAGCTGCTCCATTTCTAGGAGACACCAGCTGACCTTCAGTCTGCTAATGAAGCGACGCTCTGATTGCTGCTGTGCATCAGAAACACCTCCAAAAAAAAATGTGAGGAAGCTCTGCAGATAAACGTCTTTACTTTAATGTTAGCAGCAGGGCTGCGTCTACACTCTAACTATGACTGACAGTCCTCAGAGGTCTGAAGTGATGGGGAGGGAGGGAGAGAAGGAAAGAAAGGAAAGGAAGGAAACAAATGAAGGAACGAACGAAGGAGCGGCGAACACTTTTAAACAGGAAGATGGGCCCGATACAGAGATTAAAGCAGCAGCTTCAGTCACGTAGCAGAGAGAAAAACCCAAAGCTAAGAAAAGCGGTCAGACTGGGGATCCCTTTCATGAAGCAGGTTTAGCATTTACAAACTTACGACTCAAATCCTCAGGATAGAATTGATCCTATCCTGAGGTTGAAACTGTAAGTTTTTGGTTTCATAGTTTAATCAATTCTAAGTAGGTCCATTCAGACTTGAACACGTGCGTAACAAGTATGAAAAGCCGTCATCAGTGGGGTCCCAATTCAATTAGTCACCATGACAACAGGCAACAGGAAGTGCCTCTTTCACCCCATTGGAACTAGAGATTTTATTATAGATATGAAGAAAAGAAGAATCAATATAAAAGAGAGATAAAAAGCACTACAGCTGTAAAGGAGAGGAAAATGTTGCTGGAGTTAATGCGTAACTTTATATGAATCTGCGGCAGGCCGTTTTTACATTTATTAAAAGCACTCTCCTCTCTGTTGTTCTATGTGTAGATTTCTAAAATAAGATCCTTCCTGAACAAATTACATTCCTAGACTGAACTGTAATAATATATTTTTTTAATTACCTTTTTGCAGCAGAAACTGCGTTTCAAATATTAAAAAAAAATAAAAATAATACTACTAACAGTTAAGTTTTACATACCTAGAAATGTTTAAACATTTTAATAGGCCATTCTGACCTTTATCAGCTTGACTGAATATATATTTCTGATATCTGAAATATGTTTCTTCATAATAATACAAATAATGACAAGTAACAATAGGAATATGGAAATCTGGAATTAATTTGTAGACATGCAGAATGTTTACACTAGTTGTGAAGAATTTCATTTGGTTTGAAATGGTCATTTTGACAAGGAAATAATATTTTTTCAGATGTCAGGAATACAGATTAAGTAAAACTAATACATATCAAAACGGCTTGCCATACCTGTTGTGACCTCTTCAATATCTCTGGTTTCTTGAATGGTTGTGGATCCATGTATCTATTTAGGGAAAATCATCTGGCAGCAGGTGAAGATGAAGAATAAAAACATTGTTCTAACAGGTAGGACCTGTGCATCATCTCATGGATCCCTCCTCATGTTGATTCTCTCTTCTTTTACACAGTAAATAGTGTCTGTTTGCAGCCATTTTGGATGTTATCATACCAATAAATGGTGGTTATTAGTAGGGATGCACGATATAGTCGGCTCCCTATCGGTATCGGCCTTAAAACTGAATATCGGACATCGGCCACCCCAGCGATATTTATCCCGATATTTGATCAGCTTCTGAGTTTCTAAAGTCTAAAAAAAAAAAAAAATAAATAAATACTCCTTCTTCTTCTTCCTCAAAAACTTATTTTTTACAGACTTAAAAACTTCTAAAAACGAGGGAAAAAATATTGATACATTAAAATATCACAATATCTTCATATGCTGATATATTGCCATTTAAAAACACCATATCAATCTCTTTTACTAATGAAATATTGCTATATGTCATCGTTATGCTACGAAATCCCCCGAAAATTCACGAAATGTTGCCATATTTTTATATGTTGATAAATTGACGCGGTATCGATCTATTTTACTAACAAAATCTCACAATAATTTGCAAAATATCACGAGAGTTTGTAACAGAACGATGAAATTTCACGAGAATTTGAAAGTAAAATAGATCGATTCCGCGTTTTTAAAAATCAATTTGATATCAGCATATGAAAATATATTTGAGTATATTATTTTTCAAAGTGTCAGAAATGGATAACAAAACTGCTATTTCCAATGACTACTTATTTTTGTCCATCTTTAACATCGGTATCAATATCAGTTATCGGCTAAATGAGTTTTAAAATTTTGGCATATCGGATATCGGCCAAAATCCCAATATCGTGCATCCCTAGTTATTAGTGCTTATCAGGCCCATAGAATGGCTTCAGATTGTGCCAGTAGGATCAGTAGGTTGTTACCACCGAGTGAATCCTGACCCTAAAGTAGTTCATTTTCCCCCGTGGAATTAATTGATTTATTTATGTGTAATCTGAAAACAATTTTAGTAGTTCTTCATGCACTGTGAAACAGAAAACTTTGTTTTCTGAAAAACCTGTTACTTGTAACAGACCTTAGATCTTAAAGAGGTAGCTGTAGAAAATAACAGGGATCTAGTTTTAATTAAACAGAATCAGAAAGTTACTCTAGAACCCAACAGATTGACATAAACAGGAAAGGAAAGAGATATTTCAAACTAATGAACATGATGTAGAAAAACAGACATCTATAAGATTAATTCATTCTGAAAAACAAACACCTCCTACCTACTAATAATGTCAAAGAAAAAACATAAAACCCTGCAATAGTTTTAATTATTGTTGATTATTAACCAAACTCAACAATCATGAAGAGAAACAAAAGTTTGATATCTGAATAATTAAAGAAGAGAAGTAAAAACAGCAATAGATGAAGTTTCCTGCTGAAGTTCTTTGCTTTCTCCTGGTTGTTTGTCCCAGCTGGCCTCCATTTTTCCTCCACCTCCTTCAGATGAAGGGAGATCATGTGGCTCCTCCTAAGCTCTGATTACACTTCCCCGATAATTCTGTTTTTTTTTTTTTTTTTGTTACTTTGCATTTTAACAAATCCAGTTATGGGTTTTCTTGGTGGTTTTGCGTTTGTTGGAGAGCTTTCCTCACACCTGGAAACGCCCCAGAGGATAAAGACCAACCATAAAATCTCTGAAGGCTCACAGGCGGTGCCAAGATATCGGCCAGAGATGGTTCCTCTCATTCAGAGTCTTTCTTTCCTGAGCTTCATGCAGAGGCTGTTTTTTTCTTCTGCTTCTCTGATCTGTGTGAGACTTTCTCTGCAGACTCTGTTCTCCAAATCATTTTGTTCTGCAGCTTTTTCAGAGTCCAAGGACAAACAGTAAAGTGGAGCTGAAGCTACTGACAGCTTATGAAGTCCTGTAGCTGCTGACACTTTCCAACAAGATGTTTCTCATAGTGAAGCTGAGGAAAACGGATCAGTCTGACTCAGAACATTTCACACTGATTTAAAGCTGCAGACTATGAAGAGAAGTTTCTCTATTTCAGCTTGGAGCTCTTTAAACGGAGCCTAGAGTACAAGCAGCTAATGGATTAGTGCTCAGGGTGTCGTCCTTATGAAGATATCTAATTAGTGTTTCAGGACCTGCTGCAGAGCTGGAAGCAGCTTCCTTCTCTGTCTGCTGCAGGACTTAGAAACAGGACAAACCAAAGGATTGTTTATCATGACAAACCTGAACAGATCTGGACCCTGAGTCTGAGTCACTTTGGTTTAATTTCAATTCAATCAGCTCTTTATTTAGCAGCCTCTTAACGTTTTCTTTGCTTAAGTGATGAAGACCTGATGCACTAGAAAAAAATCGAAATCTAGAGAAGTTGTTTTTTCTTAAAATAAGTGTATTTGTTCTTGGATTTAGCAGGTAAAAGAGAGATTTTGCCAATGGAACAAGACAATTTACACTTACAATAAGAAAACACAATTGCATTGTCTTATTTCAGGTGCATTTTATCTAGTTTTCTTATTTTAAGAGCAAAAAACTCATTTACCTACTCAAATTAAGCATAAATACACTTAATTTAAGACATTTCTACTTATTTTTAGATCCTTTTTCCAGTGTGGAAGCGGAGTTATCATCCAGCTGGGACTGGGGTCTAGTGACTAAGAACTTCTCCTTTAACGCCTTCACATGCTAAGCAGTTATGAGGTATTCTAGCTGCATTTAGAGTGAAATATCTGAACCAGATTTCATTTGATTGGTTAAATCAAAGAGATCTGTGAATGACAATTGTTTCAGTTGAAGAAAAGAAACAGAAAAGCATCCTGTTTGCTTGGTGTGTTTTATTTAGACTTTATTAAAAACCAAGGCACCAGGTCTATAGCAAGAATTTAGAAATAAAATAAGAAATTTTAAAACAAACAGAGCAAATGACACACTAATTACACATCGATGCATGGAAGCCAGCAGAGCCACATTATATATTGAGCTTTCTTCAGGAGTCTATGGTGTATTTTTTCAGTATTATTATTATTAACATCTGTTTAAGGCTGTGACTCTTCTTCAAACATCGGTGATCTCCATGGAAACGGCATGTGAGCAAAGAGGAGCAGCTAGTGTCCTTTCAGAGCCGTTCAGGGTGGCGCTCCTTTAAGGAGAGCTAGCTTCAGACCGCTACAAACTAAGAGTTTCTGCTGCGCTGCAAAGTTATTTTCTCTATGCTTCCTAGGATTCATTACAGACTGAGCTTCCTCTCAGATTAAACTCATCTGACTCTGATTCTCAGAGGATGCTGAGTAGAAATCAGCAGACCATCATTGTCATTCAGGTGCAAAACTTGGTGTATCTACATTTCAATTCAATTCAGTTTATTTCTATTGCTTCATTTCACATCATGTCATCTCAGGTCACTTTCCAGAGACAATTCAACTAGATAATTGAATGATTCAAAGGCTGCGTTCGAATTTATGGGCTGCGTCTTCCAAGGACGCGGCCTACCTGGACTGGATCCTTCAAAGATCCTTCACACACAAAGCAGGAAAATAATTAATACAGAACTTTTCAAAAATATTACTTTTTAATTTTTTTATTTTTTTCTTATTTTATTGTGAAGTGAACAAAGACAACACCCGTGAGAATACAGAGTGAAATAAAGGTGCCAACCACCGGGAGCCTGAACAATTAAAAGCCAATGTAATGATATAAACCTTAGTCAGTTATATAGCTTGACTCAATTCTGTTATATTCTATAAAAAGCCTAGAAAGATATAAGTAAATTTAAACCATGTATGTATAAAAAAAATATATCTTATATTCAACAACAAAAAATACAAAGTTAAGCAAATTGTGCAAAATAGCAATTACAAAACAAAAATCCTATCAGATTTAAAGTCCTGACACTGTGGATATATTAGAATCTGTCCTTAAATTACAGCCAAACCCCATTTAAACAGTAACAGATACAAACCTTAAGATAAATCAAACACTACCCACCACATATCTGACTCAATAACGTTAAAAACTACTATTTTCATTAATGTCAGACAGAACTATTCAAATACTTGTATTACATTAAACTGAACTTCCAATAGCAGCCAGCTTGCTTGGTCTCGCAATGAATCCTGGGATAACTAAGGCCTGAGAGGAAACACCGAACCCGTCCTTCAGTTCAGGCAAAAATGAAGGACGCATCTGTAGGCCGCATAACAAGGAGTCTTGGATCAAATTCCAGTGCCGCTCTATGATGTAATCGGCCTACAAATCTGGAAATCTCTCATCTGGGATTGCATCAACTCATTGATTCTTCCGCATTCCCTCACACCAAGCATGCTTGTTGCGACAGTGGAGAGGAAAACTCCCCTTTGAACAGAAAGAGAAACCTCCAGTAGAACCAGGCTCTGGTGTGAGTGGCCATCTGCTGAGGCTCTTCTACTGGGGGTTCAAAGAGACAGAAGCAGACATAGAAAAAAAGCAAAGATACTGAAAGGCAACTGTCAACCAGCTCCACAGGCGAGCTCCGTCCATGAAACACACAGCCAGGCAGGCGAGTTCTTAGCCCAGCTCCCATGTCAGAGGATGAAAATAAAGCACATCCAGTTAGTTACAGTCAGAGAAACAGGACTACACTGAAAAACAGGGCCAATCTCCAACATCTATAAACAAAGGTGTTTGATGGCAGCAGCACAGCTGATATTTCTCTCCAGGATGAGTCACAGCCAAACAGGAACAGACCAGATGAAGCTACTATGAGAAAAAGCAGAGAGCAGAACATTAGAGATTGAACTAACAGATTCTGAAGATGGGAGAATAGACATAGAATGATGAAAAGAGGTCCCTAT
Source organism: Cyprinodon brontotheroides (assembly GCA_018398635.1). Classification (NCBI taxonomy): domain Eukaryota; kingdom Metazoa; phylum Chordata; class Actinopteri; order Cyprinodontiformes; family Cyprinodontidae; genus Cyprinodon; species Cyprinodon brontotheroides. Next base: position 4,874,136 of record JAGKQL010000005.1, on the reverse strand, counting down.
GTCCTCCAGCAGTCTAAGCCTATAGAATGGAATGGAAGCTGTGGCTGACTGTCCTAGATGCGTCTTGTTGAGATGTTAAGGGTTAATGTGATGCTTTTGTCTGTCTGTGATCTCAGTGGGACAAACCAAGCCAAAGCTAGCTGGTACAGTTGAACTGTTAGCCTGCGTCCTGACAGCTGTGAGCTGACCTGCAGGAGATTAATGTTTGAATCCCTACGCCAGAGTCACTTTAAGGCTCCACAGGTGACAGTTCTCATCTCCTTCCCTCTGGATTCAGAGCTCGTTTGTTGATTCCTGTTTTGGATTTTTTTTTACTAAACGTCATGCTGTGACCATTGTGGTGCTGAAAATGTGATCCACTTCAACCGTTTGCAGATTCAGCCCTTTAATAGACTTTTAATTTATAAAGACATTCAGAAATGCAGGTAAGAGACAGTTTATTTAAAGATTTTCCCCCTGTTTATTATGTGAGGTATAATTTTATCATTTTATTGGTTTGTCTTATTTATGAGTCTGGTGGATAAATTGTTGTTTTCTTTCCTGAGGATGAAACATCTAAATGGAGTTCAGGAACTGGGGGGCAGCCCAGCATATCTCAATGTGCAGCGGATGCTTCCTGCAGACGTGAAGCTCCGACACAGAATTGAAAACCCTGCAGCCCCTCGGAGAGAATACGGATTTGAAGATATGAGCATTATTATGCAGAAAGAACATTTCCCATTAGCCTGACCCGACCCTCGTCCTTCTGTCTCAGGATTCCCACAAACCTCCACAACTGCAGGGTTTTTCTTCATCGCTGCACAGATCAGTTATTAGCCAGTTAATCTTAGTGACAGGTGGAGCGTCCGCCGTGCAGCTCTGTGTGACTTTTTGCAAATAGTGCTGATATGTCCTGCGTGTGCAGGATCACCCGGGGGATATCCCCACCGACCCTCAGGCTCCAGGTCAATAAGCTGCCCTCTGATTAAAGAAGCTCCAATCGATATGCTCAGATTAGAAGACGACCAACTCACTGACAGTCCTCCCTAGATTGTTTGCACCCAGATGAGGATTTCTGTTTAATCATCAGCTCATTAGGCAGATCAGAAGGGGAATCAAAAGAAACAGTGTATGGCCTCTGATGGATTTAATGGAAGCTGGATATTTGTAGGACGACCCATTGTGGTCCTTTCAGCTGTGATCGTCCTGCTCCACAGCACTCTGAGGGCCAGGTTCCCGGTTCAGCTGTGTGAACAGAGGAAGAAGCAGAGAACTGCTTCTCCTGCACTCATTGATTTAGCTGAAAGTGCAGTGTTGTGGTCAAGACCACCTAACCGAAGACCAAGACAAGACCAAGACCAGAGTAGTATCCGAGACTGAGACAAGACCAAGACTTTTAGGGTCGAGACCGAGTCAAGACCAAGACCAGCGCCAGTATGTGACAATAAAATGTGAAACATGATCAAAATCACAAAAATTAATCTAAAAGACCCACATTCATAAAAAAACGCCTAGATATTTAACACACAGAAGCACTGGACTAAACATTAACATCTTTTTGTTAGGTACTTCTGTGTGTAATCAATCTAATTTCAAACAATTAATCAAAGTCGATCAAAATTGTATTTTCTCTGCCGTTCATGAACAGTACATACATTTATGTTGTGTTTTAAATGTGCTATTTTGCTTACAATGTGCAAAAATTCTGTAAAATGTGTAAAACTGAAAAAAAAGCCAATCATTTCTCTTGTTTCTCTCTCATATACAGATTTAAAGCTATATTATATAACTTTTCTTAAATAAATCTATATCTGTCACCAAGTTGTGAAAATATGTTATGAGAGACAGATAATTTGTTGAAAAAAAATAGATTGATCTCCTTCACTGCATTTACCAATGAGACAGAGTTATTGCTTGGATTTGAATCCAGCAAAGCATCCAATAAAAGAAGGATCTTTAAAGAAACTGATAATATTGGGTGCTTTCAATTCACGGTGAATTAGCGAAACTTCGCTGCGTTCTCAAGGAATCCAGTTCTTGGCGAGAAAACGCGAGGGAAGATCGGACTTGACAGCTGAACGCAGCGAGCACGCAAGTATAATACATGTGTATTGGAGCAGAAGCGTTACTTCGTGGTCATCATCAGGCAACAGCTTGTTTTAGCATTTCTTTAACAGTCAAAACTATTTTTATTCCCTACACAAAACATTTTGAAACAATATTTTTGAATTTCTAAAGCTTAAAAAACATTTTAAAAAAATTACCGAACCGCAAAAACCGCCATCAGAACGAAGCGTTAGTTCACACATAACTAGACCGGGAGAAGTGCACTACAGACGGGGGTAATTTAGCCCTGGCTGCGGTTACCCTCGGAGGTCTGCTGGTCACTCTGGTCCGCTCAACGTCGGACTTTTTAGAATTTCAGCACTAACTCCGTGAAAACAGACCACACAGGGAGGCTTAAATGTATAATGTTATCGCCTCAAAGCGATTTCCAAAACGTACTTTTGAAGAACAACAGCAGCAGAAAAGGGAATGTTTAACTTAACACTGTGAGCGCCGTCTCCGAATCAAGCTGCGGCATGGCCGCGGGGCATTCTGGGGAAGCGGTCAGTCTGAAGAACGCACAGGAGTCTGCTCTGATGCATGCTCGATAAAGAGGGCGGGCGCTAGAACAACATCCGGGGATTTGATGCGCCTCGATCTGGCGTCCTCGAATTGGAACGGTACTTTCGGGCTGAGGCTGATGACGTGTCATGAGTACACGAGCACACGAGAACGCTTCAAGAACGCATATTGAGAAACGCCCATTCTGATGATTAGTGTTATTTCCATACAGATGTGGTCTTGACCGGTCTCGAAATAAAATGCAGAGTCCTCAGCGCCCGAGACGGTGACCGAGCCGAGACGAGACCGAGACCATCAAAAAATGGTCTTGAGACCAAGACCGATCTCGAGTACTACAACACTGCTAAAGTGAACTTCCAGATTTATGCTGATATAAATGAGATCAGATGGCATGTAAAGAAATCCATATTGGTATTATAACAACCCCCCCCCACGTACACAAAACTAAAACTTCTTTTATTGCTGATAACAATAAATCAGGTTACAGGCTGCATAGTTCCTGTAAAACATGGCTCTCTTAGTTTAAACTCAATCTTTGCTGCCCAGTAAGATCTAATCAGAGACGGTCTGTAATTTTCTGTCTCATTTTCAGAGCGTTCTGCGTTGACCTGCACTAAATCTCTGATCAGATTTCTATCTGACTCTAACTCTGAATCTTCTGCTTAATCAGCTGCAGTTTGGCTCCTGATCGATGGAAAGGAGCACAGTGTAGGGGGTGGGGGGGGATTGAGTTTTCTTGGATTTTATCAGTTGTGATCAGCTTTTGTTCCGGCGGTTCTTCCGGTTCCGATCCAGTCCAACTCTGTGTCGTCGGCCTGCTCTGGCAGGAATGGGAGTTCACCAAAGTTATGCAGAGCAGACAGTTCGTTCAAAGGCAGCAGTCATTATACAGCTTGTTCTCATTATGCAGGACTGTGCATCGATCCTGCTTTCAAGCGTGGGGTGTGCACTAGTTTGTTTATTAATTAACACTGCAACACTGCAAGAGAGTGGCCGTTTTTACAGTGCATCATATCGAGCACGCTCACTTGGTCATCTGCAAAAGCAGGTCAATTACTGAAGGGATTGTTGTTGTAATCAGAGTGGATATAACGGTGGCAGAGAGAGGACTTAGTGGAGTTATGTGTTGGCAGGAAATCAGCTTTTAGGTCAAGTCTGCTTCCTCTGCAGAAACTTAACAAAGTCCAGCGTAAATATTCAAAGAAAAACTTTTTTCTCTGCTCTTGTAACAATTCCACTAATTGCATCAATGTGTGAAAGTCCTTTGAATCTGCCTCATAATGCAGCATTTCAGACAGGTTCCCTCCTGCAGGCTGAACTTTGTTGCCTTAATTTCTATTCAGCGCTCCTGCTGATTCTTAACGTCCAAGATTTAATAAAACAAGCTGACAAAGGCTGCGGATGTCTGGGCATTTTTAAAGGTTTTTACTAGAGAGCTGCGTGGTCACAGGTGGTAATCACGGCTCATTGTGTGACCTCACGTCACATTTATTCCTTTGAGTGTTAATTCGACTCCTAAAGCTTAGATTTGTTAAGAAATCCTCCGCATGACAAAAAAAAGAGCTCATTGAAGTGTCGGAAACAGGAAAAAACAGAACTGATAGCCAACAGTAGCATCTAGGCGATAATAAAGGAAGGTGTGACCAGATGGAGGACATTAAATGTCACTGAGATAGAATTACACTACAGAAAAATATTACAGGAACTTTTTCTCCAACAGAAAGAAAAGAAGAAAGCTTTTTATTCATCATAGATTTCTAATTATATTCACGTCTGGACTGCCGCAGGGATCAGAAAATAATTTCCACACTCTGCAGGCAAGATGCATAAACAAAGACAAACCGATAGCTCTCTATGTTTGTCTTTAAATCAGACCTTAGAGAGTTAAAATGAAGAATAGTTAAAAGACAAAATAGAAAATGTAAAAAAATTACTAAAATAGTTGATCTAATGGCCCAGTATTAGAAATAATAGGAATTGGTTGAAGGAGACCAAACCAACATGGAACCACTGATCTCTAAATAGTTTGTATGTCAGAGAAGGTAACGGTTAACAGGAAAACTATAGGTGACATGTGAAGAAATGAAACGGCATCGTTGAGCCTCTCCTCTGGACTTTCCTGCTAATTTGTTGGCTGTTCTGATTCTCATGTAAAGCTCCGTTCTCCCAGGGAGGAACGTTGGGAGCTTCCTATGCTAAAGTAACTCTAGTAGGAAGCATCCTGCTTCATCTTCCCACCTCCTTCCTTACTGCCTGCACTATTCGAACAGCAGTTGCCATGGCGCCAGCTGACGCACTTCCTCTTTGGCTAAAGAGTTTTTATTGATGATGTTGGATGAAGATATATGTATTTTCACAACACGGAAACGTGTTTCTCCTTTAGCTCCAGTTGATCTAGTTAGAATCTATGAAACAACATTTAATAAAATATAACCAAAGATATAAAACTGGTAGGATTTAGTTAGCTTTTTCTGCTTTTTTCAGTACTATACATTTTTACTATATTCCCTTCTTTATCATTATTGCAGATTTACATTTAGCTTTCCCTCTTTATCTAGTTTGTACAATTCTGGATTGTTTTTTATCCATTTTAGAGGGAAGTTAAACATAAAAACAAACCTTTCTTGAAGCTGAATCCAAATGTCTTTATGTCCAGAGCTAATTTATTCTCTGCTTGGATCTTTGGCTCCAGCTTATTGGAGTGACAGAATCTCAGCGGTAAATGTATTCCTTGTGATTCTCCATGACTTCAGCCGTTCAGCTGTACCTAAACAACTGACTTTTTAATACATACACTACAAAAACAACCAAGATTTAAGTAAAAATGTCTGAAATTAAGTGTATTTAGTCATAATTTGAGTAGGTAAATTAAATAATTTGCCTATGGAATGAGTATTTTACTCTTAAAATAAGATAATTAGATAATATGCACTTGAAATAAGACAATGCAATTGTTTTTCTTATGTTAAATGTAAATTGTCTTGTTTGATTGGCATTTACCTCCTCAATTCAAGAGAAAAGCACTTTTTAAGAAAAAATGACTTATTGAGATTTACATTTTTTGCAGTGTAGATATTAATATTAAAGAACTGCTACAAACCATCAAAGTACTGATGTTTATGTGATCAGCATCCATCTTTAAACCAGAAATCAGGGACCTTCCTGCTGCATCGACTTTCCGACTCGTAATCCCGACTTTCTGAGGTGAAATGTTTGATTCCTGCTTCTCTAAAGTACAGTATCCTTGAGCAATAAGGTGCTGACCCACATGTAGCAGTGTGTGCATGTCTGTGAGTGGTTTAAGGAATACAACTCATGGTGAAGAAGTGCTTGTAGTGGAACTAAATTTAGTAATGAAAAGCAGAAAATAAACACCTGGAGGTCTTCATGGCTTCACATTTTGTTAGAACATCATTAATGCGGAGGTGCCCAGCGCCACTCTTGCTGCAGAGCTGCTATCTTGCAGCTTTTAGATTTATTCCTTCACCTGAATCAAGCGGCTTAATTCCCACCTGAGCACTCGGTCATTCAGCGCAGAGGCCTGCTAACCAAGCATTCTTCTGATTCAGGTGTTGGAGAAGGGATGCCTCTGAAGGTTGCAGGATGTTATGGAAAACGGACGTTAAGAAGCGGTTCAAACTTAGATGTAGAAACCAAAAAAAAAGAGGCAAAATGAAACAGGTTAAAGTCCATCAGAATCTGCTTTCTACAGAATCTGAACCCTTTCTGTAAATCTGTCATCATTAGACAAAATCCAAGAGGTTTTTGTTTCTTTTAGAGATTTAGGAGAAAATGAGGGAAAGATCAACTCTGCAGATGATTCCGATTCATCCAACGATTTATCAGAAATGAGAAAATCCCGTCCAGGTTAGAGAGAAACAAACAAACCTTTCAGCCATGAATCCTCCCTCAGGAGTCCGGTTCAGGGACTGAGCTCGATGGGGCCTTCAGACGACCGTAAAGTCAGGATAGAGCTTATTTCATGACGACAAACTAGATAAAAGGAGGTCTTGCAGATGTTTTCAAGTAGAGCATGACTGATCGGTTGGTTTGATCCGGAGGTTTTCTCTTAGCTAATAACGTTGGCTGCTTGCACTCTTGAATAGCGTGCAGTGATTTAGGTTTGCAGCCATTTCTCAGATTGCTTCTGCTGTTGTGTAAACATGTTTGTGGATGATGGATGCTTTTCAGTCTCTCACCCTCCTGTAGAGAAGAAATGCTTCTCAGCGCTCTCTTTTGCACCGTTGTTCCCCCTAAAAAGCTTTCGCTGCATTGTCCCTGATTCCACTAGAGAAGGGTTGGTTTTCAGGTCTTTACTGAGGCCGCCTCCCATCCTGGGAAGACTTCAGCGTCGAAGTAAAACTCAATCATTCCTCTGATTTAAACTCCACCACAGGCAGGAGGAAACAGTATTTGGGTTTTTTTGACAATCACTGGAAACAAAACTGTGACTGCAGCTATGATTGGTGATCATTTTCTTGTCCCACATCAGAGCCGTGCTTCCTTTTCTTGCTCTCAGGGAGAAACAGAAATAAACATACTGATCAGTCTGCTGCTGTGTTTTCTACTTTGCATCAGAAAACTCTGATTTAAACACTTTTCTGATATTGGATTTAACAAACGGGCTCCTGATTGTTTTTAGAGATCTGCAGGTGAGCTGCAGCTGGGTTATTTGAACCTGTGTGCTTATTGCAGGCTGTGCTCTGGATTCTGATAGGTGGATGAATTAGATAAGAGGACTGAAACTGATGGTGGAGGCGCAGAAACCCCAATATAGAACGCTGTGTAAAGTAGTACTAATCATGGCAGTTGGTTGTTAGGTAGCTTTTTTTTTTGTTCTTCATATCAAAATTATATTTAAAAACTCTTCTCTGGTTATCTTTAATATTAAAATTAGTTTGGCAATGTTAGGACATAAACCATGATAATAATTTTTGACGTTGAGAACCAATGTCCGCTCATAAAACAGCTGTTAGGCCTCTCATCTCTGCTCTGCAACCCCCTCTTTGCCCAACCTGCTCCACAGGACACCTCCCACTGAGGTGTGCCTTGCCCCCCTCTCTCTGAGCTGAGAACAGTAAAATCCAGAGCATATAGGATTTCTCTCTCTTTCCGTGAAGCTGCCCGGGTTTTCGCATTGTAACAGGAAACCACCATGGAGACCCAAGTCCAGGGTCAAGATCTCCAGAATGACCCAGGCTAAATCAAGCTGGTTGACATTCCATATAATATTAGGGTACAGTAATATGTTTTGAGCACGTTTTATTTCATTAAGGGTTTAAACACTGATATAACGTTAGTGTTCATGTGTTTTCTCATATGCTCATTACATTTACATTTCCAATTTATGACAAAAAGTAATTTAATGGATCCTCATGTCTATTTGCTCCTAACTATTTCAAAACGGGTAAAGACGGGTAAGGTTCCTGCTTCCTGATTACACTGAGCCTGGTTCTGCTGGAGGTTTCTTCCTGTTAAAAAGGGAGTTTTCTCCTCCACTGTTTGAAGCTACAAGCATGCTTAGTGTGAGGGATTGTATTTGAGTCATTGAGTTGATCCAATCAACTGGTTTTCCTTAGTTGGAAAACTTTGTATCAATTTGACTGTATGATCTGGTTGAACTGTAATGTGCCTTGAGATGACATGTGTTGTGAATTTGGCACTATAGAAATAAACTGAATTGAATTGATTAACCACTCGCATTTTCGTTACTCTCGTCGAGTCTCCCGCTTTATCCGTAACCGGGTCGCGGGGGCAGCAGACTAAGCAAGAGACTCCCAGACTTCTCTCTCCGCTGACACCTCCTCCAGCTCTTTTGGGGGAAGCCCTAGGCGCTTCTAGGCCAGTCAAGAGATATAGTCCTTCCAGCGTGTCCTGAGTCGTCCCCTGGGCCTCCTCCCGTTTGTACCTGCCTGGAATGACCTCCCCGAGGGAGGCGCCCAGGGGGCATCCGAAGGAGATGTTCGAGCCACCTCAACTGACTCCTCTCGATGTGGAGGAGAACCGGCTCTACACTGAGCCTCTCCCGAATGACCCAAGCTCCTCACCCTATCTCTAAGGGAGAGCCCAGTAGGGTTGTCAAAAGTATCGAAACTCAAAAAGTATCAATACTGAAATGTTGTATCCGGATACAATACTCGTTTTAAAAGTATATCGATACAGTGCCGTCACCAGTGGCACCTAAGCAGTCATTCAACTAAAGTGCAGAATAGAGGGACAATGCACTTTCAGAACACTGTGTGATTGAATAATTGATGTGCACTTTTCAGTTTCAGATTTTTTTTTGTAAGAGGTGCAGCTGCTGAGAATTATTTTTGTTTCTTAACTGGTTTGACTATTGTCATTGTTATGTGTTGCAAAAGCATAGCCAAGGAAGCAACACTTAATTTTAATTTTATAAAGTTTTTATCAAGCTTGCTTAATATTATGCACAACATACAACCTTTATTGTGTTTATTTATTGTATTTTATTTATTAATGACAATATTTCTGTAGACTTTGGAGTCTTTGTTTTATCCTTGTGGTATCGAAAATGGTATCGAGTATCGAATATTTTCCTTAGTATCGATATCGAGTTGAAAAGTTTAGTATAGCAGTGACAACCCTAGAATCTCATTTACCCTGTCTTTAGAAAGCTCATTTCAGGCTGCTTGTATCGGGATCTTGTTCTTTTCGGTCATGATCCAGATTTCATGACCATAGGTGAGGGTAGGAACGTAGACAGGCCAATAAATTGAGAGCCTCTCATCTCCTGATTAAGCAAATCATTTAATAAAATGTTATTTGGCAAATTAATGTTTTATTCACCTCATGGACTTTTCCAAAATCCTGTAGACTTTGAGAAATCTCTGTAAAAACCTGAATCCAACCCGGTCTGTGGTCACAAAGCTGCTTTCTAAGCTGTTCAGAAAGGGTTCTGGCAGGTTCTGGTCTGGTTCGAGGGGCTGAGGTGGAGCTCCGTGGAGGTGCAGGAGACCATCTGTCTCCCTGATTGATTCAAATGAACTTGTCTTATTTTGGACCTTGAAGGACTAAAACCAGTATTGCTGCAGAGGCATGTTGCTCATCTTTGTTTTGCACTAAATGTAGAATGTTTCGGATTTGACCTTTTTCCCACGCTGCTGTTTTCTGCTGACCTCATGCTTCATCTGGGCGGTGACATTTCAACTGTTAAAACTCTGTTGTTTAAAATGTCCCCTTCCATCTATTGCACAGCGACTCTTGTTGCCTCCTCCTGCCCGCTTTGCTGATGCACTCAGTGACCACGCTTCTCTTTCAGCTTTTCTGCTCATTACAGATTCAGCAGCGGCTTGAAGAAAGTTCTCATTTTGGAGTTTATGTGGCCTGTGGAGATTTCTTGGCTGTTGTGAGGCCTGCTTAGCAAGTTTAATAAGAGCTAATATTTGAAAACCATTTGGAGCAAAATGCAAGAAGCCCCTGATCAATAAAGGCAGCGTGTCTTAAAGATAGAGGGGACTAAAGGAATCCATTTATTGACCTAGCTCCACGACCATCAATAGCATCCTTCCATCCTCCGCTCCCCACGGTCCATAGGTGGCCATTGATCAGCTGGGATGAAGAGTGAATGGGCGGATTAGGGGATTTCACAGCTTGGTGCTCTGCCAAACTGTTAAAGGAGGCAGAGCCGGTGAGGTCAGCACACAGACATCATCAGTCCACATTAGACTGCTTTAAAATACGAGTCTGAACGTCTTCAAGTTTTCCTGTTTATCCTGCAGACATTTAACCCTTATCCCACAGACTGATTAGAATCACCTTCCTCACATGTGCAGCCAATGTTCAAACAGAAACCTGTGCTGCTCAGAACCCAAAGTTCCTCAGTTGAGCTGCTTCCAGGCCTTAGAGGCTCAGAAAGGATCAGGATCCTGGAAGATTCTCTATTTCTTCAGGTTTTCTGCAGAATTTAGGTTAAGACCATGGAAAAAGGTTGATTTAGTGCCCGCTGAACCGTTTCGGCCCTGGTTCTATTTAATGTTTTAGTTCATTTTCCTGCTTAAAAATCCCAATAATGACTCACGTTAGGTTTTTGGAAAGACTTCACTTAAGTTTTATAAAAAGAAACTCCTGATATTTGAAAGGATTCATGGACAACAAAGTTCCAAGTACTTCCTTGTTTATAGATGCTGGAGATCAGCCTGTTTTTTTCCAGTGTAGTCCTGTTTCTGCTGACCGTGACTGGATGGATGTGCTCTCTTCATCCTCTGGCATGGGAGCATGCGGAGTGTTGTTTGCCTGGCTGGTGGCATTTCCTGGGCGTGGCTTTTACAGTTGCTTTTTTGTGTCTCTGCTTCTGTCTCCTTGAACCCCAGTGAGGCCTCCTCAGCAGATGGCGCTCACACTGAAACCTGGTTCTGCTGGAGGTTTCTTCATGTTAAAAGGTAGTTTTCCTCTCCACTGTCGCTACACAGAGCATGCTTGAGTTGTGAGGGATTGTATTTGAGTCAATGAGTCGATGCAATCAACTTAGATAGAAAACTTTGAATCAACTTGACTGGATGATCTGGTTGAACTGTAAAGTGCCTTGAGATGACATGTGTTGTGAATTTGGCGCTATAGAAATAAACTGAATTGAATTGAATTCTCAAAGAGATGCGGGCCCACAGCATTACACATCCTCCACTGTATGCAGCTGTGACTAAATCGGTCCAACATTAAACCATCATTCATCTTCTCTGTTCTGATCTCAACAGAGGGGGGTCATATTTCCCTGCTGCTCCTATTCCTCCCTGCTCTGTCCCTGCTTGCTGTGTCTTGCCTTTCTGAGCCCTCTCTTTAAATCACCCGAATCAAACGACTGATCTGGTCGGACGGTCTCTCAATGTAATCGATTAAATATTCTCAACTGGAAGACAGGGAAAAGGGGGCCTGTCCTGCCCACTCATTGAAGGCTTGGAGGATGGTGTGTTTTACGATGTTTACAATGGAGGACGTGCAAGATGTATACATGTTTAATTTTTTTATACTTTGATTTCTTCTGTTTGGTTTTGGTGGATACCTGATGTATCTACAATTACGCATGGAGGTGGTAATTTGGGCATTGATCAGGCTGCTGGCAGCCTTTGACACGCTTACAAAGGCCGTGAAAAACCAGAACTGTGAGCTGAGCCGTATACTAGGTGCGATGGTTGAACTGGAAGGTGAGATGGGATAATATCTTGGATGTGCACACTCGATTTAAGGCGGAAAAGCCCAACGATTCTGAATATTGGATTTGCCATGTGTAGCCCATTGAGAAATACTTCAAGGCTGATTGAAAATTCTGTGGAGCTTGCTCTCAAAACAGAAGTGTATTTTGGATTTCAATGTTTTTTTCCCTCCCCAATGTGGCTCCTATCTCTCCACAAAGATAAAAGGCAGCACCCTAAGGGAACTGCCTCATGGCGGGGCTCCTGACAGCCGAAATAGTGCGCTTAATGGCAGCATTCTGTTGCACGCATGGCCTCAGTCAGTCTTTCCCCTGACGACTGACTGAGGTACCCCCCCCCCCTTAGTGTATGTGATGAAAAGTTTGTACTGAAACTGAAATCTCGATTACAGTGTTGATTGTTGTTGACATTAAACATTATTGGATTGATCTTGAATGATTTTCTCATCTTTGCCATTTTAAGAGGACACATCTTCATGTGACATCATCAGTATGGAGCCAACATTTACTGAGTAAAGATCATACAAACTTTGCCAGCATAAGAAAGTAGAATGTTAATAGAAATATTTTTCGGCAGATTCGGCAGATTAAAAGATTGTTTTTTAATCAGATTCTTTACCGATTAAATGCAGTGAAATAAAAGTTTAGGTTTTTTTTTTGTATTTGATATGATGCTGCTGCCATGATGGATCTTTTAGCAGAAAGGGAACTTTTGGTCAGCATGTATCTAGCTGCAGATGTGCCTCTATCCTTTGCTCGAAATGCAACATTTCCACCTCATTCAGGTGTTTCTCTTCATGCCGATAACCCAGAAAATTAGTCTGACTATCCCAACAGGCGGCTGAGCAGTGACTTCCTTAGCGTGTCTAAACAAAAGCAGCCTGGACTGATTCTCAGCTCTGCTCTCCATGTTTCTGCAGTCAGGATTAAATCTATTTGCAGCAGGCTCTGGGTGTAGCTGCATGCTGTCACTCTGTCAGCCTCTGTCTGGACAAGCTGAAGGATGATTGTTAAAGTTATTGTATTTCCTGACAGCCATCGGATGGTTTCTGCTGTCCTCCTGAATCCTCTGGTCCTGCTCCAAACTGAGGAATAGAGATGCAAACTTTCCAAAAAACTCCCCTGTATTCCGGCCTGTTGTATTTGATTAAAGAAGTCCACTTATCCAAACTGCCAAGATGGGTAAAAATCAGACAGTGTGAAAAGGTTCTCTTTAGGTTGCTGAATAAAGGAAATAAAGAGAAAAAATTTTTGCCAAACATCACTAAAACTCTGGGAAAAAGCAAGATGGTGTGAGCTAAATCGACGCTTTCTGTCTGTCCTGAATTATACAGACCTGTGAGCTGATCACAGCTTCTGGTCTAAAAGCAAGATGTCTGTTAATCTGCTGACCAGATTTCTCTGTTTTTAAATCCAACTATTGCATGAAGTCTTTCATTTGTCATAAAATTCTGTGGATCCAGAGACCAGTGCTGGGAGCCATGTTGGGGGCTCTGGTCTCTGTCATTTTATTTAGCTCCATCTGGTGTCTCTATTCATCTTAATTTTATTAAAGTTCAAAAATAAAATTAAGTTATGACTGCAGAAGAAACATCTGAAATGTTAAACTAGTGGCCTTTATTATGATTATTTTTTATTGTATCCAGACAGGAAATGCGAGAAGAGAGAGACGGGGAAGGCATGGGACTCGAACCTGTGATGTCACGTGCTTAAGGCTTTCACCACCGCAGTGCTGTGAAAGTCCTGTGTTATATTTTATCTATACTCCGTTTGTGTTTGATGGGTTGTGTTCTAATGAACTATTATGATGATGTATAATGTGTGATTCATCTTTTATAACTCTTGCTTAAGATTGTTCCAGATAAAGGTCATTGCAACGGACGGGTTGTGAAGGAGGCCTGAACAGCCTCTACTAGCTATCACATGTTTCTTCTAAACATGTGTTCTTGGAACAATTCATTCAATTGTAAAAACAACCACATGCTTTGTTTTAACATATGTATGCTGAGGTTTAAAAGTCAAGATCCTTTTGTTTCCCCCTTTCCCTTAGTTAAACCTCAGCTGGTGTAATTAGGGACATCCCCTTTCTTCAATAAATAGCAAGAGGGAGAAAGCTGAAGACTGCAGAGTGGGGTGGAGATTGTAAACTCTGCAGTCTCCTTCCTATTCTCCTCGCAAGTAACTAAATTAATTCTCTCTGTACCTTATTTCTTTCCTCGTATGTATGTATGATGTTTTAGGTGCTTAGACCTGACATCCTGCATTTTGACTACAGATTGGATCAAAGAAAGGGAAAAAAAAGAATCTATAAATTCTGAATTTTTCAACCTAACATTTAAATAAAAATATATACGTATAAAGTAACAAAAATAATCAGATGTCAAAAATTATTATTTAATTTAACTTTATTGAACAATATTATTTACTCAGATGATCCTAGATTAAAACCTGGCTTTACTTTGACTAGGACACAGCGAAGTGATCTGTTCTGAGCTGCAGGTTATTAGTCAAGCTTCCCAGTGGAGCGCCTGCTGAGCGTGGATGAGATCGACCGGTCTTTGTCAGCATGCTGTCGCTCTCCATCATGGCGGAGCTCAGTGTTGCTCACAGGGGAGCGCTCAGGTCAATTAAGTCACATATTAAAGGTCTGCAGCAGAGTCTCTGTTTGGACCCGTTTCTGATGTTCTAAAGCTCGCCAAGGGAACAGCTGATATCTGAGTCATTAAGCTGCTGGAGGTGACGACCTCTGCTCGCTTTCATTACAGCCTCAGGGAGGCTCCGATTAATTTCTACTGATGAAACCTGAGTTTTTACTCTGTTTTCTTTTATATTTTTATGTCTCAGATCACTACAATTTTCTTCTTCTTTGACTAAAACAATCCTTTCTGAAGCACAGAGAAATCTGCTAGAACACCCCTGTTTTTACCCCCTGTGCTGCATCAGCTGAAACTACTTTAAAAATGAAAGATATGCAGCCAAATGTCCAAAAGTGTAGCCGGTTTAATCTTAATTTGTCAGTACTCTGAGTGCCGTTGTACAAGGATGTAAATGTGGATTTTGGCCTGATGTGTTCGTTATTGATGTATATATGTAGATGTGTGTATTGCACATCTACATATATATTATATATATATA
>JAGKQL010000005.1:4785176-4856102 GCA_018398635.1 Cyprinodon brontotheroides | reverse complement strand
GAGCTGTACTTTTATATTCAGCACCTCTGGGTTTCTATCTGCCAGCTTTCAATATCTGCAGACTGAAGGTTGGATGCAGCACTGATTCCTAAAGTTAATGAAGGAAATCCCCTACAGACACAAACTAAGCCATAAATATTTATCTTAAAATGTTTAAAGATACAAAAGCATCACTTAAAAAAAACCCCAGCAACTTTGGTTGTTGATGTTGTTTAGAACTGTGTTGTGCAGCTGTAGTGAATTAGTGGTTTACGTCTATGACTGCGATGTGGGGGACCAGGCTTCGCGTCCTGGAAAGAGCATGTAGTAAAGGCATCCCCAAAGTCGGTCCTCAAGGGCCGGTGTCCTGCTGGTTTTAGAGGTTTCTCTGCTTTATCACAGCTGATTCTGATGATTCCAGTTCAGCAAAAGCCTGTTAATCAACTATCAATGTAAATCAGCTGTGCTGAAGCGGGGAAACCTCTAAAACCTACAGGACAGCGGCCTTTGAGGACCAACTTTGGGGATGCCTGATCTAGTTGCAGACCTTTGCCGATTGTGATGATGGAGGGAGCAGCTGGAACCAGACAAGATGTTTCCTTTCATGAAGCGATATTTTGGGTCATGAGTTGATTCTTGTACAAATTTTATGGGTCAGATGCTAGTTTAGGAACTTCTGGGATACAGAACATCTCAAATCATCAGTTGTAAAATTCTAGTCCAATTCTCAGTTAGATTTAGGTCCGGACTTTGACTAGGCCTTTCTGGTTGAAGCCCTGCATGGCATCCCTCCCCTGACTTCTAAGGGGTTATATAAGTACAGACCATTTCAGGTCCTCTGTGGCCTCCAACAGGTTCGGACTCAGAATCAGAATCAAGTTTATTGCCAAGTAGGTTTGCACTTAGAAGGAATTTGACTTGGCGTTGATGGTGCAGACAATTTAAATATATATACAGAATACAGAATCTAGTGTGTATATATCCTATATACACACTAGGCTGTATATAAATATAATGCATGAGGTCTGGAGATGCTTTGTTGGTGTAGCTTTTAGGTCCTGAACGTGGGAGGGGGAGAGAGCCAGTGTCAGTATGACGGGGGTCTCTGGGTCTTGTTGATAAGGCTGGTAGTGGATGGGAAGAAACTGTTCTTATAGCATGAAGTTTTGGTCCTTATGGACCACAGCCTTCTGCCAAAGGTGAAGTGACTGAAATAGTTTGTGGCTGGGGTGCGAGGGATCAGCCCCAATCTTCCCTGCTTGCCTCAGAGTCCTGGAGGTGTACAGATCCTGGGGAGATGGAAGATTGCAGCCTGTCACCTTCCTGCAGACCGGATGACACGCTGAAGTCCGCCTTTGTCCGTACCAGATGGTGATGGAGGAGGTGAGGATAGACTCAATGATGGAGGAGTAGAACTGCACCATCATTGTCCTTGGCAGGTTAAATTTATTAGCTGCCACAGGAAGTACATCCTCTGCTGGGCTTTCTTGGTGAGGGAGCTAACGTTCAGCTCCCACTTCGGGTCCTGTGAGATGATAGTTCCCAGGAAGTTGAAACTCCACAGTTTCAATTGTGGAGTCACAGAGGTTGATGGGGATAGCTGGGACTGAGCTCTTCCTGAAGTCCACAACCAGCTCCACTGTTTTTGGAGACTGATCTGATTCCATCTTTATGTAAACCAGTTGTTCCAGCTTTTTAGTCATTGCTTAAGACAGCATCACAATGTTAGACTGTTGGGATGCTTGGTGATTCTTCTACCTTTACATTCCGTTTTTCTTAGAAATGAAGCATGACTTTGGTCTCCTCTTATCAAAGCACATGTTTGCTGCTTTTGCAACATAATTTTCTTTATCAGTGATAAAACCAGAATGAAATCCGTCACTGTTTATGGCTGCAGTCTGACACACGTGCAAGGCTTTGAAAAGAAGGGTTTATCTGCTGAATTTATAAAACGCAGCTGCAGTACAGCTTCATGTTCGCTCTTCATTAACTGGCATAAGTCGGACTCAGGGCCGCTCCTACATTTCCTCCTGCTTGGTAAAGGTTGGAACTCTTTGTTAAGATGCAAACCTACAGGAATTCATGGATATGTGGAGGTCTGATCATTGTAAACTATTGCAGCACATCGTTATTTCGTGCAGCGTGTCTTTTTTTTTTTTGGTGTACGGTACTCACAGCATTCTGCTGGGTTTAAAAATACCAGAGTCCTCTAAGCCTCATCAGGGCTACTCCTGAAAGGACTTTTCTTCTGATTAAGAGCCATTTTCATTGAATGTTGTCATCAAGTACCTCAAGGTTTAAAACACTGAAGCAGAGTAAAAATAGACATAATAAGAAAAGTGGTCCCACAATTTGAGGGGAGGCAGAACATCACAGCTGATTCAACGCACGTCACATTTACACATTTCTTCTTTCCTCACTGTGGAAAATGAAAAATGTTCCACTTTCCCTGAAGGTCTCTTAGGGGGGATGGAGGTGGGGGAGTTGGAACAATGTTAGTTTCAAAATTCTGTTTCAACGTGACATTTGTCCATTTCTGTTAGTAGCTGCTGGTCACAAAGACAACAGCTGCTTCTGTTCAGTTAACTTAGAGAGTGTTTTTATTTATTTCCAAAACTGAATTTACTTGTTATCATTTCACAACTGACACAAAGTAAACCAATATGAAGGGACTAGCATTGAAGTGTTTGGACAAATTGTCCAACTTTACATTTTGGAGGAAAAAGTAAAGAGAACATCACCTTATGTGTGGAGTACGGTGGTGGCATCATCATGCTGTGTTTTGCTGCAGGAGAGACTGGCGCACTTCCAGAAAAGATGGAGAGATAACATTGAGTGGACATAATGGAGCAAGATCTAAAGACTCTAGCAAGAATGTTATAGGATTGGACACTAATTTGTATTCCAAATGGACATTTTTTCCTTAGCATACCGCCAACTTACAAACTGACTAAAGGGCAACTCATCCATGTTCTGAATTGTTCAACACAAACCCTTCCCCTCATCCCAGAGAAAAGTAGTAGGTAGTAGGTGCAGCTAAAAGAGTTTGTGTGAGCAGAGCGTTCTACAAACCTGACCAAGTTACAGCTGTTCGGTCCGGAGGAATGGGCTAAAACTCTGGCAAACTGCACCAGGAAGCTGGTGGAAGACACCTAAACATCTGACTCCTAAAGCTTATAGGAAATTGTACCAAATAAAGAAGAACTATATTGAAGGCTGGTTTTTTGCAGCGCATCAGTCTGACCTCCAGGCCAGCAGCCACCAGAGTAAGAGTGCATCAAGCAGACAGCAGAGTTCTGTCTGCTGGAGCAACAGGAATGTATCGCCTCTAATGACCACATTAAACTTTATAGAGCTGGTTTACCT
The DNA here is from genome assembly GCA_018398635.1 of Cyprinodon brontotheroides. Lineage (NCBI taxonomy): Eukaryota > Metazoa > Chordata > Actinopteri > Cyprinodontiformes > Cyprinodontidae > Cyprinodon > Cyprinodon brontotheroides. The sequence goes on along the minus strand of JAGKQL010000005.1, from coordinate 4,852,757 downwards.
CCTCCAGCTAAGTGCTGCGCTGCAGATCCTGAGCCAAAATGTCAGAAAACTGCTCCGTCCTTGAATAAGTGCAGAGCTCCCCTAAAGTGCTGCTTGCCTTTCAGAAGAGATGAGATGACTGTTCTTCCAGAATCTCATGGACGGCTTATCTTGCTGCACTTCACTGCATGATATTCAGGAGCATAAAGTCAGACTTTATTCACTTTAGTTGACCACAGCAAAAAGTTAAAATACAGGCAGATTCATTAAGTGAAACACATGATATATAAACATATCAGGATAGAACAATGCAACAAATTAGTAAAAATCTGATATTTAAGATAAGGATGTTAGATAAAGACCAGGAAGAACATTTTAACACAGAAATGTACGGTCGCAGGTTATTTTTTAAAACAGCCTTTAATCTGATTTTTAAAAAGCTCTACATAGACGGCATTGCATGCTCTGACCTTTCTTTGAATTCCCTTAAATGCCCCCCTAACCATGGTGATGGACATCAGGTAAACCCTTACAGATTGATGAGATGTCGCAGTTGCTGCTCTGAGGTCTTTGCTGCTGTCTTTCCACTTTAGGAGTGTGTTAACTCACACCTGTTGCTCCAGAGCAGCAGAGTGATTAAATTCCTGCTTTTACTCCCACGCCGCTAATTATGGGTGAATCAGTGCATCTGATCAGCAGCACCTGGATGCTACTTGAGGTTTCTACAACAATAATGAAGTTTTTAGGTTTTCCTGCCTAACTTTTTCTGTTTTGGCTTCATCTTTGTTGCCTCATCTTCATCTTTGATGCCTTTACACCTTTAAACCAAAGTTGATAGATTTGGATTTTATCAAAAACTTTTGTAAAACAATAACTTTTTTGAGTAAACGAACCCTCTAATCCAGGGGTGGGGAATAAATTAAATCTGGACGCGGCCTCCTGATAATGACCTTTCTTTTTTATGTGACCTGTGCAGGATCAGCTATAAGACGGCCTACAGGAGAGGTGTGAGGACCATGTACAGGAGACGCTCGCAGTGCTGCCCTGGATTCTATGAAACAGGAGACCTCTGTGTCCGTAAGTTCTCTCCTTTCACAGCAGAGCTGCTGCTCGCTCAGCCTGCTGTCTGCTTTTAATCAGCATGACATATCGGCACTAACATCGGTCCTATTTCATTCCTTAACATGATACAGCTTTTTTTTTTTTTTTTTTTTTTTTTTTTGAAAAATTTGGTTTGTTCTCTCTGGTTGGTCATGTGTGGTTAGTCATGTATGGTTGGTCATTTCTGTTTGGTCAGTGGTGTGTGGTTAGTCATGTGTGGTTGGTTATTTCTGTTTGGTCAGTGGTGTGTGGTTAGTCATGTGTGGTTGGTCATTTCTGTTTGGTCAGTGGTGTGTGGTTAGTCATGTGTGGTTGGTCATGTCTGGTTGGTCAGTGGTGTGTGGTTAGTCATGTGTGGTTGGTTATTTCTGTTTGGTCATATCTCTGTTTGGTCAGCGATGTGCGGTTGGTCTTCTCTGGTTGGTCAAATGTGGTTGGTCATGTCTAGTGGGTCATGTCAAGTTGGTCATGTGTGGTTGGTATTGTCTGGTCATGTGTGCCTGGTTATGTGTGGTTAGTCATGTGAGGTTGGTAACGTCTGGTTGGTTATGTGTGGTTTGTTATGTGTGCCTGGTTTTGTGTGCCTGGTTATGTGAGGTTGGTCATGTGAGGTTGGTCATGTCTGGTTAGTTATGTATGGTTGGACATTTGTGGTTGGTCATGCCTGGTTGGTCAAGGCAAAGGCAAATTTATTTGCATAGCGCAATTCAGTACAAAGACAATGCAAAGTGCTTTACATGATTAAAATATAGGGAAAAACAACATACAAAGAAGTAGGCCGATTCAAAATAAGTAGGGAAAAAATGCATAAACATTAAAAAAAAGAACATTAAAAAAAGAGTTGGACTAAAGAAAATAAAAAGTTGAAGTAATTGATGTTTAGTTGAACTGTTTAATACTAGAACAGTCAAGGCAATCCTAAACAAATGTTGTTTTAGTCTTGATTTAAAGGAACTCCAGGCTTTTCCGCACTTTTTACAGTTTTCTGGAAGTTTGTTTCCAGATAAGTTGGAGCAAAGGAACTAAATGCTGCTTCTCCATGTTTAGTTCTGGTTCTTGGTATGCAGAGCAGGTTGGAGCCAGAAGACCTGAGAGTGGTCTGGAGGGTTGATGCACTGATAGCAAAGTCTGTGATGTCTCTTATTTAGGTACTAAGCCATTCCAAGAGATTTATAAACTAACAGAAGTATTTTAAAGTCCTATTCTCTGAGATACAGGGAGCCAGTGTAGGGACTTTAGAACTGGGGTGATGTGCTCTACTTTCTTAGTCTTGGTGAGGACACGGGGCTAGCTGGCGTTCTGGATCAGCTGCAGCTGTCTGATCCACTTTTAGGCAGACCTGTAAAAACACTGTTGCAGTAATTTGGACGAGGCTAAAAATACACGCATGGATTAGTTTTTCCAGATCGTGTCTGAGACATTAGTCCTTTAATCCTGCAAATGTTCTTCAGGTGATAGAAAGCCGACCTTGTCATTGTCTTTAAAAAGGCTTTTGGAGGTTCAAGTCTGAGTCCAGCACTACACCTAGATTTTGGACCTGATCAGTGGTTACTAGCTGAAGCGACAGAAGCTGTGTGCTAACTTTAGATCTCTCCTCTATTGGTCCAAAGATTATTACCTCAGTTTTAGTTTTTATTCAGTTGAAGAAAATGATGACACATCCAGACATTGATTTCTCTGGGGGAGCAAATTAGAAATTCAAAAAATATCCACTGGACTTGGTTTCAAGATTTGAAGACGTTTCGCCACCTCTCCAGGAAGCTTTCTCAATTCAAAATGTCTGGATCCGCGGTGAGTTTGAGTCTTATATAGACAATGCCTTGTATCGCTTGGGAAACATGCAATGGTAGCCGAATTTTCAAATCTTGAAAACCAAGTCCAGTGGATATTTTTGAATTTTTACTGAATGACTATGACCTGGATGACTGAGAACCTTCATCAGCATATTTCTTCTCTAAGTATTTCCTCTGTGCTTGTACTGGTTCATAATCACCTGGTGACATGGTGATGTAAAGCTGTGTGTCGCCTGCATAGTTATGGTAGCTGATGTTGTTGTTTTTTTATTAACTGAGCAAGAGGGAGCATGTAGATATTGAATAGGAGGGGACCCAGGATGGACCCTTGGGGAACCCCACATGTGATTTTTGTCATCTCTGATGTAAAGTTGCCTACTGATACACAAAAAGTCCCTGTCCTTTAAGTAGGATTTAAACCAGTTGGAGAGCTGTACCAGAGAGGCTGACGACCCAGTTTTCCAGGCGCTCTAAGAAAGAATGGGAGAGTGATCGACAGTAATCGGATGCTGCGCTGAGGTCCAATAGTACGCCAGCACCGTGGTTCTTCCAGCCAGTCTGTAGCATATATGTGGTGGTGCGCTGTCACCTCAATGGTTCCATTCAAGATGCGCACAGACACTATTTTTCTGTGTGATATATGATCATATACTACTGAGAATTGCATAATTGTATCTTCTTGTCTGATTCATGGAACTGTCACCATATCCCGAACCTTTATCACATGTTGTACTTCATATGGGGCCCACCCGGATCCTCATCGAGGGCAGAGCATCCCTGAGAAATAAGACACTATCTGTTATCATATTACAGCCGAGTGGAACACTGATATATGGTGCGAGTGACATGGTGTGAACACCAAGTTGGCCTCCTAGAAGCCATGCCCACAGCCGGAGATGTTGAGTGTTGGCGTGCCATATCTGTCCCCCCAACTGAGTAGAAGTTGCAGGAACCCGGCTACGCTGGCCAGAACAGGGTTTCCAGCATCACACTCTGACCTTCCCCGAGAACCCTCCGTAGTGTAGGCCAAATCAGAGAGAGGGTCAGAAAGGCATACAAGAGAACCTGCAGCCAAGGATAAGCTAGCATGTCCTGGCCCGGTGCGCCTGGTACCCCTGTCAGGGAAAACCATAGATGCAATGGGTCGACAACTCTGAAGTGAACAGATCTACCTCTGTCTGGCCAAAGAGGTTCCAGATCATTTGCATGATGTTTCAGTGCAAGACCACTCTCCCAGAGATGGTGCCTGGGGGGATAGATACGCTGCACGCAGGGTGTCTGCAACCTAGTTGCAGATACGCTGCACGCAGGGTGCACAGACGGGGGAAAGCCCATTCCAGGAGATCCCTGGACACTTTCAGGGGACGTGCATCCCTGGTGGTTGATGGAAAAAATGTCCAACAGCTGGCCCGGTAGCATAATCGTCTCTCTCCCCGGCCTTTGGGAGCCCTGGTGGGAGGCCGTCCAGGACCTGAGGCCCAGTTCTGTCCAACTGGCCAGCAGACTGGCACCTGAAAGTCTCTGCCACACATGACGGGGATATGAACCAACAGGCCTTTTACCGGGGGTAGCAGCAGGGCACCCCAAATGCTGAGAGAATGGGGTATGCTAGTCTGCCATTCCTGAACATTCTGCTCCAGCAGCTCCAGGGCAGCCTATTCAATAAATTCCTTCATCCCAACTAAGAAACCCCTGAGAATCCTACAGCATGCAGTCTGTGCAAGGCAAACCTGTCGATGAGCTCGGACAAGGAAAAACATGACCTGGCCAAACTCTGGTTATCAGCGCCAATGCCTGCAGCGCTGCTTTGCTAAATCCAACTGCCGAGGTTGTACCTCCAGCATCCTGAACAGATGCAGAGGGCAAACATTAGGTCCACCAGAGAGTTGCCAAGGCGGCCAGCACACAGCCCTGGATTGTATGCTTTACACAGGAGGTCATCTGTAACCCAACATTGAGTCCGTGGGCATTGGACATTAGGATGCAGTGCTTCATCTTGTAACACAATCAGTGAAGCAACAGTGGGTTTAACTGCAGGCATACACTCCAGGCCAGCCTTCACAGACTCGTGCATGGCAACCAGCACCTGACCGTCTGAGGAGAGACGTGACAACGCTCTCGGGTCCTACCAACAGGTGTGCTACTCCCTCAGGTATTCGGGTACAGAAAAGTTAGCAGGAGCCCATAGTGTCTGAAAAATGCACTCCTGGAGTCAGATACTTCTCCTTGTGGGAGGTCCAGCTGCAGCTGCTTCAGGACCATAGACAAGACATCCTGCATGGGACTTTGGTGACTGACTGCTCTACACCGTTCCCTTTAGGAGGGTGGTCATGTTTTCAAAAGTCAGCAGCTGCATGACAGAAGGACAGCATGGTGGGAATAAAAAGACGCCTTGTCGCTAACAAAAATGGGAGGTGGCACCATTACCTTCTGGGTTTGACCATGAAAAGATCAAAGGCTGCATCTGCAAAAACAGAAAAGGGGTCAAAAGCAAACTAGATGTAAAGACAAACACATAATCAAAAACACATAAAGGAGGAAGCTTTACACAAAATGATGTTAAATAAACTGTTTATGTGGTTTTGATAATGGTCATAATGACTTTAATTATTATTATTTTCAATAATTCAGCCCTTTCTAAAGCAAACCTTAATTTCCTGTTAGGGATTTTCTTTGCAACACTGAGAGTTTGAGCTGCCAGAATAAAAATGACTTGCACTCCAATTTCTAACAATTTCCACCAAAGGCATGTACTCCTTCCTCTCTCCTAAATAAGGAAAAATCTGTTTCTACTTCTTACATTAAAGAGCAGAGGCTTCAACAGAAGCACATCAAATTCTTATGTAAAACAAATCTGTTTCTCTCTCAGAATTTTCAGTTATTTCACTAAAAAAGCCTGTTTTCCTTTTACCGAATATTCCCACCTGATGCACAGTGTTCAGGCCTCTTCAGCTGCCTGCCCACTGATTGCACTACTTATGTTTTTATTTACGCCAAACACTTATCTGAACAGCATCTGCTGCAGGAGCTGTCCGCTTGCCTCTGAAGTCTGACCTCAGAGAGCTTTAAATCTACATAGATGAAAAAATCTTCCCACATGCAATAAAGCTGGCTGCAGTTTGCTAATGTGGAGTTACATACTGGATATCTTCTAAGGCTGAATCCGTTGATGAGATTAGATGCAGGACAAAGTCTTTCATACTCAGATTATCAGCAGATGTTCAGCTGTAGTCCCAGCCATACCGGTCTGTGAGATAAACGCCAACCTTTCTTTGCACACTGCATTTGTTTTGAAGCTCTTTCCATCAAAAGCAGACGCGCCTTAGAAAATTAGCTGCAACATCTGAGTGTTAGACTGAAGGGACGAGACCATAGGGATGATGCTGACAACCAGCTATTGTAAATAAAAAAAAAAGGTCCATCCTCTTCCAGTTATAAGGTTTGAACATGTCAGGAAATAATAAAATTACCCTCAAGTTTACCAGAAAAGGAAAACTAAGAAAAAAATTCACAGTAAATTCAGCAGAGGACAACATCTGGGTGCCAGTCTTTTTAGAGTGGACGTCCCAGCAAAGTTCAGAGCATGGGAAACCTAAGAGCTCCATCTCATGGTCTGCAGTCCTTTGTTAGCAGGCCAAAGGTTAAAGGTCATGGCTCTGAACCAGTCTGGATGCTTGAAGGGTTGAAGGAGAAAGATTCTGCTCTCCTAAAACCAGAATGCAGCAGAGTCTAGGTGAAGGAAGCTGCATCTGGATGATGGACAGGACTTAGAGATGTTGGACCATGACTGGAACATGGCTGGAGGAAACAATGTCCTGCACGGTGTTGGAGGAATCATGGTTTAAGCTTATTTTGCTATGTACCCTCTAAGTTGACTCAGCTTTGCTGTAAAGTATTCTAGAGTCAAATGTGAGTCAGTCTGTCCAACAACTGAAGCTTGGTGTGAACTTGGTCATTAACAGATCCCAGGATCCCAAACAGGTTATTACCACTTGACTTATGGTGAGGTGGAACGTTCAGACTGGAACTCTCAATCATGTCACAGACTCTGAATGGAATTAATAACAGCAAACCAAAATTATGCATATTTGCACCACATATATTAATGCTCTGAATTTCCATATCAATGCGTTTTTTTTGCATTTGTTTACATTTGATCACTGCTTCACTTTATGGAATGGAAATGTTAATTTACTGTCTGGAAAGCTGTACTAAACAAAATTTAGGGTAGACAACAAAAGTTTTCAAAGAGCTTCAGAGAGTCTCTCAGAAACCTCGATTAAATCTAAACATCAACATTGGAACGAGGAATCGACCAGACGGGAGACAGACTGCTGGAGGAGGTTCAGCACCCTGCTGGATCAGGAGACGGATTGTGATCTTCATCGGAGATAAATGCAGATTCAAAGATGCAAAATACAAGTTTAGCAAGGCGGTGAAAGAGGCTAAACGACTGTACTCTGAGAAGCTGCAAAACCATCTTTCTGCCAACGACTCTGCCTCTGTCTGGAAAAGGCTTAGGCAGATAACAAACTACAAGCCTAAACCCCCCACTCCATGAACGACCAACAGTTAGCCAACGACCTAAACAACTACTACTGTCGTGTCTCGACAGACAAAGGGACAGTCATGCATCCACCCCCCACAACACCACTCCAACAGATCACCTCCACCCCCTCCTCCTCAGTGACAACTCTTTCCATAAAAGAGAGATATGTAAACAAAAATCTTCAAAAAACAGAACCCCCGGAAAGCTGCTGGACCAGATTCTGTCACTCCATCCACTTTGAAGCTCTGTGCTGACCAGCTGGTCTCCAGTGCGTTCACAGACATTTTTAACACCTCACTGGCTTACATGTCACGTGCCAGCCTGCTTTAAATCCTCCACCATCATCCCTGTCCCCAAGAAGCCAAGGACCACAGGACTTAATGACTTTAGACCCGTCGCCCTGACCTCTGTGGTCATGAAGTCCTTCGAAGGCCTTTGTGCTGCTCTGGGCCACCTGAAAGAAATCAATGGACCCCCTCCTGGACCCCTTCCTTCCAGTTTGCCTACAGAGCCAACAGGTCTGTAGATGACGCTGTCAACCTGGCCCTTCACCACCTTCTCCAGCACCTGGACTCTCGCAGGAACCCACGCCAGGATCCTGTTTGTGGACTTTAGCTCGGCCTTCAACACAATCATCACACAGCTCTGCTCCAGGAGAAGCTCTCCTGCACTGGTTCCCCCCAGGGCTGTAAGTTTCTCCAAGGACTGCTCTTCTCCTGTACACCAACAGCTGCACCTCCAGTCATCAAACAGTCTGTCAAGCTCTGAAGCCTCGCAGACGACACCACTCTCATCGGACTGATCTCCGATGGTGACGAGTCCGCCTACAGGTGGGAGGCTGACCATCTGGTGACCTGGTGCAGGGAGAACAAACCTTGAGCTCAACGCCTAAAAACAGTGGAGTTGCTTGTAGACTTTTAGAAAGAGCTGCAGCCCCAGCTACCCCCATCACCTCCCCTGTGACTCCAAGCACCATTGACACTGCCAGGGAGTTCCTTTCCGCTCCTGGGATCTATCATCTCTCAGGACTCTAAAGTGGGGAGCTGAACATCGACTCCTCCACCAAGAAAGCCTTAGCAGAGGATGTACCTGCAAGTGCAGCTGAAGAAATTCAACCTGCCCAGGACAATGATGGTGCAGTTCTACCCTCCATCATTGAGTCCATCCTCACTTCCTCCATCCACCATCTGGTACCGCTTGTGCCACCGCCAAGGACAAGAGCAGACTGCAGTGTGTCATCCGGGTCCGCAGAGTAAAGGTGATTGGCTGCAACCTCCCATCTTCCACCAGAACTCACGCCTCCAGGACTCTGGAGGCGTGCAGAGGAAGATTGTGGCTGATCCTGACCCCAAAGTCACAGACTATTTCAGCCACTACCCTCTGGCAGGAGGCTGCCGTCCATCAGGACCAGAACCTCCCCGTCACAAAAACAGTTTTTCCCCATTCTGCTATCGGCCTTATCAACAAGGCCAAGACCAGCCCGTGACACTGGACAATGTTTCTCTCCCATTCAGGATTTCTTATGCTACATTAACGGCATCAGTCTACTCGTTTGTATATAGCTTGTGTATATATATATATATATATGTTTATATATATTCTATCTTATTTTGCTATTTTGTTTTGTTTTTTACTCTGCACCAACAACACATCAAAGTCAAAATTCTTAAAGTAAGTGCAAACCTACTTGGCAATAAACTTGGATTCTGATTCTGATTCTGATTCTGATTGTGAAGATCAGAGCAGTTCTGACGCCCTGATGCTGCATTTAAACCAATAAAAAGAAGGATGGAAAACTTTCGTTTTATGATGAATGAATGATGTCTGTTCCTGGATTATCCATCATATTTTATTCTCAGTCCAGATTACCAGCTTCACAACCTGATCACATCCAACAGGAAAGGCGTTACTTCTGTTTAAAGATGGAAAACTGATGTATTTTTAATCATTTTGACACTAATAAATAATAAGAAATTGTAGAAATATCATATTTAGAAGGCTCTTAGGTTTTCTATTTATCCTTCTTTCACTCCATCTGTTTTTGTTTTCCTTTCATTTTGTCCATGAAATCATTGCATTTGAAATAATGCCAAAACCTTTTCTCCTAGTGGTGAGAGGGATATAAAAAAAAATTATTCAAAATACTTTACATAATTTATTAATGTCTGATGAAATATTTTGGGAAATAATTTTTTTCTTTTTTTCTTTTACTATTATGTGTATTTTGGTTTTCATTTAATTATTCTGAGGCCTAATCAACACAATTTCCTGGAAGTTACGTTGTCATGGCAATGTCAAGAAAGCTAGAGTGTGATATCCAGCACACTAGTAAATTCTATTGACAGAAACGAGGAGTAAATATAGCACAGAAACACATTTTTGGATTCATTCGCTATGAAAGAATTTATTACAAATGAAGCAGGAGACCAATGAGAGCCCCGATCCTCGCTGAAGCTTCATGTTTTCACTCGCCAATCAGTCTGGAGACTCTCCTGTTAAAGAAAATTTGGATTGCTCACCAAATTTTCTAACGCCCAATCAGCGCTGGCTTTGAGGCGGGTTGAGGTGTGTGACGTTAACTCAGAAGCGCCAACAGTCGTGTCTAAAGAACATGGCGTTGTCCTAGCTGATGAAACTAGCGTTAGCGTGGCTATCGAAAAAGTTTTATCAGAATTACAGAGTATTTCTTTTCACCATGAAAGAAGAGCAAAACACTGCTCTGGGAGACTTTCTCCGACTGGTTTCGGCAAGAGATTGATCTATCAATTGGCTCCTCTTCGTCTTGCCGCTCTGTTAGTACATCATATGTTTCGTTGATCTGATTGGTTTATTTTGGCCCGTCCTATCACCAACATAGGCCAATCAGCTAACCAGTATTTTCGCCCTCTTCCCAAAATTACTTCTACGGAAGGTTTCCAGATGGATATGCGGGAGCAAATCCATCTGGCGGAGTCAGGTTAAGAATTTATCTCCACCACCTCAGAGCGCACCTGAACATGTGGACACCTGTAACCAGGAAGGGCCCCCTGCCTGTAGCTCCAAGTCAGAGCATGGTGCTGCCGCACAATTTTAAATCTATTTGTTCAGTTTAACGTAACCATAGTATTTTTATTTATTTGAGTTTTATTTTGATCTTGTGTTCTTTTGGTAACGGAGAAGTGTTCAATAACTTTTAAATAGATTAATAATATAAATTTTTCCTTGTGGTTTGTGCAAAAGGATTTTGGAGCTAATAAAGTGACGTGTGACAAAAACACAGTTACTGAGGTTCATGCCAGCTGACCAAATCTACCTTGTTTTAGTGTTATTGTGAAGTTTAATTAATAACAAAGCTTAAAATCCACTTTTTTAAATTAGCATTTAATTCTGACTAGGATAATACTGTCTCTTAGGTGTCCTCCTTCTGTCTGCTCCTTTCTATGCACCTCTGGAAGGCTTTTAATGTCCTTCAGCACTGAACCACTAAAGCACTTTTAATAGTACCTGTATGTTTTTTATGTGTTATGTATTGTTTTATGGCTTTGTTGTAAAGCAAATAAATTTGATTGATTGATTGATTGAATAACAAATATATTTACCTGAGAAATTATGATGTCTGTGTTTTACAGACCATGGTTGCGTGCACTGAAATGTAAATGACAATAAAGTATTGAATCTCAATCTATTTACTTATTTATTTTATTGTATTTTAAATAGGCCTATAGGCTCATAGATCTTTTGTCCAAAAAAACAACAAAAAACATCTTCACAGCACTCCCAATTCAAAATGGCTTCTAGCAGCCCTGTGTATTAGGTGGAGCTTTTCAATAAAAGCCATATTGGTCCAGTTTTGAAGGTAACATCAAGACAAAGATTTTAAGAGGATCATTTTCTGGGCTGCTCTGCCAGACAGGACAGGAAAAAACAGAAAACAAACAATCAGATCAGGATCTCTTGTCTCCATGTCAGGTTGTATGTCTTCATTCAGCGTCTGAAATCAATTATCCACTCTACATGGTAAGCTCTATGGGGGGGGGTGTATGCCTGTGGGCATGGGGGGGGGCACATTGTGTCATTTTATTCAACATCTGCTCATAAACAACTGCATGTGATCCTCCCTGGGGACTCTGGCAGATAGCCTTTGACTCTATTGTGTCATGCTGCGTGCTCATGTGACCTCCTGCTCTGATTGGCTGAGACCATCAATGCTGAGCATCTGCTTGGCTTGCTGGCCATAATGGCCGGGGACGGGTCCTTTGTTCAACGATCGGGCCGACCTGAGCTAAGTGAAGGTTTCCGAGAAGGAGGAAGAGCGGCAATGATAATTAGATTCCCTCTCTATGGTTTGATTTGCTGTTTCTGTGTTTTCGAGACAAAGATGTAAAGAAAGTAAAAACTACATCAAAAGACAAAAAATACATTGAAAGAGTAGAAATTCGGTGTCAGTATTTAATAAAAAATGATAAAACAGAAGAAAAATATTTAAAGAAAAAAGGTTTCTGTTTTATGTGAAATTTGTTGTGATTTTCGCTGCGTCGTGATTCAAACGTCTCCAGAAAATCTTATCTTCTCAGGGAGCTGGAGGTTGCCACTGTCAGGTTTCTGTTTTGTTTTTTTTTCTTTTGAGTTTCCAGTTTTGCTTTGCTCCCTGTTTTCTAGTTTTTATGGTTTAATTCTTATTTTGTTGTGTGCCTTGGGATTTTCTCAGTTACTGTCTCAGTCTTAGTCCTGTTATATTTTCTTTTTAGTGTTCGGTCTTGCCTTACTTCTTGTTCTCTAGTGTTAGTGGTTTTATTTTTATTTTGTTGTTTGGTTTTTCTCAGTTACTGTGCTAGTCTTGGTTCTGTTATGTTTTCTTTTGAGTGTTTAGTTTTCTTTTCTCCATGTTTTATAGTCCTAGTAGTTTAATTATTATATTTTTGTTATTTCCAGTCTTCCATGTTTCTATTTGTTGCTCTCTACTGCCCCTCTTATGTTCTCCTTCTTTCCTAGCTCTTTCCCTCTCTTGTTCTGTGCACACCTGCTCCCAGTTTCCTCATTACACTGGAAAAACGATCTGGAAATAAGTAAAAATTTACTTTAAATTAAGTGTATTTACCCTTTAATTTGAGTAGGTAAATGAAATTGCCAATGGAATGAGTGTTTTTACTCTTCAAATAAGATAAGTAGATAATATGCACATAAAAAAAGACAATGCAATTGTATTTTTCTTATTTTAAGTGTAAATTGGCTTGTTCCATTGGCAAAATGTCTCTTTTACCTTCTCAATCCAAGAACAAATGCACTTATTTTAAGAAGAAATTACTTATCTAGATTTCGATTTTTTTCCAGTGTAGCCCTCTCTTTGTCTCAGTCTCCTTTAAAAAGCCCTCTCTCTTCAGTTCCTCTTTGCTGGGTCCTCGTCTAACCTCGTCTACTTCCTCCAACTCGGTTTCTCGAGCCCATCTCTTCTAGATTAAATCCCCCCTGATGTCTCCATGGTTTCTGGTTTGTTTTGACTTTTGTTTTCCTGTTTTGATTTTGGGATTTTTGATATTTGTACTCCTGGTTTTTAGTTTGTTTGGACTTAGTTTTTTCGTGTTTGGATTTTTGGATTTTTCCTGCCTCTGTTTTCTGGTCACCCTTTATTAAACTCACTAGAAAATCATCTCTGCCTCCCTGCCTCTGCATTTCGGGTCATCTATCCACTACCAAATCATGACAGCCACTAGCGGGATGGAGCATTTCAGCCTGTAGTATGTATCAGAAATCCTGTAAAACTGTTGTATTCTATGTGCTCTACTTCTACAATGAAAATGTAATTTTTGAAAATTCATCAGCAAGAATTTCAGTTTGTATTTTTCCCAAAGCAGATGGGTTATACCTGTCTGAGCCACAGTGGAGGAGGATCATGGAGACTAATCACTGTGGACATCGTCTGACCCATGTTATAATGCATCATTACCCGAATCAGGTCCAGTCCATCTCATAGGTCCAGTTAAAGTCCTATCAGAGTTTAAACAACCAGTTGATGTGTGGATGGAGCCTAATGGTTGCTATGGAGATCACGTTTCTGGAGATAATTTTCTCTCCTTTACCATCATTCACCATTTCTTCCTGACTCCTGAAGCTCAAAACACATCGATGGGATGTTTCTCTACTTCCTCAAACCAGAAAGTTACTCGTGAACTAAAACTAAATGCTTTGGTTGGATTTGATTCATAAATTTGTTCAAAACAAAAAATGTTTAACCTGGATTTTATTACACTGCTGAAAAAAACACCATAAATAAATTCTAGATTAGAATGCTTCATATTTTCCGGTTGACTTTATGCTGCTGCAACAAGGAGTGAATTATTTAAAGGCTTTAAACACCAATGATGGTTTAGGGGACTCTATATGCTTGTCTTTATTTGTTGTTTGGAACTTTGTGGAGTTTATGGTTGCAGATTATTTATTGGTCTTTTTAGACACTGAAGTTTTGTAGCAATGTATGAGCTGCGATCTAGAGCTGCTGTTGGTTCTCTGGGGTTCTCCCACTTCCTGTTTCCTAAAGCCTTCCAGAAATATTAAACCTTTTAGTTTTTTTTTACTAAGTTATAGCTGTTCAGCTATAGAGAAACTATAAACTGATCAACATATTCAAGGGCAACGACTGTAGCTTCAGCGCACAGAGACAATGGCTGGAATTAAACAGCGATTATTTCATTTGATATGTATTAATCTTGTTGGAGCCGTCGCTGATGTAATCCTGCATGGAGCGCTTTCTGCTCAGGATGAAAGGATCATCATCTCCTTTAAAGATTAATCATCTCTCCTCTAGGACGACCAGAACGTGTGTCTCTGGGTTTCTTATTAAAATCTGCCAGGCATTTTATCTTGGCTCATAAAATATGCTGGGCAGCAGAAAACTTTTCAGGATGAAGTTTTGACGTGATGGGAGTAAAGCCTGCAGGTGGAGACTCCACAGGTTTTGGTAAAAAGCTCCAGCTCATTCAGATTAGATGGAGAACATCTGTTTTTAAGTCTTGCCACATCTGGACTTTGACTAGGTCATTCTGCCGTGATCCTCCAGCAGATCTTCTACTAGGAGTTATCTCCCTCCATCTGACCAGCTTCCCACAGCATGATACAGCTACCTCCGTGTCTGATGTTGTGGTGTTTTCCTTTACTGTCTTTCTGGTCTAAGAAATGAGCGACGAATGAAAAATGCAGAAACTTCAGATTGATTATTTCTAATTGTTTCTAAATCATGACTGATGTAGTTTTGATGCAGCAGAATTTAAACCATTCCAGACTAATTCATCCCTGTAACTACTTTACTGAAAGATTTAAACGATCTGCTAGGATTTCAGTTTTCCAAAGCAGAAGCATCTCCCTGAAATTAGTTTTTGTATCTATGTCTGTAACATGTGGTCGTGCCCCGTCACTAATGGATCCATTCAAGGTGCGCAGTCACTATTTTTCAATGTGTGACATGTGATCATATACTATTGAGGATAATGCATAATTGTTTCTTCTTGGCGGATTCATGGAACTGTCGCCGTACCTAAACCTTTATCACTTGTTATATTTCAAATCGGACCCACCCAGATAATTTTGCTTACGTGCATATTGTTGTGTCGTTACGCCATTTTTCAGATCGTATGAGGAGGATCAGATGATCTATATAAATACTTATTAAAATCTAATTTGCATCTGTTGTCTGAAGGAAAAAGGAGCTTGTGGATTTTTCAACCATAATCTTCTCCCATTTAGAAGTTAATTAGAAAATGTTCTCAGGTTATCATTTCTCTAAACCTGATTTACTCTGGTTCTGAATTCAGTTCAGTTCAGTTCAGTAGCTTTTATTTGTCCCAGTATGGGCAATTTTTTGTGCAGTAGTAGTACACCTTTCACACACATACGGAAGAGGGATTAGGGCCACTTGGGAAGTTAACTGATTTTTAAATTTTATTTCAGTTCAACATGGGAAAAAGTCAGAATTCTGACTTTTTTCTCTGAATTCTGACTTTTTCTTAATCTCAGAATTTTGACTTTTTCTCAGAATTCTGACTTTTTCTCTCTGAATTCTGACTTTTTCTCTGAATTCTGACTTTTATCTCTGAATTCTGACTGAATTCTGACATTAAAAGACTTTAGTCTCTGAATTCTGGGAAAAAATTCAGACATTGAATTAAAGTCAGAATTCTGACTTTTTTCCCATACTATACTGAAATAAAATCCAAAATAGAAAATCAGTTAACATTTTTTTTTCAGTGGCCCTAATCCTCTTCCGTACACACATGTTCACATTTCACAAATCACAGATAAAAAATAGAAGAAGAAGCACAAGAAACACATAAATATTTTAAAAGATAGATTTTAAATGTAAGGTGGATAAAAGAGACAGAAATGTAAAAAAATAATAAAAAAGTAAATAAATATGTGCAAATGAGAGCATAGGCCTGAATGCATGCAACATATGGCTATCTGAGCAGAGGGAATAAAGGAGTGTTTGTATCTGTTGGTCCGAACTGGTGGGTATTTAAAACGGGAACCAGAGGGTAGAAACTGAAATTCGTTATGTAGGGGATGGGTATAATTATCCAAAATGGACTCAGCCTTCCTGATTACCTGATCTTCATACATTTCAGTCACGTTTTTCTGTTGAACCCCCGTGATCTTACTGCACACCTTAATAATCTATATTATTATTTTTTTATTAGGATGTTGTAATGTATTATTTTAATACATTTTTGAATTTATCTGCATCCATAGCTGCTTCCACTGAAAGAGATGATTATAATTATAATTTAGACCTTCTAGGATATTCCTGTTTGAAATGACTAAAGTCAGCAGTGGAGCAGATTTTTTCCCTCTCATTATAATAACCGCCACCTTTCAGCAGACTGTACATGTTTCACACTAGTGGCCAACAGCACAGCTAAATGCTTTTTAGGATGGAATTTACACAAACACACATAAATACAGAGATTTTCCCATGAATGGCTGCATAATGGCAGCTGGAAATGTGGCTGTCGCCACAGAGCGATGCAACATGTTTTCAATCCTGGTTTTTAATGTGCAAAACCTTTATTTTTCTCAAGGCGGTTTGATAGAATAGATGTGCAAACTCTGCATGAAGCACGGAATCTGTATGAATAGTGAGCTCGCTCAGCTTAAAGAAAGCCTCGCTCATTCAAAAGTTCACAGAAATATAAATGTGATCATGGACATGTTTGTGCAGAACGCCGCCTGAAAAGAGAAATAAATCTTGGAAGGGAAGATTTGCTGTCTTTTTTGAGGGATGGATGCCGGCAGTTATGATGTGAGGAAACCCGAAGCAGCTTTATTAATGGGAATATGATCCAGAAAAAAAGCTGATTGTCCACCCTGAACACACAGAGAGCATCCATCACTCCAAAAAAATTATATAATCCAATTTCCAAACAAGGCAAAACCAGATTTTTGAAAAAAGCCCCCACCCCCCCTCTATCCTTGCTGGCTGACTGGTGGAGACCCTGAAGGAAAAGAAAGCTGTGAATTGTGAACACTCTGCTGGAATAAATCTACAAAATATGACCCCTCTGTGGCTGAAAAAGCATAAAATCCATCTTTACCTCCGTCTGCTCCGTCATCACAGAGTCTTCTTACTCCAGCGCTTTACTTTCAGCCCCTCATGGCTTGGAAAAGCAGCTCGATGTTGAAATGATTAAAGTTTTCATGAGGCTTCAGGTCAGCTTGCAGTCCTCTTATGCTCACATGGTTCCTGCATGTTGTTCCTGATATATAATGTGAGAAAATGGGGGACAGTAGTGGAGTGGAGTAGTCTTTAAGGTGTAGCAGGGACGTTATCTGAGCTGTCTGGGAAATAACCTGAAGAATACAAGAGAAATTATAAAAATTTGAAATTATTGTTGTGCTCTGGAACAATAAGAAGAATCTGATGCCTTCTGAGGAGGTTTTGGAGAGCATCCATGGCTGATTTTATCCATTTGACATCCTGCAAACCTCAGAGGTTCCACATTCCTTAAAATCCTGCTGACAAACGGCTGAGAGAGTTTGTGTCCTCAACGACGCCTTGCTGCACCAGGAATAACACGGAAAAGGTGTTAATTAGTGAATTTGGTGCTGTTGTGCTCTTTTTCCAATCCAGTTTCCTACAAAAAAAAAGAAAACAAATTCAGCAACTTAAAAAGTAAAAAAAAAAATCTGCAGTCCTTTTTTTTTGAGAGATTTTCTGTCTGAATTCAGAGCCTGATTGTTTATTTCCGAAGTTTTTAGATCTCTGTCATCTAAGGTCGGTGGACTCCATGACTTTCTACCTGATTTTAGATCCTGAATCCCAGACGGGAAAATCTGCCTCACATCATGTCATCTCAAGGCCGAGAACATTTCAAGCGGATCATCCAATCCAATTGGTTCAACGTTTTCTGTCTAAGGATAAAAACTTCTGTAGATATGAGCTTCCACTAAAACATGGAATCAGGTTTAGGGAAAATTTGAATTTCCTTTCTGGATTAAATTTGAATTGTTACATTTTTAAACCTGCTCTTTGCTTGAAACGATACCTAAACAAGATTCACTCTCCTCCTCATATATATTAAATGTTCCAGTGTTTGTTGGGATTTTAAGGATTTCCTCTTTCTCTGAAACAATTTTAAATTATTAGATGTTTTTATTTCCAAATAGAAATGAGCTAATCAAATGAAAAAGTCCTGCAGAAAAATAAAAACACCCTGAAATCCAGAGGCCTAAGTAACAAAGTACAAATACTTCCTTCAGTAGAAATGTTGTCTATCTATACTTTAGTGCAGTAATTATTTTTTAGACAATTTTAATTAACAATTCATTGGTTGACTATCATTTATTGATTGACAGTTGAAGTTTTTTTAAGCATTATTATTATGCATGTTTATTGCACAGGGTGTTAACGTGGGTATTTATATAGATGGATATGTATACATATTTATGGTTATTGCACTGGGTGTCAAATTTAAAGAGAAAAGGGTTATTGCAAAAATTGTCAAATAGTGATTGCACATTATACATTGTTCTAGCCCTTTGTTGCTGTTGTAGTGTCACATTGTAGAGTCTGGTAGCAGTGGTAGGGGAATGAGCTGCAGTAGTGCTCTTTTGAGTACTTCACCGGGTGTAAGCAGTCTTAGCAGAGATCTAAAGGAGCTGCCTTTCAGTTCCTCTACAGTCTGGTTTCAGAGGGTGGAAGGTGTTCTCCAAGATGCATGTAAGCTTGGACAGCATCCTCCTCTCAGCCACTAAATCCACTAAATCCCGTGCAGCCCCTGGGACCCAAGCACTTTCCACCGTTAGAGATGGTCTCTTTCTGTCGGCTATCACAGCCTGTGCTCTAGACAGGGAGGGCTACGGCGCCTATCATAGAAGGTTTTTAGCGGGGCGCTGCACTCAGACCTCGCCTCCTCAGGCAGATTGGCGGCTACGGCGCGGGGGGCGTCTGCCAGTATGAGATTCAATCAGTTTATTATTGACCCGAACACCCCGGGATTCCAAACTCCTCCACAGTTTCCATATTACCTGAAATGTTCCACGGAGGCCGCCAACTGCTCCTGGAAGTGTCACCCCACGAATAAAGAGGATGAAGACACAGGTGGTTTCCTTCCGTCCCCAGAAGTTCATGATGACCGATTGATACTTTCAGCTCACGCCCTCGGGTGTGGGGCTTTCTGGAAGATGCCAGCTACAATCATGTGGGTGGTCAGGGGTGCTGCGTTGTTGTTGGGCCGAAGAACTGGGCACTGATCTTACCGCTACCTCCTCACATTTTACAGACTGCCACCTCTGACTGAAAGGCATGAAAACACGTACTGAGGGCGTTTATACGAGGTAGTTGATGAAGTCCAGGCAAAAACAGATGTCCTGTCCCGCTCCAGCATCCGCAGGCTTTAAACTGGCAGCTTTTTATTGGTCTGATGGTGTTTGGAAATCAAAAAGAACATGACTCTACTGCGCTCACGGCACTACAAAAACGATGTAGAAGCAAGTAAACATTTCTTAAATTAAGTAGCATGTATACTTCCGAAGGCGAAAGGTAAAAATGAATGATTTGCAATGAAATGAAATATATTTACTCTTCAAAGGCAATAAGATAATTAAACTTGAAATAAGCGAGAAACGGTGTCGAGTTGGTTGGGCGTGGTAGTGATGCTGCGATGGTGATGCTAAATGTAAGTAATCTTGTTCCATTGGCGAAATGTCACTCTTCCCTCCTCAATTCAAGAACAAAATCCCACGCCTATTTAAAGAAAAATTTTGTTACATCCCTAGATTTAGATTTTTTCCAGTGCAGTGGTCTCCAGCTGGGTGAGTGCCTACTGCATGCAGATAGAGCAACTGGCATCCTGCAGGGCTGCAGTGCACCTTGCACCATGGCGCAAAGGTGAGCTAGGACTTTCAGGCGCTCCATGGTCTTTATCAGGTGGGAGGTCAGGGTTACTGGTCTAAACTGGGCCGAGTTCCTTGGCGTCACAGCGTTTTGGGAGCTGGTATCATCACAGGAGGTCTTCACATAGAGTGGAACCCCCAGGCACGAGAGCTCAGGTTGTAGATGTAACCTATTTACGCTTCTCCTGCTTACCATTTTCCAAAATAGATTTGTTAGTTTTGTTTCATTTAAGCTCTGGGTTTTCCATCATGGCCTGTTGGTATTGTTTAAAAAATATAAACACAGAAAATAACTTCAGTTTCATCCAGACAATGCAATTTCTTTATGGTTGAGGACACGGGTTGCTGCCCCAACATTGTTGTTCAACACCGTATTTTCCAAAATAAATAGTTTTTCAACGCTGATGCCAAATTAAATTTGTTACTGTTACCATTAGTTTTGCTAGAATTGGCAGAAACATGTTCCTTTAATAGGGTAGGTGCAGTAGAAGCTTTTGTCCTTAACATTTTTTCCTGCATTACTTTTACTTTTATACTTTAAGTAGTTTTTAAATATGTTTCCATTTTACACTTTGCGCTTGAGTGTAAAGCTTAAAGTGATCCCTCTATCTTCTACAGAAGTGTTTTTAAACAGTAGGATTTATTCATATACTGGAATAATAAACATTTATACTTCCCGTCTTCCTCGAAGTTCCTTCCATGAAGCTGTTTTCTCCATCTGGGAAGTAAACGAGGCATAAAACGCTAGAGGTCAGGATATTTAACCTGAGTTCTCCCATGCTCAGTCCTTCCTCCTCCTCCTACAGGTGACATCCTCTTCCTCGTTGTGAGATATCAGCAGAAGGAGACGCAGCATAAAGCTGCTCCATTCCTCAGCAGTGGAGATGTTTGTTCTGAGGCGTCTGATTGTGTCTGATTACTCTCAGCCGTGAAGTTGTGTCATAATGAAATATGAAACCATCTCAGGGTGAAAAATGAACGTCAGACTTTCCTTATCTGTCTGCTGTACAATGCAGATATCCCTTCTTATCAGGGCACTGGGGAGATTTTAGTGCAGGTGGGTGAATAAATAAATACTAAAACCATCCAGAATCTAAAGTCTTGATGGATGAATCGCTGCCTCTCTAATGTTTTATGGAAACCAGGAGCCAGTGAGAGAAATCACACAGTTAGCAGCGTCAGGAGGTCAGAGGCTTTGTTTTTATTTGTCCTCCTCAGAAGGTTACTGATTCGAACACCTGTCGCTTCTTTTAAGCATAGATATTATTCTAACACTGAATAAAGCCGCTTTGATCAAACATAAGACATAAAAATAAGATAAGGTTTCAGGGGAAAAAATTGTATTAAGAGGTCAAATTAATAAAAAAATTCTTCGGAAGTTTTCTGCTTCCTCTGAACCTTCATGACCTTCACACACCCTGTAGGGCTTCCTCTGCAGAGGCCAGTCTTCCTAGTAGGGTCTGTCATGATTGTTTTAAGGGATCTGACCCACATGCAGAGAACCACTCAGAGAACACAAGTCAAACAGGTTTATTGAGGTAATTGTACAGGATTTGGTTCTGGAACCCAGTGAACTGGTGAACCGGAACTGGAAAGTCTGGAGGGGAGATCACAGTGATCAGTTCAGGGACCGTTGGAAAATTGACTGAGGTTTGAGTTCTGTGGAAGCGGGACTCATGTTTGAGGGGGTTCTTGTTAATCCTTGTACCCAGTCAATGTGGGTTTATCCAGAAGTGGGAACTTGTTGGAAAGCGGATAGGTAGACATTCGTTGGACCCCTGAAGGCAATAGGCCGGACTGTCACTTGCTTGGATTTCCGAAAGGGACTTGAACGGCACATGTGGATGTTTTCCCCTACTCAGTGTGAACTCAGTTAATCCTTCCAGGGGGAGAAGGCCAGGCATCCAGTTACACAGGAAGGCTTCCTGCCGAAGGCAAAAACAATGTTACAGAGAAGCAAAGGCTCAGGTTAGACTCAGCTAAACTCAGCAGCTGGGGAGTACCCAAAGCTGGCAAACTCTGGTCCCGGTGGTGACAGTCCCGCAACAAATACTCTCTCAGTAATGATCCAGCGAGCGCCTTGGGTGTGCAGGAGAGCCAAGTAAGGACAGGCACCACTGCAGGTGGTGGGAGGAGAAAAAACACAAACAACCCACACAAGAAGCTGGATCCTAACAGTGTCCCTCTGCCTGGACTTCATTCATGTTTTCTTATGAATTCAACTGATCTGTATCCTCCTGTTTCTCTGCAGCGTTGTGCACAGAGGAGTGTGTCCACGGTCGCTGCGTCTCTCCTGATACCTGCCAGTGTGAGCCCGGTTGGGGGGGGCTGGACTGCTCCAGCGGTGAGTACAGAAAACCTGG
Source organism: Cyprinodon brontotheroides (assembly GCA_018398635.1). Lineage (NCBI taxonomy): Eukaryota > Metazoa > Chordata > Actinopteri > Cyprinodontiformes > Cyprinodontidae > Cyprinodon > Cyprinodon brontotheroides. The sequence goes on along the minus strand of JAGKQL010000005.1, from coordinate 4,830,612 downwards.
GAAGACTCCCAAAGCTGGAGGCATCAGAGTTCATTATGAGGAGAGCATGGCCTGCACATGTGGGGTCTCTGGTGGGGGGTCAATGCCCATCACATTTCCTTTTATTTATGTATAGAACATTTTACACACCCAGAGGGACATAATCGAGGAAACCAAGACATATATGAGGCAATAAAATACAGAAAATACAGTAAAATAAATAGACCAATAGCAGCAAAGATGATGGAACAGGAAGAAGTGTTTAGGAATACGAGGAAGGAATAGACGACGAGCCGAGCAGAAATAACGTTCAGCTTCTAGAAGGTAACAGTTCTGTTCAACAGCGCTATTCATGCAGTCAGACCATGCTATATAAATACTAATATTTTTGTATTATCTGTGTTTAATTATGTTTTTGGGATTTTAGGGATTTGAGAAAAATAGAACTATTATCGTAATATTTAAATCATTAAGCAAAAGTTAGGAACAATAGTTAGTTTCAACAACTGGAATGTAAAAAAAAAAAAAGTTAACTTGTGTAAAAAGATTTCCAAATTGATAAATTCCAATCTTTGCCCCAAATAAATAATTGCTGCCTGAATAAAGGTTAAAACATCCACTCATCTTCTAGACCTGCTGCCTGGGGAGGGGTCGGTACACTTTGGGTGAGAGGCTGGGCACACCCTGGATAGCTGTAGCTCTGGATAGCTGTATACATATATAGCTGTATACATATGTATGTATGTATATATATATATATATATATATATATATATATATATATATATATATATATATAATGTGTGTGTTTTATAGTGTATATTTATGTGTGTATATATCTGTGTTTGTGAACGATGATAGTCTCTGTTTATTATTCTCAGGTTGTGAGCTTTGAATAAACTATAATGGTTGATTTGTGTCATAAAGTGAATTAGATGTTCGGAACCATTGATCAGTCATGACAGCAGGTAGGAAAGATAAAGAAAGCAGCTGCATAAACAGCTTCACGGTTTTTATCACATTAAATGGTGCAACCTGCACCTTCTGCAGGAAAGATTAATGTTAAAAAACTGGTAAATGATTAGAGGGCCAGACAGTGATTAAATCCATAGCCTCCCCAAGATCTCTGATGATGAGTAAGACAAATGCATGAGGGCCTGGTGGCCGGGTTTTTACCCATGGAACCCGGCCGGGCCCTAAGAGAAAACATGGGTCCCCCTTCCAATGGGCTTACCACCTGTAGGAGGGGCCAATGTGTGATGGATAGCAATTCGAGGGAAGGGAATTTGGCGTTCCTGATCTTCGGGCTGAAGAAGCTGGCTCTTGGGATGTGGAATGTTTTCTCTCTGGTGGGGAAGGAGCCTGAGTTAGTGCAAGAAGTTAATTAAAAAAGGGGACCGGAGGGTGTGTTCCAACTACAGAGGAATCACACTCTTAAGCCTCCCTTGTAAGCTGTATTCCGGGGTTCTGGAAAGGAGGGTCCTTCGGATAGTCGGATCTCAGATTTAAGAGGAGCGTGTGGTTTTCATCCTGGCGGTGGAACACTGGATCAGCTCTACACCCTCCGCAGGATCCTGGATGGTGCATGGGAGTTTGCCCAACCAGTCTACATGTGTTTTGGGGATCTGGAGAAGGCATTAGACCGTGTCCTTTGGGGGGTCCTGTGGGGGGTACTCCGGGAGTATTCATTTAGTCCATCTTTTCATACAGTAAATGAACATTTCCATTCCATTAAGTGCAGCAGTGATCAAATTTAAACAGTTTGGGAGGAAAAAAAACATGTTGCAAAAACGCATTGATATGGATGTTTAGAGCATTAAAATATGTGCAAATACAGTATGCAGTATTTTTGGTTTGGTGTTATCAGTATCAACATTCAGCTGCATTATAGCGGTTTGGAAGAAACTGTTTTGGAATCTGCTGGTCCTGCATTGAATGCTGCAAAGCCGTTTCCCAAGGGGCAGCAGGGAGAACAGTCCATAGTGGGGGGGTGAGGGGTCATTGATGATATCACAGGCTCAGGACATGCAGCGCTTGGACAAAATGTCTTTTATGGAGGGAAGAGAAGCCCCGATGATCCTCTCTGCTGTTCTTAGCACTCTTCTCTGTATAAAAAATACTTTGCGCAATTTATAAATGTGTGTTACAGACCCTGGTTGCGTGCACTGAAGTGTATATGAAAATAAAATAATGAATCTCAATCTATTTAATAATTTTCTAAAATGGCATTTTAAATAGGGCTATAGGCTTATTGGTCTTTTGTCAAAAAAAAAAAATAAAATAAAATAATATTACTTACTCCCTGTTTGAGCTTCCAACTGCCCTGTATACATCAGGTAAGAGGTATTTAAGCAATTCTGTGACATTTCTGCTAAAATATTAATAAAAAAGGATTTCGAAGTTTTTTTTGTCAAGGGTATTTTTCCCATACATTCACTAGACCTTAATAATGAAATTAATTCTGCTAAGAAAAACAGACTAGTTTTTAGCCTTTAAATGAACTGGTATCAAGTACATTTGCCTTGTTTTTAAAGCCTGTTGTATGCTTGTTTTGAGCAAATAATTGGTTAGAGGTTATTTAATTCTAAGCAATAATCATGACTAATAAATGAGAATGCATTGCTTAAAACAAGAGAAAAAATGTATTAAACAAGTAAAAGAAAAATAGATTTTTTATACTTTAAGTTTTTTTGGATGCTTACACTGGAAAAAATCGGAAATCTGGATAAGTAATTTTTTTCTTAAAAGTAGTGCATTTTCTTGGATTGAGGAGGAATTATTAGGGCATTTTGCCAATGGAACAAGACTATTTACACTTAAAATAAAAAAGAGAAAAGAAACATGGAAGTACATTTAATGCTTATTTCAAGAGGTGCATATTATATAATTATCTTATTTTAAAAGAGTAAAATAACTCATTCCATTGGCAAACTATCTCATTTACCCACTGAAATTAAATTTAGAATAAATACACTTAATTTCAGAAATTTTTTACTTATTTCTTGATCGTTTTTGCAGTGTACTACTTGGATATTATGTTCTTGTTTTAAGAAATCTTTACCAAGTCTCATTTACTTGCTGCACTGGCAGATTATTTTTGCTAAAAATAAGCAATAATTCAATTTAAAACACTATTTTTAAATCTGCATTTTTTAGAAGGCATTTTTTGTTGTGTAGCTCTTTAGTAAACTGGAACCAATTAATCATGCATGAAAAAGGCACATCATTGCTTAAATTAGAGGTAATATTTATCCTTAATTTGAGAATTTAATTAATGAGAAAAAGTCGTGCCAATGGAATGAGTATTTTTACTCTTAAAATAAGATAATTAGATAATATGCACTTGGAATAAGACAATGCTATTATGTTTTCTTATTTTAAATCTAAATAGTCTTCTTTCATTGGCAAAATGTATCTTTTATCTCCTCAATCCAAGAACAAATGCACTTATTTTAAGAAAAAAATTACTTATCTGGATTTAGATTTTTTCCAGTGTAAAAGCCATATTGCTCCAGTTGTGAAAGTAACATCAAGAAAAAAGATTTTAAGAGGATAATTTTCTGTGCTCTCTGCCAGACAAGACAGGAAAAAACAGGAGAAAACAAACACTCAGATCAGGATCTCTGTCTCCATGTCATGTTCAAAAGTACTTCCAGTTTCCATAAGTCGAAAGGTGAGGGATTTGGAAAAGTTCTAGCTGTTTTCTTGTCCTTAGTTCTTACATTTTCATCATGATGGCATGTTGGTTTATGGAAGCTTAATATTTTCCATGGGCTTCAGCTGCTGCCAACTGATTTTTTATGATTTGTTGCTAGTTGCTTTTTTAAAGAAGACTAATGAACTTTTTTCAGTTATTTCAGGCTTTGGTAAAAAAAAACAAAAACATGTGCAACCTCTCATCCCTTTGCAGTAATGGTCTTCTAAGCCCCTCCTACTTTCAAAGCACTCAGATATCAGGTGTTGAATTTTAGTTGAATTTCATATCATTATGAAACTGATTTATGTAGTTCAGGTTGAGTCAAACTACTACGAATATGAGAAATAAGTGAATTATTTCAACAGGTTTATTTTATTATTTAGCATATTTAGAATTTTTCATCACTTACTTTCATCTCGGCGTTATTCCTCCCCTAACAGCCTGTTTCAAAGTATGACTAAATATGCAAATTATGTGATGACACCATCTAGACAGCCAATAGCTAATAGGCTGAGTTCAACATTAAGTTTGTCCTAATATTTATCTCTGTCTTTAACCCTTTAAAGCCCGATCCAAGAATAAAACAAAACAGAAAATTACTTGTTCTTGGTTTGAATTCCTTATTTGGCCTTTTAACAAAATATGTAAAAAGAAAAAGCAGAGAATACGTTTTGATATTAATAATTTATTACTATCGCTTATAAGTCAAGATTATTTTTTATGTGTAGTCTTCTGCCCTCTGTTATCAGGTATATCTGATTGTGTACACATAGGATGCTGAGTTTTTACCATTAAATTATGCAAAAAGGTTTCAGACACAAAACATTTCAGAAATCGTATGTATCAAATATGATACATTTGGCATTACAGGGTTAAGATAATCACATCCTTCTTATATGTTTCTCAAAAGGAAGGCTTTAGTACTTCTAACACGAATCAATAAAACATTGTTTCACAAATACCGATAGGGTTGAACAGGAATCTAAACACCTGCAAGGACATTAAAATGTCCCTCAGACATGGCTGACTCCATGAAATAAACTATGATGAAGGCATCTGCCCTCTTGTTTAAACTGGTCATGATCACAGTGAGATTTCACAATAACTAGAAATAGCAAGAGTCAAGAATACTTGATGTCTTTGTTGGAGGCAAAGATTGAAAGTTGGAGGAGACGCTCTGCTCAGAATGCACAGATGGGATGAGTCCAATTCACTGTAAAGTAAAGAAATAACCCGACATGAATGAAGATGTGGAGAGTTTAACCACAGATATTCCTGACATCATCAATCCCCTCCCACTCACCTGAGAAAGCACAAACAGCCGCTGTGATTACATCATCAATGCTTGTGAACGGTTGGCTCACACCACTTCTCCCTTGTTGCCTCGTCGATCAGCACATATCTTCCCTCCCAGGTTGTCATGACGCAGGCAAAGTACGGACCGTCCAGGAGCAACAACACCAATCCAACCATGGTGGGAATGAAACTGGAGGTGGAAAAGGTTCTACAGCACAATGCTTTGCACCTGCATCCCTGGATGATCAGCACCTGGAGTATGGACACGACAAGAAAAGGCTTTGTTCCACCTGGGGTCACAGGGACACTGGAACTCCATCTCCACTAGCCTCTCTAGTCCTACAAGGATGAAGCCCAAAGCCACAATGGATGCCAGGGCGCTCTTGCTAATTCGAGCTTTAGCTCAGAGAGCCACTATATACGTTCCATACTGAACTAACAGAAGAATGAAGGCAGACTGTCAGCAGGCTATTCTTGCAGAATAAAGGCATCTAGGGTGTATTTCATCCTCCAGTTAATTGTCACAGTACTGCTCTGATTGGCTTTAAGAAGGGAGGGTGTGCCAATCGCTCAACATTCCCCCAGCTGATTGCTTTATTAGATAACTGAAAAAAGTGATAACCCATAAATAAATGGGGGGAAGATATTTTCGCAGTGGAGAACACTCATGATCTGACAAATGTGAAAACGCAGAGCACTGTTAAACTAGAGTAACTTTATTCAAACAGTTTGAAGTGTTTGCAAGAGGAACCAATACCAGAGTGGTTCTGCCCTCTCAGCAAACAGCTCCGTTTTTCACACACTTGTTTTTATTCACCCATAAATGTGTTGCAGCCCGAGGTGTGGATGCGCCCTGCTCTTGTTACAGATTGCTTCCTCTTCAGACTCGTCATCAGGAAGCAGAAAGGCCTGATCTAATATTTCCTCAGAGGTTTTCAAGCACGTCTCTATACTGATACACTCAAAGGTACAAAGCAGCAAAAGCCTCATTCTTTTCCATTCAGTTTATGACCTCAACCAAGGAGCTTCTGTCTGTCTGTCTGTCTGTCTGTCTGTCTGTCTGTCTGTCTGTCTGTCTGTCTGTCTGTCTGTGTACAGGATAAGGTGCGCCCTCAGTACAGACATTAACTTTAGGTGGAAGTCAAAATTTATCGGGGGGACATGTCATCTGAGGTCCCAATTCAACCAGATCATCCAGTCAGATTGGTAGAAAGTTTTCTATCTGAGGAAAACCAACTGATTGCACCCAGTCATTAACTTTGCAGGGTTCACGTAGGTAGAGACGGTAGACCTTTTTTTCTCTGCCCAGCTTTAACTATTACATTAGAAAAGCTCCATAGAAATAGCAGAATTCGGATCCAGTTACTGAATTTTGCAAAAAAAAGCATTTTTTTACGCTAAGTTCAGATTGTTTTTGACTTTTCAAAAAAGCAGGAATGGAGTAAAGTAGAGCTGGAAACACCAAGATTTTCCTCACATGACTGTTCAGCTGTTTCCTCTGGAGCTGGCATCCTGAATGCATCACTAGAGTCACACTTCTCTGTGTCTCTATGAGCCTATGCTAATGCTAGTTGACATGATAAAGTCTGTTAAAACACATTCAGTAAATCGTTGGTCCACCGTTGATCTGTGGTTTGGCTAGTTTGCTAACTCTACTTCTCACTTCTGCCCAGTGCAACATAAACATTTGATGACATCACCCTTTGCATGGCCTCATTAACTCGCTTCAACGGACAGAAATGCAAAAAAGTCACATTTTCCTTTTTTGACTTTTAAGAGTTTTCTCAAAATGTGAATCTTATTCGGACTGAACGCGGCTGCTGTCTGCCGCTAGATCCAAAGCTGGGACCTATGTTCTGGAAAGTTGATATCTGAGGCCTCGCGGAGAGTTTATGTTCTTTTTGTTGTTGTTTTGTTAAAGTCATCAAAATCTAAGATGGGGTGTCAGCATCTGGCTCCAGGTGGGTTGATTGTCTTCACAGCTTTGAAAATGAATGAAATGTTGCTTAACGGTTTTCTGATGGAAGTGGGACAGGCAGGTTGTTGCCCTGATGGGCTGGATCTGCAGCAATGCATCTGGAGCTCAACACTGAAAGACTTTCCAAGTTTAAAGATGTTTTGTTTCCAATTCAATAAGCTTTTTCAATTTAAAATGTCAGAATTGGCATTGAGTTTGAGGCTTTATAGTGTGGACCAAAAACAAAGTCTTGTTTTGGCCTACAAAATATGGGAGAAATGGGAGAACATGTCCGCCCCTAAGGAATGGTGAGCTTCCACTGGATTTTGATGAATGTGTCACCTACATATGTAAACCAGTGACTTGGTGCTGTTCTTCTGGCTACCATTGGTGACACGGGAGATCCCATGGCACAACTATGCTTCTCTCTGTAAAATTTATCCTTGAACTTGAAATCATTTGTAGAAAGACAAAGGTCCAATATGGTGCAGATCTGGTCCGGAGTGAAATTAGTCCTGATGTTTAGGTCACTGTCTTATTGAAGACGTTTGCTAATGGTTTCCACTGCCTCTGTTTATAGGTATGCACGTGAAAAGAGAAGAAACATCAAAAGACACCAGGGTTTCTCCTGGCTCCATCTTTAAATGTTTGACTTTGTTTGCAAAGTCTTTGGAGTTTTCTATGTGATGGGGCTTGTTTCCCACCAAGGGGGCTAAAATATTATTAAGCTGTTAAGCAATGTTATATGTTACTGAGTTAATGCTGCTGACTATGGGTATGAGTTTTTTTTACTTCCTGTGAATTTTTGGGAGTCCATTTAAGCATGGAATGTCCTCCCTTGAATATAATCTAAGAGAAACTAAACGGTTGATTACCTTGTCTTTTTCTAGTTGTTTTAGGTAGTCCCAAAACACACCTGCATCCAATCTGACAGAAAATGGTGCCTTAGAGGTCGTGGCGTTAGCGCTCATTGAAAATCAATGGGGATGATTTCCTGCAGGGGGAAGCGGAACTGGGCTGCTTAGTGGCACAGTGGGTAGCACTGCTGCCTTGCAGCAAGAAAGTTCTGTGTTCAATTCCCGGCCCAGTGTCTTCCTGCATGGAGTTTGCATGTTCTCCCTGAGAATGCATGGGTTCTCTCTGGGTACTCGGCTTCCCCCACAGTCCAAAAACATGACTGTTAGGTTAATTGGCTTCTAAATTCTCCTTAGGTGTGTGTGTGTGCGTGAATGGTTGTGTGTCTTTGTGCTCCTGCGATGTACTGGCGACCAGCAATTCACCAGCATAATACAGCACAAATCTGTATAGATCTGCTCATCCTGGCAAGCCGGAGCCTCTCTATACGCAGTCAGTGTGACATGGAAAAAACATCTAACCATAGATTAAGAAGTTGTAGTCAGCCAGTGACTTCAGGGGTTTATAGTTACTGGAACAGATTTAGAATATACTGGTAACCAGTTAGGCTTATAAATGCAGTTACCAAGTAAATGGAGATTAAACGGAGTCCTAATAAGGGCAGAAACTTGTTTCCCCTCGATGTTTACCTGTTGTCATTGCCACAGCAGAGATTTGGTAAATCTTTCCGGGTGACTTTACGTCTCATCCTTTGTTCATCAGGACTCCATCCAAGGTGTTCTATTTAATCTGCAGGTTGGAAACAGCATTTTTATCCCAGCTCACCCCCTGCCTCAAAAACACAGTGAATCTTTCCTCTGCGGCAGATGTTGTTTGTTACCCAAAGCTCAGAGTTTGTTTTCTGATATCAGTGGATTTGTTTTCCCCTGATCACATTTGTCTCACACGGTTCAGTTCCTCTCTTTAATCCTTGAAGCTTCTTTAGTGTCGCCTCCTTCATGATGTTTGCTGCTTGCTTGAATTTAGCTGTAATATGTACCAATAAAGGCTTAATGTTTCTCTACTGGAGTCTGGCTGCTTGGAATCATGAAGCTGCTTGATTAGTTTGTAGACGAGGCAGATCCAGTGGTGATCACTGATTAGTGATTTTTAAACAACAAAATAAAGCATTGGATTTCTACTGTGCTGGAGGAGTTTTAGCACAAAACTCTCTTTTTATCTCATTCTGGAAGTTTCATGTGTAGCTTGAAGGTCCATCTGGTGTTCCTTCATTAGAATACTTCCTGCTTTGCTGTTTTCTGACTACTGCTTCCTGTTAAGTCCCAGTTTGTTCCCAGTTTATCATGAGAACCCGTCCTAGGAAGCTTAAAACTCTTAAAGGTCCAAGCTTTTTTAAAATAATATGTCTGCATTGGTGCAGAACAACAAAATTATTATTTAAAGGGAAACACAGTTTGTTTGTTGTTTTTGCTACATCAGGTGCTTGATTTTTACGTTATTTACATCATGTTCTACTCACCCATATATGAATTTTTTGTGTCATTTGGAGCTATTCTGAAGATATTCCGCTAGGTTATATCCAAGTAACGCCTTCCTATGGGCAACAAACGACTTGAAGGCACAAACTAAACTGCTCTTAATTTATTCTTTTTTGTTTCGGCCAGCATTCAACATGTAGGCTAATCACTGTCCCACAGACATCCGAGGTTATATTTTTATATTTATATCTTTTTAAAAATGAAACGGAGTGTGTATGACGCCATCCGCGCATGGCGCGGCGCTACCGTTCATTCTTCCTGTCCTACTGAGCCGCTAAGTTAGTTTTAGCCTACATGCCTGGAAGACGCCTAGTGCTACTCGCTACCACAGATGATCTCACTTCCAAATGGAATTGAAAGATTCAGAGATTCAGGCCCCGGCCCACACGAAGACGAACCCTGGCCTAAACGCACAAATTTTTCACCAAACCAGCCTCTCATCCATATGAAGCCGGCGTTTCGGGGTCTGTAAACCATCTTTTTTTTTTATTCAGCCTTCAGAGTGGGAAGAGCTCTCGAAAACGCCGCTGCTGCTTCATCTTTACGCCTCTAACCGCATATTTTTACACGCGATGCGCCATAGCTGCCGCTTCTAAACACGCGATGCGACACACACATCACAACAACAATGGCTCCGCACGCTGTTGCTAATGCTACTCACCCCTGCTGTCGGCTTACAAACAGAATCTTCTTCTTCTGAATATCTCCAGGAAGAACAGAGCAATATCGGACGCACATAGTTCAGCACCTGACTTGACTGAACTACGTCAAAATGGACCAAGCAGGGCAACCATGTATAAATATTACTGCGCATGCCCAACATTTCGTCGCCTATTTTTGCTTTTGGCACCACAGCGCCACTTACAGGCCTTGCATTACATTTTGCAGCTGCTTTCATGCATTCGCGGTGGGACGCTCACATTTATTTTACGCCTCCGTCTTTTACGGCAAACGCTTTGGAAAATATCAGCGTTTCGTGTTCGCTTTGACTTTGTGTGGACGGGGCCTCAGAGCTGCATTTGCCAGGCCCAGGCTGCCTGTCACAACTCCAGCCCGGGCGCCCGGATGACGTCATACCTACTCCGCTTTGTTTCTTAAAAAATACAAATAACATATAACCCGGATCGGTATGCGGCAGACCAGTGATTCGCCTACATGTTATGAATGCTGGCTTACCATAAAGAATAAATTATGAACAGGGATTTAGGGTTTGTTGCCTTTAAGTTGTTGCCCAAAAGAAGACGTTACTTGGATATAATCTAACGGAATATCTTCAGAATGGCTCCAAATGACACAAAACTCATATGGATGAGTAAGAACATGATGGAATAACGTAAAATCAAGGGCCCAATTTAAAAAAAACAGGTGAATTATGCTATATACAAAGTTGTTTCACACATTTTGACGGGTACAGTATTCATAAATATTTAATAGTGGTTATGCTGCCGCCGTGGACACGAGAAGGATCTGCACTAGATCTCAGATTCAAGTAAAAAAAAAACAGGATATAGGAGGATGAACAGCTGTATGATCTTGGTACTGATGACCGGCTTAATGGTTCATTCCATTCACCTGCTTAGCTCCGCCCAGTTTCTTTTAACTGTTCATCCGCCTCCACCTCCCTCGCTGTATGAGGGTGCACCTGTCCCGGGTCAAGCCTTTTGTAACCTCTAAGCTGGCAAAAAGTAAAAAGGTTGTAAAAAGAGGGGGGGAGCATGATTGCACCACCTAATGTCCAGCAGGAGGTGAACTAGCTCTCTGCTTTAAATTAAATCTAGTTTCATTCTATTTATTAAATGCTGCCTCCTTTTTTTTTCTTACCTTTGCCTGTTTTTACAAAGCAGCAATAAATCTACAAAAATCAGAAAAAGTCGAAAGTCAGAAATATATCATCAGACCAACAAATTTCATAAGTTCAGTGCAGGGCAGGATCTTCTTATGGTAACGTTTATTACTTTCATCACAGATTCAAGATGAAAGAGATTTTTACCAAGGTACAAATTAATGTTGTTTGGTGATTTTGTTGCGGTAACATTGGCCTTTGTTTGTGGAAGGCGGCTGCCTGAGTTCCCTCAATCGCCCAGTGAGCGTCGCGCTGGAAAAATAAAGCTAATTAAAGCCAGTTCACCGGTATACTATTAAAAACTTTCGCGCAGCGACTGTCTGGGTGAAGAAAAACAGCTTATCCATATGCAAAGGTTCTGCGCCCGCTGCTCTCAGCTGGAAAATACGAACTTAGCCATCAATTATGCATTCCCCTGCGAAGCATTGAGTGGTAATCAGTATGGCTGAATCACAAATTAATGCCATTAGGCGCATCGGCATTGTTGAAGTTGAGCAGGTTTGTTTACCGACGCGGCAGCTCAAGGGAAAATATTTCGCCAGGACCGGTTTTACGCGCTGCCGATTAAAGAACACAAGAGGAAGCGAACCTGCGAAGCGCAAGAGGAGGAAAAGCCAAATGAGCATATCCTCGCGTATTTTGATTATAGTAGGAAATTATTGAAGAAAATCAGGTGAAGGAGGAGATGCCTGCTGGGCTTATGGTAGGGATCACAGAGGAAATCCAGCGCAGGAGGATGATGCTGCGTTAGGGTGTAACAGATTAATGCGCAGAGTAATGGGGTATCATCCCTGAATAATAAAATTCCGTTATGCATGGTATGCGACTGAACCATGCCCCAATGCGGGTATCCAGATGCGGCTTTCGGTTTGGCTTCGCTAATCCGTCAGGCTATCCGTTAAAGAAATTTGCGACCCGTTCGCTGGCGAACGCCAATCGGCGTTAAAGCTTTAAAAGTGGGTTGAGTATAACGCGAAAGCCGCTGATTCAATCAAAACATGGCGGCTTCAGCCGGAAACAATTAAGCATTTGTGGCCGAAGTTATGGGTATTTCGCCAGTGAAAGAAGCAAACGCTCTGGAAGCACTGGGGAAAAGATGTTTTGTTAAACACAAATGACTCATTTAATCAATCAAAACATTATGGAGACATTCAATTGAAAAATGTACGCAATTACGGCGCGCAGGGAATAGAAAAGTTTAAGATGAGGAAAAAGAAGCAAATAATTTTCCTTGTATAATGAACAACATGTTCAGCCATCAGTATCTGCTCACCATCTCTAAATGAATCAAACAGCAGAGGATTTAAGCAGCATCTCCGTTTGCTTCCTCTGGTTTTCATCTAAATTAATCCATCAGAGCTGGATTCCTGCTGATGGAAAAGGACATAGAAATATCCTCACGACCTCAGACAGACATGAGCAGAGGAGCTCAGAATAAGGAAGCTGGTGAACGGGGCTGTGTTCACTTTACGCTTCAGGGTAAACCGCAGGGCACCGCCGCTTACTTCTGCGTTGGGAAAAGCACGCCGCTGATCGCTCCGTCTCCTTATCGCCTGGTGTCACTGTGCAGCTCTGAGCTGCAGATCCATCACAGCGCAGCTCGGCTTTCCATCAGCATTGGTATGCGTGTGTTCCCTCATGCTTTCACTATTTCCATCCCGGATAAGAGATCAGTCTCTGCAGGAAACGGCTCATGGTTAGCTCACATTCCTAAAGCCGGGCAGATGGTCTGTCTTCAGTCATAGGTTTTCTCTCCTGATCTGATGTTTCATTTCTCTTGGTACCACCCTTCTGAGGTTCTGAGCCAGAACCAGTTCGCCAACCTGTAACAGGACCATGGAAGAGGGTTGGAATTTAGAAGAATCAGCATCAGAAATACTTTAATAATCCCAGAGGGAAATTACTCTCATGATTAAATTAAGGGAAGAAAAAAAAAAACCTGAACAGTAAAATCAAAAGTATTAGATTTTTTTGTGCATCTTTTCACATTTGACAAAAATATATGGTCCTGAAAAGTGTTGAAGTGCACCCAGTAATAGTTGTTTCACATTAGTCATACTTCTAACCAGGAGCCATTTTAGACTTTTAACATTTTCATATATAAGTGTATGTTGTAATAATGTACAAAAAAACACCCTATAATCCAATTTCCTGTTAGTAAACATTAATCCTCTTTTTAGCAAAGGAATCATGATTTTCTGCATCTGAAAACTCAAATAAATAACGAGCTTCCAATTAAAACTTTCTGATCATTTAGAAACTTGCTTTGGATCCATAAATCATTGATTTTTCCTCCAGCTATAAAGTTCCAGAAATATGCAACTAAAAGCAGCTTTACTAATTATAAAAAGAGAAGCAAACTGATGCAGGTAGAATATTTGAAGATCAGATAGGTAATATGATATGGTGTCAAATATTTACTAATTGTCTTATGATGCATCCTGTAACATCTGATTTAAGATTTAAAGAGCACAAACATGGAGGCTGCGAATGCAGCTCTGATGCTGCAGGTTTTTCATTAAGAGCACAAAGTAGGACAAAATAAGAGACTAATTATAGGTTATTTTTTATTGTTCTATGTAGATTAGCTTTCTACAAATCTTGCAAGTAAAGTTCTGGGAATAAAATATTTTTCTTACAGTCTTAAATACTATAATACAATATGAATAATTAAAATATTAAATCCCTCACATGCATTCCTCCTATTAGAGTTGCTACCTGGTTTATTTTTACATAAAAGCATTATTTCCTGATTGTTGTATGGTTTTGATTTTTTTTTGTGCTTTTAAATCTGCTGTATTTAAGATGTTGGCAGCGGATAAACTGTTGTGGATTTACAGATTAAGGGTGGTTTACTCCAGCGGGTGGGTTCCTCCGCTTTGGAAAACATTGGTTCATGAAACACAGCAGATAAAGAAGTTGCAGGAGGGAGAGCAAGCAGCTTTACAAGGTGAAATTCTTTGTAAGAAGACCAGAGAAAGGCAAGGCGACAGGTTGGATTTGGACGTGACAGGATTCCTGAGTTTTCGATCCCCGCCGGTGCAAGGGCAGAGTCTACACAGTCCTGAACGGGAAGGGAAGGTCATCCCTCCTTTGGGAGACAAAGAGAAGCCAATTTCAAACCTGCAGCAAGCAATTGAGTCCAGGAAGGCATGAAGTAAGCCAGCAGCAGGAGCTGATAGGCTGCTGGGAGCTGAAAAGGAGCAGTGGCCCTCCATGAAGATTACCTCCTGTAACAATTAGACGCCAGCGCTCTCTCTCCTTCCTTATTTAGTGTTTTTATCGAGGAGTCGTCGAGTTCAAGGGCTTCAGCAGGAGCGCCTGAGTCCCGCAGGACGTGCTAGTGTTTTACATTTCCCCTGCAGTAAAGTCAACCAGAAAGTTAAACTGATGAAGTTAATTAGAGGAGAGGAGACAAAGCATCTCTTCACAGGACAGGTACTCATGTCCTGCATGCAAACCCTGCCAGACATTGAATATCAGAAGCTGATGTAAAAACATACCTGCTGCTGCTGCTGAGCTTCTGTCTGATTCCTGCTGAACAAACTGAACATCTGATGGTCTCATCTATGGCCGGGCTCCTCCTCAGCCTTACTGCTGTTTGTTTGCCTCCTGTTTTCCAGGGTTTTTCAATGTTGTTGCTGTTGAAGTCAATCTGCAGCTGAATAAAGATTCCTCCTGCTGAGCCGCTCTGTGCTTCCAGGCAGGACTCTCTAATTAACCTGTTTATACGGAACTCCATTAATGCCAAACAAGTGCAGGAGAAAAATGCTCCAGCTGCAATGAACCGGAATATTCTGGAAATATTCTGACCTGCACAGGTTTAGAATTATACATAGATTTTTTTGGCTTGAATCTGAGGAAAGTAAGATGGAGAAGTAGTCATTTCTCAGGTATATCATGAAGGAAATGCCTGAGCTCCGCCTCTTTAACATAATGTTTCTATGGGTTTAGAATCCACTAGTAATAAGCAAAACATGGCTGCGCCTGTAGGCAGGGCTTGATAAAGCTCGCGACGACTCCACAAAATATGCCGCCTAGAATGCTACAAATTAGGCAACGATCCTGCATCTACTTAACCTGAATATATTTGTTATTCAATCAATCAATCAATCAATCAATCAAATTTATTTGTATGGCCCTTTACAATAGCCAAATGGTACCCAAAGTGCTTTACAAAGCCATAAAACAATACATAACACATATAAAACATACAGATCTAATTAAAAGTGCTGTAGTGGTGCAGTGCTGCAGGACAAAGCCTTCCAGAGGTGCATAGAAAGGAGCAGACAGAAGGAGGACACCTAAGAGACAGTATTATCCTAGTCAGAATTAAATGCTAATTTAAAAAGTGGGTTTTAAGCTTTGTTATTAATTAAACTTTACAATAACAGTAAAACAAGGTAGATTTAGTCAGCTGTCATGAACCTCAGTAACTATGTTTTTGTCACACGTAACTCTATTATCTCCAAAATCCTTTTGTGAAAATTACAATTATATTATTATACCATTTAAACATTGAAAACACAAGATCAAAATAACACTCTAAAATACTATGGTTACGTTAAACTGCACAGATAGATATGAAAGTTACTTTGATGTACAGGTAGGGGGCCCTTCCTGTTTACAGCTGTCCAAATGTGCAGGTGCGCTCTGAGGTCGTGGAGATAAATTTTTAACCTGACTCCGCCAGATTTGCTCCACATATCCATCGGAAACCTTCGGTTGAAGTAATTTTGGGAAGGGGCGAAAATACTGTAGCTGATTGGCCTATGTTAATGATAGACGGGCCAAATAAACCAATCAGATCAGCTAAACATATGATGTACTAACAGGCAGGCTACTCTTGCCGAAACTAGTCACGTGGGAGAAGAGCAAAAACATCTTTTCCTCTGAGAAAAGCCTCCAGAGCAGTGTTTTGCTCTTCTTTTCAGTGAAGAAATACTCTGTAATTCCGATAAAACTTTGCTCGATAGCCACGCCAACACTAGTTTCATCGAAGCTGAACTGTCACCGCTACTCGCTGCGTCCACACCTCAACCGCTACAAAGCCGCCAACGCTCAAGCTTTCGATTGGACGCTCGCTTGGTGAACGTGCTCCAAATTTTCTTCCTGCTTTAACGTAGAGTCTCCAGATTGATCTGCTTGAGTGAAACTCCTTGAAAGCTTGTGAGATCAGGATGGTCTCACGAGGGCTATGTAAACACCACCTCACAGGTCAAAAGGGCACAAAAGTGCTTGGAATTCCTAACAGCCTTCTACAGAAGCACCATAGAGAGCGTTCTGACCATTGTGTGGTGTGGAGGCTGCAGTCCCTCAAATTGGAAGAACGTGAGAAGAGTGGTGATAATCAATGACCCTCACACCCCCACCATGGACTGATCTGTTCTCCCCGCTGCCCTCTGGGAAGAGGCTACTCAGCATTCGATGCAGGTCCAGCAGATTCTACAACAGATGAGTTAGAGTGAGGATGCCATGCCAACTGTCAAGCATGGGGGTGGCAATATCATTTTGTGTAGAAAATAGAACAATGAACACTTTACTGTTTTCACCTTAAAGACGCCAACATTAACTGGGAAATTGTTCCCACAGGGTAAAAGAATGTTAACCTGACTCCCGGCCAGATGGATTTGCTCGCGCATATCCATCTGGAAACCTTCCGTTAGTAAGTAATTTTGGGAAGGGGAAAAAAATAGATGAGTTAGCTGATTGGCCTATGTTGAGGTGATAGACGGGCCAAATAAACCAATCAGATAAAGCTAAGCATATGACGTAAACAGAGGCCTACGACGAAGAGGAGCCAATTGATAGATCAAACTCTTGCGAAAACCAGTCAGGGAGAAGAGCAAAAACATCTTTTCCTCTGAGAAAAGCCTCCAGAGCAGTGTTTTGCTCTTCTTTCAGTGAAGAAATACTCTGTAATTCCGATAAAACTTGCTCGGGATAGCCACGCTTAACGCTAGTTTCATCGGCTGAAGCCACCATGTTCTTTAGACTGAACTGTTCGCGCCTTCTTGTTGGCGTCACACCTCAACCCGCCTCAAAGCCAACGCTGATTGGGCCGTTCGTTTGGTGAACGCTGGAAGTTTTAAAATGGCAGAACCAGTTTAAACTGGTCAACCAGTCCAGCCAATCAGAACACTCAAACCTCAGCCAGAATTGTGCCAAAGGGAGGAGCGCTCCAGATGAACCCTGCTACCATGACTACCGCTTTAAACAGATGGAAATGAAAAGGTTTAAACCTCCTTTGCTGCAGCCTGGACTCCTGTCTACCTGATGCTGTTGGAACACTGCGTTGCTATGGTGACGGGCAGTATCCTGTGTTTGTCTTACAGTCTCCAGATGTTTATTGGCTTCATTTCCAGTTTAAACGAAGCCTTGGCCCCAGTCCCTCCTGACCAGAAGCCGCCGGTTTGACTTAGGTAGCATAAAGAGAGCCTTATTTTTCCATCTAAGATACGGTTAGCAGAACCTCTGGCCCAAAGCCGGTCTCTACCATCCAGAATCTCTTCATTAGTGCTGACTGAGTCCGAACACAGCGAGTCAGCATTATTACCATAAGCTTGAGTGGACCCCCCAGGTCTGACCCATTCTGGCTGGGAGGTTAATGAGAGTTGGTGGAAACCTTTTCACCTCCTTCTCAGGTGCTTTCAACAGGAAAGGAATCTTTAAGTGAGTAGAAAAACGACCTCCTAAGAGCTGGAGTATTTTTCTGTGAAACCTTGTGTTCTGCTTTTCAGCAGTTTTAATTGTCTCATTAAGAAGCAAACAGAGAAAACCAGCTATTAACCATCAGAAGCCAAATATCTGCTGCTTTGGTTGGACATAAACTGGAACCTACCTCTTTAACGCTCCTCGTGAACCTGTGCGTCATGAGGCAGCTCAGACTTGTTGCCTGTCAGTGTAACTCGGAGGTCAGCTGTCATTACCGGCTCTGTTCTCTCCTGAACCCCATTCAGGAGAAAATTGGCCTTTTAATGACAAAGCGAATGTTTCATTGTCCTCCAGACGGAGTTCAGCAAGTCGTTTAGTGCAGCTTTGCATTGCAGCAGTAGCATCAGAGTGCCTATCATTATTGACATGCAGATGTTTAATGCATGGACCAGGAACTGAAGCAGCCAATCAGGATCAGTGCAGCAGATCAGGGCCTCACCGTAAACCTCCAGCTCTAAGGATTCTGAGTGTGTCTGCACTCACCAAGCAGTACCTGTTATCCCTGCTTCACCCCGAGGCTCCGGCCCCTCCGGACATCCATCCTCCCACTACGGTCCTGACTGTTAAAACCCAGCCCAGGGGGACCCGACTGTCCTGCTCAACACGAGCTCAACCTCACACACACATCCAGAGCTGACAAGCGGATTCTCTGTGCTGCCAAGTCCAATTAACGCCTCCAGCTGCATCAGCATGCTCCCCATGTTTGCTAGAAATTAATTTGCTAACAAACTTTTTAATCAAATTTTACCGCAGCCTCTGAGAGACTCCAACTCCCCGTCGCTGCCTCCGTCTATGACGATGGGAGGCCTACAGCAGCTGGGAGGCCGAGTTCTTCCTGCCGGTCCTGAGAAAAATGATGCTTCAGCATTTCCTGCCAGTCGGCTAAATTACAGCCAGCAGTCCAATCAGAGAGGAAAGCTGGACTCTGAAATGCCACTCTGCATATATTTTGTTAAAGGCGGTTATTTTCAGGATGCATTTGTTTCTGCTGTCAGGAAAGTCAAGGCGTCCTGCTCTTTTTGAGGTATGTGAATTTTATACCCAAATGTCAGAATCTTTTCTTAGTTTGATGAAAATGAAAAAAAATGGATGAAGCTGTGTGTTAGAGGAACCTGCTTCACGTTTATTTTTTCTGTGCTCCTGCTGCTGGAGGCTGACGTCTTCAGAAAGGTCAGACTGATTATCTGAACCTGCTTAGTTTTAGAGTCTAGACTTCAGGCTCCTGCTGATTCTCAGTTGATTCGTGCTCAGAAACCTTCAGAGGGTTTGCAAGTTCCTCCAGCCCCACCTCTGATCCGTCTGCTGTCCTACAGAACCAGCAGATAATCAGAGGTCATTAAGCAGCATCATGCTTTAAAGTTGCAAGGCAAACTGTTTGTAAAATCTATCTAGTTTCTTTAGATCATGGTCAGAGTTTAGATGGATTCAGGTTTTTTCAAAGTTAATCTACCTCCATACCTCTGATCTGACCTCTGACCTCATCAGGGAGTTTGACTGTTTCCATTAGTTTTTTGTTCTGCACTGGAAAAATTATCTAGAAATAAGAAATAATTTCTTAAATTAAGTGTATTTACCCTTAATTTGAGTAGGTAAATGAGATAGTTTGCCAATGGAATGAGTATTTTTACTCTTAAAATAAGACAATTAGATGATATGTACTTGAAATAAGACAATGCAATTGTGTTTTTTATTTGAAGTGTAAATTGTCTTGTTCCATTAAGGCAAAATGTCTCTTTTACCTCCTCAATCCAAGAACAAATGCACTTATTTTAAGAAAAAATGACTTATCTACATTTCGAACAGTTTCCTCTGTTATCACTCCACCACCAAACCTCACATCTGTATTTATTCTGCACTGGAAAAAATACAAATCTAGATAAGTCATTTATTCTTAAAATAAGTGCATTTGTTCTTGGATTGAGGGAGGTAAAGAGACATTTTTGCCAATGGAACAAGACAATATATATTTGAAATAAGAAAAACACAATTGCATTGTTTTATTTCAAGTGCATATTAACTAATTATGAAATTTTAAGAATAAAAATATTCATTCCATTGGCAACCTATCTAATTTACCTACTCAAATTAAGGGTAAATACATTTAATTTAAGAGATTTTTGCTTAATTCTAGATCGTTTTTCCAGTGTGGTTACATCAGTCTGATATCAGCCTTTTTATATTAATTTGAAAAATTAAACATTTTTAAAAACCTGCTGTGAACTTCTGAGAAACTCAGATGGAAGTTTCTAATTATTGGCTTGATATTCATGATGTCATTGATCCAGATCCCAAAAAAGTTGAGAAATGTCCAGAAATAATCCATACTCCATTACCCAGCAACTTGTTTTTATTTTCAGGGCACATTAAGAAGTTAACAGGAGAATAAAGTTTTTCTTAGTTTTTTCATTGAAGCCTGGATCTGTGCAGGGGCAGACATTAGCAGGACTCCTATTAGCTTCAGTTGTCCTTTAAATCAAACTTGTTGCACCAGCTCTGCAGCAGTTTAATTACGAAGCCATGGATATTTTCCCCTAGACTTCAGGTTTTGTGTTTTATGGATTCGTCTAACAGATGTGTGGAAAACAGACTCTATTTCAGACTGCTGTTTTCCTATCAAATCCAGCTTCTCAGCTTCTCCCTCCGTTCTCCATCAATCTTTGGTGTCTGAGAGGAAGAGGAGGAATGGGCCGACTCGTCACCTCAGAAACCCTTTCATTACCCGTTTCCCTTCCTGTGCTGCGGGGGCCGATGCTGGCCAAACCTCATGACGGACAAGCCATTAAGGAACCGAACGAATCGACCACTCAGCGCTCCCTTCTCTTCAGCTCTCACTTTCTTTTTGGTCTCTGATTAATTTTCAAACGAATTTGTTTACCGACTGCCGCTGCCTTTCAGCTCAAGTGGTCTCCACAATGAAGCCTCTCTGCTCCGTCTCCGCTGAGTTCGCTTTGACTTTGAAAATGGCCAGGAATTATTCATCAACTGTCTTCCTCCACTTTACATTTGCTGGGAGAAGAAGAGTGGGAAAAAAATGGCAGTCACCCTGGTTTCTTTATTTCCTCGTGTTCTTTTCCTGCGGTCATTTTACACTTCAAGCGGTCTTGACCTCTCTGAGTGAGGGGCCATGTGAGAGCCGCTCTGTTGATTCCATAAGGATCCCCTGAAGCCAGTCCACTTTTCGGACTGACTGAGAGCCCACTCCAGCCGTGGAATTAGGATGACACTTCACTGACCCTTTTATGGAGCAGCTGTCCTTCAGGACATTGGAGGGACATGCTTAGAAACAAGAATTAGAACACAAAGCATACCTTTGGATTTAGCTCCCAGCAAAGTGCAGCAAAAGAAAAACCTGAATTAGAGCTTAAGAGAAGCACATTGTTTTTTTTTTTGTTTTTTTTATTCATTCAATCAGTTTTTATTTAGGAACTTAAAACCTTTGACCAAAAACAATCTTCTATGGTGGATGATTTAAAACCCGCAGCTGACTTTTTTTAGAACTCAGATTTTTAATCGGCATCTCGGGACTTAAGTAATTCCTAAAATATGAGACGCTGTCTTTGTTCGTCCTGTTAAAGGCTGGAGGCTCGACGGATTTAAATAATAATCCCACATAATTCCATCCGTCTCCTGCTGACAGGTTCCTAGATTCTAAATTGAAAACCTTCACTGAGTTACTTGGTTGGAAATAAGATCCAGATCCCAAAAGAAAAATACAAGTTATGTTGAAATCAAACAGAATGTTCACATTCTGGATAAAGAAAATATGTGTTTTGAGAGGGGCTTAAAGGAAGCCATCTACACTCACCGGCCACTTTATTAGGTACACCTGTCCAACTGCTCGTTAACACTTAATTTCTAAGCAGCCAATCACATGGCGGCAACTCAGTGCATTTAGGCATGTAGACATGGTCAAGACAATCTCCTGCAGTTCAAACCAAGCATCAGTATGGGGAAGAAAGGTGATTTGAGTGACTTTGAACGTGGCATGATTGTTGGTGCCAGAAGGGCTGGTCTGAGTATTTTAGAAACTGCTGATCTACTGGGATTTTTCACGCACAACCATCTCTAGGGTTTACAGAGAATGGTCCGAAAAAGAAAAAACATCCAGTGAGCGGCAGTTCTGTGGGCGGAAATGCCTTGTTGATGCCAGAGGTCAGAGGAGAATGGCCAGACTGGTTCGAAGCTGATAGAAGGGCAACAGTGACTCAAATAACCACCCGTTACAACCAAGGTGGGCAGAAGAGCATCTCTGAACGCACAGTACGTGGAACTTTGAGGCAGATGGGCTACAGCAGCAGAAGACCACACCGGGTGCCACTCCTTTCAGCTAAGAACAGGAAACTGAGGCTACAATTTGCACAAGCTCATCGAAATTGGACAATAGAAGATTGGAAAAACGTTGCCTGGTCTGATGAGTCTCGATTTCTGCTGCGACATTCGGATGGTAGGGTCAGAATTTGGCGTCTACAACATGAAAGCATGGATCCATCCTGCCTTGTATCAACGGTTCAGGCTGGTGGTGGTGGTGTCATGGTGTGGGGAATATTTTCTTGGCACTCTTTGGGCCCCTTGGTACCAATTGAGCATCGCTGCAACGCCACAGCCTACCTGAGTATTGTTGCCGACCATGTCCATCCCTTTATGACCACAATGTACCCAACTTCTGATGGCTACTTTCAGCAGGATAATGCGCCATGTCATAAAGCTGGAATCATCTCAGACTGGTTTCTTGAACATGACAATGAGTTCACTGTACTCAAATGGCCTCCACAGTCACCAGATCTCAATCCAATAGAGCATCTTTGGGATGTGGTGGAACGGGAGATTCGCATCATGGATGTGCAGCCGACAAATCTGCAGCAACTGTGTGATGCCATCATGTCAATATGGACCAAACTCCTGAGGAATTCTTCCAGCACCTTGTTGAATCTATGCCACGAAGAATTGAGGCAGTTCTGAAGGCAAAAGGGGTCCAACCCGTTACTAGCATGGGGTACCTAATAAAGTGGCGGTGAGTGTATATTAAGAGAGAAAACAACTTTAAACAGAGGTGGTGGACTCAGATTGCAGCTTCCAAAAACTTACAATTCAGTTATAGAGATGATCCCTTCCAGATATCACCACACCCCCCACCCCATCACAGAGGAACAAAGTACCTCCCCTCTTCAGCCGGTGAACAATACCTCCTTAAAGGAATAGTACACCCAAAACATGATCCCAGCCTTCATTTTCTACTCACCCCCATGCTGAACAAAACTCTGGAGTACTTTTTGATATCTCAAATGCATCTGGAGATCTGGGAGGCTTCTTGCTGTCTGCTGACATTCAAATAATGGAGGTCTATGGCCCGAGACAGAAAGGTCCACAAAAGTCCACAAAAACGTGTCAATATTCCTCCATACTGCTCGTCGAATGTAATCCAAGTGTCCTGAGTGGGTAGCATCCAGAATTTACTCGAAACGAAGTCATTTAGAATGTTTTAGAGCCTAAACAGTAGTGTGTATAGGATTTCCTAATAAGCCCCCCATGCGGCGCTCACGATTCCTAACGGAAGCGGCAGACCAAACCAGCGCATTCAGCTCGGCAAAAGAACTCATGCTCTTCCTCAACACTGAAGTCCTCAGACATTTTCTTTTCGTTGTTTCTTTTCTTGCACAGGTAAACAGCACATTTCTTCTTCTACAGCTTGCATTATGCGGCAGACCAGGCGCTGAATGCGCACTTTCTTCGGTTTGGTCTGCCGGATATTTATTTATTTTTTACTTTTATGCAATCTTCCAGTCTTCTTATTTTCATGGACTTCAAAGGATCCAGTCCAGGTAGACCACCTCCTTGGAGGTCTATGAGTCCATGAATTCGAATGCACCCATAGTCTGTGTGGCGTGTCCTGGGTCGTCCCATGGGCCTCCTCCCAGTGGAATGTGGTAGAAATACCTCCCGAGGGAGGCGTTCAGGGGACATCCGACAAAGATGTCCGAGTCACCTCAGCTGACTCCTCTGGATGTGGAGAAGCGGCTCTACTCCAAGCTTCTCTTAATCAGATGTTATCAAAATAAGAGTCGTTTTTCTTCCACATTGAATTTATGTTCTACTTTTTGTTGGTTTATTTATCAAGAAAAATAGTAATGTCATTTTTTTGTTTTTTAAGCATATGCACTGATTGATGGCACATTTTTAAAATGCCGTTGTTCTTGTGACAATGACAATAAAGATAAAGATAAGAAAGATAAAGGATGTACGGGTTCCTCTGAAAGACTCAGTAAAACCTTCTACGTTTGACCCTTTTAGATGACTGACGGTTTTCGATTCTGATCCGTCTGAGAGATTAGAGATCACAACCCTTCAGCTGAAGTAGCCACAACTGCTTCATGATCATGTGCTCTGCTGAGGGTCAAACCACATGCAATCATTCTCCTTTTTAATTAGTTCACTGACTTGGAGCATTTCTTACTCATTTGTGACATAATGTTGTTGGAGGAGGATCCAAGATGCAGAATTAAGTTCTTTATGAATTAGAGAAATTCAAAATAACTTCCACAGGAAGTTGGATTAAAGGAACAAAAAACTGGCGACCCATAGATAGTTTCCAGTAAAGACGAAGGAAAACCAGCTGTTTGAATATGAGGAGGAGCACTGAGGAGAGGCAGGCAGGTGAGACAATCAGGGGAGAAGTGGGCACAGCTGAGAAGGATCAGGATAAAACATGCTGAGGGAGAATACTGAGCAGCAGAGGAGTGGCAGGAAACTAAAAGCTAAAAGCTGCAACAGGAGACCCTAAACAGCGCTGAAAAAATACCTGATAATAACAATAAATAACCAGCAGGGCGAGTTCTAAATGGCAGAAATAATAGAATATGGCTAAAAGTAACAAACATTAATAATCAGATGGTGAAATTCTGCGTATGTAAAAGTATCTTTTGTTTTTGGAATATGATAAGTTTTTGTCCTTGTTGTTTTTGTTTGTCAGATTTTTGGCTTTAACTCTCCTACTTGGTTCTGCTGGCTGATTGTCATTCAGCTGGGCTCTTCACCTCTGACCTCGGCCAGATGACACCATCAAGTGTCGGATGTGCAGCCTTCACCTTTTCAGATTTTACGGGTGGGTCAGTGGGAGGACAGCCACATGCCAACGGCCATTAGACCTGATCTCAGATTTATGCCCCAAGTTTGCATAAAAAGAGATCATTAAAATGCAATTACCCAAGAAGAAAGCATGCTGGCCTCAGCCTGAGCCAGTCCAGCACAAACACACACACACGCAGAGATACCATTAAGTGATCAAATGAAAGCTTGTCTAATCTCATGCATCATTCCACAGGAAAGTTGTTTGACGAGCGCTAATGACAGCAATTATTTAGAGCTGGAAAACAACACGGACTGTTGGGAATGGAGAACTATCTGCTGCTCTGGTACGTTTCGCCTGCAGATTTGACCATTGATTAAAACGCCGTCCACTTTCTCTGCTTATCATCTGGACATGGAAATGGCCTCATTAAAGGCTGAATCTCCGATTCTCACACACCGAGCCATGTCAGTGTCACAGTGAACCCAACACTTCAATCCAGGCCTCGCAGCAGGAAAACTGTGTCATCCATCTGGGCTGTCCTCCATGGCTGCTCGGCCCCTTATCGACCGCCAGCCCGTCCAGCCTGAAATATGCTGCCTCTAATTACAATTATTAATTGGAAATAGGAAATCGATGGCTGTGAATTAAGCAGGAGCGTGCTTGTTTGCATGTGGGTCATCTGTCTCCTGATAAGTCAGCTGTGTTTGACATGGTTACCTACAGCCGGGGCGCGGCGCAGTGCTGCAGGTTTAATCGGCTGCTTTCATCAGCGGGCGCAGAGGTGAAAACGGCACACATTCCCCCGCTGCTTCGCTTATAAAGCATTGTTTACCCATTTGTTAGGGGAGCGTGCCGTCTGACAGAGTGCTGATGGAAATCATTTCACTCATGTAGCAGCAGGGTGAGGTGAGCAGAGCAGGAAATATAAAAGACTTGAAGGGGTTTCAGCTTTTCTCCTCTCAGTCAGTCCTTTATGAAGCTGTGCAGCTTTTAAACAAACAGCAATAAAGACTAAGAAATGAAGCTCTAAATAGTCGACTCTCTATTTACTGAAGGAAAAAGGAATGTAGAAAATTAACATTCAAAATAGCATTAATTAACTGAGTCAGTCGGTTTCCCTGAGGGCCAACAGGATGGAGCTTTGCAGCTATTTCTGATTCTGATATTTAGCTTCACACTGCAAGAGAAAATCTGCACAGACTGTATCTTTACTATAGAAAAGAAGCCATCAGACACGATGAATTGAAAAGCCAGACATTGTTTAAACTATATCTAAATTTAAAATGCAAATAATTTGCTTTGAAATTTTTGTTTTACGAATTTTACTTCTAGTTCTGGAATTCTTTTTTTTGTGTGTGTGTGTGTCACACATCTGATAAAGACCAGAGCAATGAAATTTAGATTCACATCATGTCAAATGAAAAGACTAATGCTGCGTTCAACGCGACGCAGCAGAAGCAGCTAGTGTACATGCAAAGTCAATGGTTGACGCCAAGCATCAAGGCGCGCTAGCAAAAGGTCCATAGCCCAGCGCCGCTTTTGAGCAGCTGAAGCAGCACATCGGAGCGTGCTTTAAACATTTGACGCCGCGGTGACGCTACCGCGAAACGCCAGCTGCTGCTCGAGATGGAAAAAATTGAACTTTTTGCTGCTCGCATCGCGCGATCAACCAATCAGAGAAGCTGATCTGGGAGCTGGCAGGAGACAGACACATCTCCTGATGACACAGAGCGTTGTGATCACTCCTCTGAAACAGTTTATTGACGCCTAAATTAACTTCTTAAATGCTGAAACCTGCCGGCAGAATATGTTCGCTTTTATTATCCTGTTGCCTGCAGTTTGATTATTTAGATGAAAAACACCTACCAGTCGCCGCGGTGAACTTGACGAGGGAGGCTTAATCCGCCAGAGCTGCTGTTGAATGGATTCTTACTGACAGCACCTCCGCTGGTATGTGGGGGTCTGAGCGTTCCGACAGAAATAATACTGGAAGGCAGGGATGATAATCTGGATGAACTGACTGCACTGATTAACTTTTCAGGTGTATTTTCTCACTTAAAACATGTTAAAACTACTTTATTCCCACTGATCACAGCAAATATAGCTGCAAGGCAAAGACAGAATAGAGTAGCTCCTCCCCAACGCACGCCAGACACACTTTTGCAATCACAAGCAGCCAGAGCAGCTTAAGCTGCTTCAGCCGCGCAGTCCAGAACTAAACTGGTACAAGCAGCAAAAAATGAAGCAGCAGACGCTGATTTTGCTGTTCTACTGCGCCCAGTATGAATGTAGCATAACAACTCCTTGGCTTTGTAGACTCATCTTCATCCTCTGACATGGGAGCTGGCTCTGAGCTCTTCTGCCTGGCTGTGTGTTTCCTTGATGGGGCCGCCTGCTGAGCTGGTGGACAGTTGCCTTTTGTATCTACCCTTCTTTTTCTATGTCTGCTTCTGTCTCCTTGAACCGCAGTCGGCCTCGGCAGATGGCCGCTCACGCTTAGTCTGGTTCTGCTGGAGGTTCTTCTAGTACAAAGGGAAATTTTCCTCTCCACTGTAGCTACAAGCATGCTTAGCGTGAGAGTTTGCTGTAGAGTCGATGCAATCAGCTGGTTTTCCTTAGTTAGAAAACTTTGAACCAAGCTCACTGTATGATCTGGTTGAAATGTCTCTATAAAGTGACATTAGATGACATGATGCGAATTAGGCTATAGAAATAAACTGAATAGTATTTAATTATTAAAGTCACTACATGCTTTAGAAACGTTTGTAAACATTCTATAAAAAGCAATAAGGGCTGGTATTGCCTGTAACATGCATACTGTATACGCTAATTAAAAAAACATGCCTTTAATTGAAGTCCATGGCTGCTACTTTAGCCTTACACTAGCAGTGAGTTTGTTGGGGGCTACCGCAGTTTGGCGCTATAAGAAGAACACCAGTGAAGTTTTCCACATTCTGCCAGTTTAGCGTTTTAAGCCATCAGAAACTGGTAGCATAGCTGCACTGGAAAAACGACCTAGAAATAAGTAAAATTTTCTTAAAGTAAGTGTATTTACCCTTAATATGAGTAGGTAAATGAGACAGTTTGCCAGTGGAATGAGTATTTTTACTCTTAAAACAAGATAATTAGATAATATGCACTTGAAATAAGACAATGCAACTGTTTTTTCTTATTTTAAGTGTAAATTGTCTCGTTCGATTGGCAAAATGTCTCTTTTACCTCCTCAAACCAAGAACAAATGCACTTATTTTGAGAGAAAAACAACTTATAGCCTATTATTTACTGACTTGCACAATTCTTTTAATTGCATTACATTTATTCCCAAAACCTGAGGCTTTTCCTTAGGGCGCTTTTTAACATGATGTGCACTGCGTTTCACTAATGCTTGTGCGATGAACTTCTCCAGGTCTAAATGAAGCATAATTCTCCATGGTGCAATAACTTCAAATCAGTAATCGATTACTCTGGTCTGTCTTAAGGAATCAGACTTGGATTCTAAAGCTGAAATTAGTTTCAAAGCAATTAAACTGGGTTTCAAATTCTGAGACACAGATACAGTTATTAGGTTTCACATTATTGAATATAGTATAATGTAGTGACATTTACTTTCAAACCAATACATTTATTCTGAATTTTACAAATATAGATTCACTCTGGAAATTTCAATTCAGTTTCTGAAGGCACAAGTTTCTGCTCTCTGAATTAATACATGAGAAAAAATTGTATTAACAGCAAGGAGGTAATGTTATAGGCAGCCATTGGTGGGGTCAGATGGTCAGTCAGTTTGGCTGGCTGGTTGGTTGGTATTTGGTTGGTTGGTTAGTTGGTCATTTGGTTAGTTGAGTCGGGTCAGTTGGTTTGGATTTGGTAAGTTCTGGTGTGGTGATCCTGGATGTAATAAATCCAAATGTAAGATTTTTTTAGGAACCATAAGTAGTCGGTAGGGAGGCGACTCGTCTAACGGTTACATTTCTGAATTCTCCCGAAGTGGTTGCCCGACTTTACATAAGTGAATAAAGTGAATGTGGTTGGTTGATTATTAAGGGGCGGGATTGTTGTATGAAGGTTTGCAAGCAAGTTTTTGTTGTGGCCAGTTTGTCGGAAGCATCATGCTAACTAGTTAGCAACTTGCGTTAGCAGGTTCCCAATGGGAAATTCCATTGGGACCAAGTAGCACCAAATTGATTACTTAGAAACGACAATTGTCAAGGAACGCTATGACAGAGGGAAACATGCAAGAGGAGGGAGTGTTTTAGTGTCGGAGGTCGTGGATGAGTCCTCTCCTCGTCATCCATTTTTATTTAGAGGAGGAAAGCGGGGACCTAAGATGTTGTGGAAGAGGACGCCAGGGCGGCAGAAGCTTGTTTATGTAGAAGGCTTCCAGTCACGTACATGTTTGAGTCCTTGCCTCGCAACGCTGTCAGTTCTGTTAGCCTCACGTACGCTGAAGACATACAGACGTCCATCCCCGTGATCACTGGGACGCAACTCAATGGTGGGAAAGGAAATTATTCTTGTAAATGACATGTTTAAGCCAGAATAATTTAAAATTTAAATATGACTTCCCTACGACTTTAACATAGAGGCAACGATATGAGCTGCTCTCTAAGTGCTGTTTATCTGTTTTCTTGGTTTGCAGTTAGAGCAATTTTTATTTTCTACATTGAAGTTGAAAAAAACTAACTTAGAAATGAAAAATTAAAACGAATTTTTTATATTTGTTTATTTTGTGCACCGCTTATAATTTAGCATCAGATTGGGAGAGAAAATAACAACAACCATATTAAAAAGGGGTTGAAAAGAGAAAAGCCTTAATTAATATTTTACAGCAGCAGCTTAAGCTCCCACATAGTGTCACAGCAGACCCACCTGGAAGCATCGGTGCTGAGAAAATTACAACACAGTAGAAAAAAACTCCACACCTTTGAGTTTTGGACGACAGGACAGAAGAACGTGTCGTTTTGGGGATGTCCCCCCCCCCCCATGCTGATTGGGCTGATCTCCAGCATCTCCTCTGGTCTTTCTCACTTTGCATATTTTCTCAGGGAAGAAGGTTTCTGTGTCTCATATTTAAGACTCATGAAAACAGTCATGATTTAGACTTTCTAGTCATTTTTATCTCTTAGAAAGGTTAAAAATATATATATAATTTTAAAATAACATTTTAGTTTGATTTATAATTGCTGTAGGCACCAATATGTGTTTCTTAAAAATAGATCTTCTGTTATTTTCCTTAAATTAAAGTTTATTGAATGATGGACGTTGCTGCTATGCTAAAAGCTGGATAACAAACACACTGGAGACTTTCGCAGGACTTTAAGCAGTTATTCTGTGTTTTGATCTTATCGTGTGTTTTCTGTTGCACAGCTTTGGCCCTTAGAAGCTGGCATTTTCATTATTTAACAAAATAATAGTATTATTAGTTTTTGTTATTTGTTATTTTTGTTATTTAACAAAAACTAAACCAGCTTTTTATCACATTAATGAAGAGCAGATGTTTCATTCTTCTCCTGTCTGTTTCTAAAACCAGAACATGAGAACAGCTGCATCAGTGCAGTTTTATAACCTAAGAACATAAAAGGAAAAAGAAGACCATATCTACATTATACATAAATATTGATGACAGAAAAAACACAGACATAAAAGACGTGCAGATTCGCAACATTTCTGGCCACCTTTTAAAGCCTGGAACAAGATGTCCAGGGAGCGTTAATGGGGCTGCAGAGACCAAACAGGAAGCTTTAAAAGGACATGTAATGAATCAGAAACTGCAAGAATAAAAGAAAATCATGTAAGTGCGTGAGGAGCTTCTGAGCGATGGCAAGAAAAGTGCAGGTGGAACAAAAGCTCTAATGTCCAACTTGGACTTTTGAAATGAGCTTTAAAACAAGGACGCAGCAGGAACAATAGTGTTTCATTTGTGAGCGTAGGGAAAGACATTCCAGATTCTAAATGTTCCTTAAAGTTTCTTTCAGACACTTAAGAGGATATTAGCCACTAATGTCAGCTTTTATAAATTTAAACAAAGTCAAGGTGTTTTTTCTGATAACAGGTCAGACAACCATTTCACATCAAGGACAGCATTGTGTTCTCAGATTTGCAATAACATCCAAGGACACCTGGAGGAGAGCTGCTGAACAGGCTTACTTTAACCTCTGGCCTTCTGCAGCGTTTTAATGCAGAAAACAGCTGCTTGTATTATTTCAACTGAAAATAGTTCCCTAGATCATCAGAAACATTAAGGCTCTGCAGCTTCAGCTGCAGAGAAGAAGGTTTCAAGTTCAAGAAAGTCCCAAGATGGAATCTTGTTTCCACCAGTGCAGCAGGAGACAATGAGTATGAGTAGAATTATCCTTAAGCTGTTGTAAAAATAAATACCTGCATTATCTGATTTTGGGAGACAGCAGTAGTTCAATTTGCTTCACATTATGGAAAGTTGCAGCAGCCTGTGAGGCAGACAACCTGTCTACTTTTAAGACTCGGAATAAAACTTTATCTTTTGATAAAGCTCATAGAGTGGCTCAGGTTATCCAGAGCTATAGGGCTATAGGTAGATAGACCAAAACACTATTTTCAATTTGTCCTAAGAGGAAATAAAGAGATCTTTTGGTCAAAGAAAAGCTAAGTTTCCCTGTTTTGCCACAAGCCTGAACTATGTCTATTCCTCCTGGCTTACATCTTCAGCCTGCATGTCCCTGATTTATCCAGGTGTTTCATTATAAATTCCCATAAATCTTTGTTTTGTAGGACGTCCCTCAGCAATGCAGGATAAATAAAGATCTCTGCCGTGCCATAGATCTGCAGACGGCTCAGTCAGGGGCCTGCTCTTTGCTTTTCCACCACTCAGCACTATTCCTCCTCTGCTTCCTTTTATTGGCAGGGAATTCCCGGTGCGCTCCTGTCCGATCTGACCGCTCATCCATCTTCAGCTCAGTGGGGAGCCTCCGTCTCCAGACTGAGAAACAGTTTTGTCATCAGATCTTAGATCTTAATCCCAATTTGTTGGATCTCTCAGCTGAGTTTTGTCTTGGTTTCCTCTGATTCCATCAGTCTTCCACAATCTGTAGCAGCAGATTTTTTCTCTTGTCTTTCGCACACTGAAAATCTCACAGTTCATTCTGTGGCTTTACTGAGCAGCAGAGAGGGATTTATGCAAAAGTAATAAGAAATAAGTGACCTCCGTGATGGCAGAAAGAGGTTATTGAGTCTAAGTTTAGGAGTTTTATTCAACTCCTGCTTTGAAGATTGAAAGGCATGTCTGGAAATATACAGTAGCAAAATATGCAAAAAACACATGATGTCAAAATTAGCTAAAACTCAGAGAAATATTATTAACAGAACAAAATGCTTCCTTCAGAACTGGACTTTCTGCTTTGCTGCTGTCTGATGCAGAAACAGGAAACCAGGGAGGAAAGGCTGCATCCATCAGCACCTTGGACAGCTCCTGTAAATTCACTGTGGCTGATTAGATTTCTAAACTAAAATGTAACTGCTAATCCATTTGGTCCAGTTTCTCTAATAAGATGTTATTATCATCAGCCACTCTTAAAAATGTGACAAGCAACCTGCCTTTAATTAATTTATATAATTATATATTATTTAATTATATAATTATAATAATTAAGGCTGAAATCTGTTTATCTTGGTGAGGAAATGGTGTCAGAAAACCAATCCTGGCCGAAATTAAAATGTTTGCAGTCAGATAAACAATTGAACAGTTT
Organism: Cyprinodon brontotheroides; assembly: GCA_018398635.1. Classification (NCBI taxonomy): domain Eukaryota; kingdom Metazoa; phylum Chordata; class Actinopteri; order Cyprinodontiformes; family Cyprinodontidae; genus Cyprinodon; species Cyprinodon brontotheroides. Next base: position 4,797,946 of record JAGKQL010000005.1, on the reverse strand, counting down.
TAATCAGCTGGAGTTTATCAGCCACCTCACAGTGAGGGAGGTGGGAACATCTCCAGAAATTATTGGCAGCCCTGATTCTCTACGTCTCCATCCAAACCCTTAGAGTCTATCTAAACACTGGCTGCTGGTTTTGGAGTCAGGCCAGGAGAAAGATCCAACCATCACAAACATAAACCTGTGGAGTTTGTTCTGCTTTAACTTGACCTGTGAGATTTGAACAGATGACACTCAGATTCAGTCCTGAAGAGGAATATGTAAAAACCCACCACGATTATTGTCCATTGTTGGGTAGGTGAAAGCATCTGTGATGCTTTGGGCCTCTAACTCGATCTCCGCCAGATGGATTTGCTCAAGATATCCATCAGGAAACCTTCGTTGAAGTAGTAATTTTGGGAAGAGGCAAAAATACTGGTTAGCTGATTGGCCTATGTTGGTGATAGACGGGCCAAATAAACCAATCAGATCAACGAAGCATATGACGCACTAACAGCCAGGCTACTCTTGCCGAAACTCGAGTCGGGAGAAGAGCAAAAACATCTTTTCCTCTGAGAAAAGCCTCCAGAGCAGTGTTTTTGCTCTTCTTTCAGTGAAAAATACTCTGTAATTCGATAAAACTTGCTTTCGATAGCCACGCTAACGCTAGTTTCATCGCTGAAGCCGCCATGTTCTTTAGACTGAACTGTCGCGCTTCTACCGTTAGCGTCACACTAAACCGCCTCAAAAGCGGCGCTGATTGGGCGTTCGTTTGGTGAACGGCTTCAAATTTTCTTCAGCGGAGAGTCTCCAGACTGATCTGCGGAGTGAAACCTTGAAAGCTTTGCGCGAGATCAGGATGGTCTCACGAGGCTAGTGGGCCTCCTGAATGTCTTGGAAACCAAAAATGTTTTCATTGACATTTGTTTTATTTGCATTCATTCCAATAGTTGTTCCAGCTTATGAGTTTTTTTTTCACTTATTTATTTGACCATGGTCTTACCTTGCATTCTGATTTGATAGGTAATGTACATGTATAGTGAGCAGAAAAATATATTGTCATTGAATCACTGCTGCATTTGCTTTAAATGTTTTTTATCTTTCAGCTATGGAGCAATCTCACCTTTTCTTACCTTTTTTAATTACTTTCCCTGTTTCCATTGGGTAGATACAGTAAATTTATTTTTTCTTGATGTTGTGAAGGGGACTCTGGGGAGAATTCACTAGAACTTTGGCTTTCTTTAATTAATATCTGTTGGTCTTTGAGCACACAGAGCTGTTGCTTTACTGCAAGGCAATGCAGGATGGCTTAGCTCTATTCAGTACCTGCATGTCTGTGTTTCACTTGTTGCCTTGTGTGTTTATTTCTGCTGGAATTCTATTAAGGTTCAAAGATGACTGTCTAAACTATCAGGATGGACGCTCAGTGTAGATCTTTATTTTTGGTATATATTATGTGACTTTGCACCTTTGAAGTCTGGCCTAAATATTTCAGTGTGAGAAAATGCTGCTGCTTTATCAAATAAATAATTTGCAGCAGTTTGACAGAGGAGCCAATAAGAAACAAGGTATAATGATCTTCAGTGTTTTATAAGCGGTCATCTGTTTTTAGGCAGAGCTGCTGGGTTTTCATTCTGCCTCAGCTCTTTGTTTTCTTTTCTTTTTTTTTCTCCATTAAAACAAATGAAACATTAAATCGCCAGCGTCTGAAATCTTTAAGCTTTCATTTTGTTCCATAGCTGAAAGATGGAAAACATTTAAAGCAAGTGCAACAGTGATTCAATGACCACATATTTTTTTCTGTACGTTACCTACGTATCAAGTCAGAATGCTAATATAGGAGGTATAACTTTTTTAAGTTTAGATTGTGGTTCAGTGAAGTAAAAATGCTGAAAACCTGTATATTCCTCTCAGCCCTGCTAACATGTTCAGTGGGACTATTTTTGCAAAAAGCTGCTTTTATTTCACTTATTCTGCTTGAAAAATTCCAGTAAATGAAGCAAATAGAAGAAAACAGCTGCAGACTATGTGACAGATTCATATGGAGAATTACTAATTAGTTTTTCCATGAGCTTGGAAGCTCTGTCAGATTCTAGATAAAAAAAAGTAAAACTATCAGCACAAATTATTTCCATCCAGATATTAAAGTTTTTTTTTTTTCCTAACAACATGGTAACTTAGAATCACTTCCCTCCAGTATGTGGGTTTGCTTCCTGCATGTGGGAAATATAATGTTTACATCCTGAACTACAGAGTCGATACATAGAGTTTTAATCCAGTAGCATCTTCAGCACTTGGTGCTTAAATTATTTTCTCCTGTTTTTTCATTTGGTCGACAATCAATTGAAAGATTGATTAAACTTCCGTAGATAAATGTGTTTTAAAGGAGATCCACCGACCATGTCAGCATGTTCTCTAACACCTCCACTGATCCTTTAAAACCATGAATCAAAGCTTTTTTTCTGAACTGCTGAACAGCTTTATCATCTGTTGATTTATTGTTCCTAAAGTTTATTTTTTGTTTTCTTAACCAAGACTTATTTTTTTCCAATTCAATTCAATTACGTTCATTTCTATAGCTCCAATTCACATCATGTGAAGGTCACTTTATAGATGCATTCAAAACCAGATCATCCAGTCAGATTGATTCAAAGGTTTTTATCTAAAAAAAAAAAACCCAGCTTATTAACTCTTCAGCAATCCCTCACATCAAGCATGCTTGTAGCGACAGTGGAGAGGAAAAACTCCCTTTGAACAGGAAAAAACCTCCAGCAGATCCAGAACGAGGCTCAGTGTGAGCGGCCATCTGCTGAGGCCGACTGGAGTTCAAGGAGACAGAAGCAGACATAGAAAAAGAAGCAGAGATACAAAAAGGCAATTCTAAACCAGCTCCACAGGCGGCCCCATCCAGGAAACACACAGCCAGGCGTATACAGTTAATCACAGTCAAAGAAACAATGTCTGCTTGACAAATCAAACCAAAGTAGAGAGGTGTTTAACCTTAGTTTGTCATATTTTACAGACACAAAGCAACAAATTAGCACAAACACCTCATCCCTGGCATACAGTTTCTCTGTTTTATCCATTTTGAATCCCTGAGATGATGTCCCACCCATGCATTCAGTGTCCTTTATGTAACTTTGTTTCTTTATGTTTCTCCATTTATGTTTGTCGACCTGTAAGCAACCAATCACCTTGTTTTATTTCCTGGTTTAGTCAATTATTTTGTCGTAGTTTTGTGCATAAAAGAAAAAAGAAACATTCACTAGGTCTGCTAGACACATTAGGTTTTAAAAACAAACATTGCATGTCCATTTAATGAGGATCTTATTAAAGAACGATCGGCATTAATTCATAGAAAAGTAAATATTTATAGGGAGAGGATTCAACAACTCAGTTGACAGAATATAAGATTTATTTGTTTTTGGGGTTTTTTAATATGTGCGACATGCAGATCATTTTGTTTTTAATTAGTTTTACAGAACATGAAGAACTACTGAAATTATTTTCAGATTAGACATAAATTCAATTCATTAATTCCATTGGGGAATCATCTCGATGATAATAACCTAAGGACCCTACTGGCACAATCTGAAGCCATTCTATGGGACTGATAACCGCTAATAACAACCATGTATTGGGGTGATAACATCCAAAGTGGCTGCAAACATCTACTTAGTATTAACTGTGTGATTGAAGACTGAATCTTCCACATGAGGAGGAGAACATGGGGAAGAACCCATGAGATGATGAACAGGTCCTACCTGTTAGAACGGTTTTATTCTTCATCTTCACTTTACTTGGATTTATCACTTTAGTTGGATATTCACTTTATTTGGATTTAGTTTTTACATATGCATCGATATATACATACACATATATATATATATATATATATATATATATATATATATATATATATATATATATATATATATATATATATATATATATATATATAAGGCAGAAAGAGCTGTATGTATATATATTTTTATCTCTTTTATTCTTATTTTTTATCTTTATTATATTGTGTAGTTGGAAGTGTGTATATATATATATATATATATATATATATATATATATATATATATATAAATAAAACTGTAACTGGAGCGTGTAACAAAAGTAATTTCCCTCTGGGATTATTAAAGTATTTCTGATTCTGATTTTGATTATGCACAAGTTCAACTCTGAGTGGACCTGCTTAGAGTTGAATAAACTAAGTCATAGCAGCTTCTATGAAAACAGAAACTTTCAAACCTCAGAATCTAAGTATTTTAAAACCTGCTTTTTAAAACGGAACCTTGTGCTCTGCAGTGAGGGATAAAAAGATGCAAAATGCAACAACTGTCAAATGTCAACAACAATGTCAACTTACTGATTTGTGCCTCCAAAGTACATTTTCCACAGCTGAAAACCAAAATGAACCTCCATTCAAGAAACAACCTGATCCTTCTTGCAGGGAAAAAATTATTTATTATCCAAGGATAACAAAATGTTTTCAAAAAATGTTTCTGCTAATAGACATTTTTGGCCGACTCTACAGTGTCGATAGTCAACCAACTAACGCACTCTGCAATGGCCCAGCATGCTCATTCAGCAGGAGTCAACAACTTGATGCAATCAGATGGGTTTCCTTAGAGGGAGAATATTTAACCAATCTGGATGATTAGATGTAACTGACTCTATATAAAGCATCTCAGATGACGTGTTCGGCACAATTTTTTAACAATTCACAAGGAAATATCGCAATTTTGATTTTTTTTTTTAACAAAAAACAAAACTGCAATTTTTTTTAAACTGAAATTGAAAATGATGTTTTTTTCAAACTTTGCTTACGACCATCGTGTACATGTTTAAGCTTCAGGGCTTTATGGTTTTCATGGTCTAATATTCTCTCTTGTCTTAAATCCATAATCGAGGAACTTTACTTTTACTAGCTAGATGCAACTCTGGTGGTGTTTTCTTTATTAACATTTTTTTTCCATTAAACATTTTTACCTATCTTGTGTTTCCATCTTAGATTTTAACAGCACATTTGATATTATGAAGTGATTTATAAATAAAGGTGGGTAAAGTTCATCAACTTTAAGTGCATTACTGTCACCTAAGGGGCTGGAGTAAGAGAGTTAATGTCTTACTCTCATTATTTGTTACGAAACAACAAAGTTAGGGCCTCTGTGATTTAGATTTTTCTTTTTTTAGATTATATTAGAAACGCAGATAGTCGTCCATCGTTAAGCATTTAAGGTCAGGGTCACACTTTAAGAAGCTTTACCCATTGTGATTTACCAGAAATAAAATCATAATGTCTCTGCAGGAATGGCTTACATTCAAACTGTTTTCAATATTAACGTCTTTATAGAGAAAACTGTTAACGGGACCTTGCTAATGAGCTATATGCTAATCTAGCTTCAAATGAGCAGAACAGACATTCTGATCTGCAGGGATTTGGTTCGCTCCATCCGTCAGTCCCAACGCCGTCTCTGGCTGTATCGCCATGATGATCCTCATCATATCAGTTTTCAGTTGATTCTGGGGATCCAGCTATTGGCTCATGGTCATACTGGTATGGTGAAAAAAACCAATACTTCCACAAAGGCTTCCAGTCTTTTATTGTATTTCTTAAAGGCTTCTTCTTAGGAGAAGGGGTCGGCAGCAGTTGGTCATTATCTCCACCCTCAGATACCATAAGCATTCATGCTATCTCAGTTTATTTGAATTTGATTTCAGTTTCCCTTTAAAGTATTTTCCCATGGATCTACAGTAGTAGCCGTTCAAAATTTCCCCACATTCCTTGATGAACCCTTGGTTGGTCTTTGGCTGGTCCTCTACAATTCCTTTTTAGTCTACGCTCTAATAATCAACTGTTACTGACAGTTCCTCGGACTCTACTTAAGAGGAAAGGAGATCAGGCCTTCTCTGTTCTTGCTCCAATTTTGTGGGACCATTTACCTCTTCAAATTTAATCTGCCCACAACCTGGATCATTTTAAAACGCTTCTTAAAACTTATTTTTATTCTTCTACTTTTAATTGAAGCAGTGTTTCACATTCTGTTTTGTTAATTTGATGTTGAAGTCTTTCCTGTAAAGCACTTTGGTGCAGTTTTTAAAGTGCTATATAAATAAATTTGACATTGACATTTAAACATTAATTTTTTGTACTAAAATATTCTTTCTGTCATGATTTGTGGACATTAAGAAATCTAAAGAGAAGCGTCATCTCCTGGTCAGACCCTGGAATTCAGTGAAAAGGTGGAGTCAGAGTAAAAGAAAATGCATGCCCAGGAAAAAGCTAGTGGCTTTGGAGGGGATTTGGCTGGGAGTTGCAGGGGAGCGCCATTTTGAATGGCTGCTGCTGTGAATATTCCGGAAAAAACAAACCGGAACACTGGGGGGTAGAATCCACCTCTTCATCTGAAGATTTCAAAATCTATTCCAGCTTCCACCTTCTGTTGAAGCAACGTTGGGCCAGATGCTGGACCTCGCATTTTGTAGGTTTATGCACAAAGTTGTTTTGAGTTGAAATAGTAAAAGGTTTATGGATTCTCTCCTTGTTTCTGTTCTCTAGCATTTTACTGATTCAAAGCATAAAAGCAGCTGCAGCTTCCTCTTGGCTCTTCCCTTATCAGTCAGCAAACTGCATTAACTCCATACCAGATGCAGCTTTAATAGATGCGCTGTAGAGCTATAATCATTATTAAGACAAGGGTGTGGTACAGAAAAGGTTTTATTTCCTCTAGAGGAGAGAGCTGGAACATATAACACCATCAGCCTGACAGCACAGCAGCAGGATCATCACATATTTAGGTGGGAATCAGGGTGTGTGATCAAGTTTTTTGGTGAATCATCCTGACTGGGACATTAAATTAGAATTCCTAGTTTGATTCTGAGAGCTAATGAGACTTTTTGTAACCAGTTTTAATTCCTGCTTCCCCAGCTGTTAAAGTGTCCCTCCAGTCTGGAAGAGAAGATGTCCAGAAAGGCGGAACATTCAGCCTCGGTCTGAGCCCGGATGTTTCTGTCGTTTCCTTCTGGCAGATTTACCTAAAATCTACTCAAACTGCTGCTCTGACTCATTCCGGAGTCCATTTCCCCTTCTGCAAATCTTTAAGTCTTTAATTATCTGGAGTTCATCCCACTGAGTCGATTATAAACCTGCATGGCTCCTTTCCTTTTAAATAAAGCTTTCTCTCTCTCTGGGCTTATTTTCTTCTGTTTCGCCTCTCGCGTCGCGTCATAAACGGTTTAGGAATAATGGGGATTATTTTAAAGCTGTATGTGTGGCAGTGTCCTGCATCTGAGTTTGACCAGTCAGAGGTGAAATGATCAGTAATTGCTGCTCGGTCAGCTGAGCTGCGGCTTGGTTTCAGGCTTTTATTTGCTGACTTTTTGAAAAGGAAAACAATTGTTCATCAGAGGAATAAATAGGGGTCTCTCAGACGGTGGCCGCCCATCACACAGAAGCGCTGATGATTACAAGCTTTCTAAACACCTTGTATTTCCTTCAAGCAGGCAGTAAAAATGCTTCAACTGAGGAATTATAACATTTCTGCCATGTTTACTGAAACCAACAGGATAGTTAAAGGTAGCAGCAGCAATAACTCTGAGTAATCGTTTCCTGTCTGACTTTATCAGCGCCTCACATTGATGTGGAGGAATTAAAGTCCACTCTGCTTTCAGTCGACACAGAGTCCCACCAGCGGCTTTAAATCTGGGGAGCTCTACACTTTGACTAAGCCATTCCATCATCTTGATTTTCTCTGCGGTAGATTAGCTGCTATGTTTGGGATCTTGGTTGTGATAATGACCCAGTTTGGACCAAGCTTCATCCATTGGACATCACAGTCCCTCCAGGCTCCATCAATACCTCCACCACCGTGTTCATCTCTGCATGGTTCTCTATGCATCATAGAGACTGACATTTTTTGGGGAATCCCACGGGTCACGGATTCCCGTGGATGGGGAGTCAGTATTAGTAACGATCACGCGATTGGGACGTGTACAGGATTAAACATTAACGGAAGTAGACGTGGGAGCTGGAGCAAAACCAATAATAACTAAAAAAACTAGGATCGATGCAAAAATGAAAAGAAAATAGAAAGAAAAAAATCCAGTACTGGCGCCCGCTTATTTTGTAGTTTTTTTCCTTTTAGGGTGACCAAACGCCCAGATTTCCTGGGACATTTCCGTATTTCACGTCCCTGTCCCGGGCGCCCGGTTTTTTTTAGAAAGTGAGGAAATGTTAATTGGACCATTAAATTTTACAGGCACTAGGCACTGCGCGACGGGCGCCATACGTGACGTGAATCCCTCGAGTCAGCGCCAGTGCGGGCAGCCCTGTTCTTAATCAGAATAGGCGGAATGCGTTATGCGGCTGTCAAGTACGGCCAACAACATGCAAAAGCACAAATGTATGTTTACCTCCAATTTACAATAAAAGAGTTTCCCCACTTTCAGACCGGTCGGTGACAAATGGGGAGGTCTTCTTGTGCACAAGTGCAAAGCAGGCACATAATGTCCTCGGTGTCCAATGGAGGTGCAAGGAATCTGAAAAGCCACCTGAACACCGAAAGTAAAGATAGTCTATTGATATGTTTGTTCGCTTTTGGTACATTTTGAGTTATTTTTGCTACACAAGAGGTATTTTTGTTAATTAGCTCATTTGTTCATTTATTTTTTCCTATAGCCTACAAGTGAACAGACATTATTTCGTTCATTGCTGAGGCTGAGTATCATCTGTTATTGGGAGTTAAGAGTTATTGTTAACTTTCATTGTTAAGTGAGGGATGTTTAGATGAGACATTATTTCTTTCATTGTGCTATTCATTAATTACAGGAATTGTTAAGCATTTTTTAATAAATACATTTTGAATAAAATTATCGTGATTGTTATTGGAGTTATTGCTGTTGACTTCTACTGAAAAGCATTTTTAATAAAATTTTTTAATAAATACATAACCCTAACCCCCCATGCCTAAACCTAACATCTGACCCTTGCCTTTAAAATTACACTTAGCCAATCCTTAACCTTGACACTTGCCCTAAACCTAATTTTAGCCCTTACTATCAACTTACCAGATCAATTGGCTACTGACCCTAATATTAGTGGAATCCATGCCTAAACCTAACACCTGACCCTTGTCCTAAAAAATACCCTTAGCCAATCCCTAGCCTTGACACTTGCCCTAAACCTAATTTTAAGCCTTGCCTTAACCCTAAAACCTAGCCATTACTCTAAAAGCTAACCCTAGTTCTCCAATTTCTACAAACTGGCTTGGCTATGGGATCTTAGAGATACCAACGGTCAAAGGCCGTCTGCATTGCCTTTTGATCCCCTAACCAACTGCTGTGAAGTTCTGGACTGGGTGGGGGGTCATCGAGAGTGTCTAACGCCTAACCGCCCCCCCAAAACCAAGGGTGTCCTGGTTTTTCGAAAGGAAAATATGGTCAGCCCTATTTTCCCTTGAAGCTTACACTGTAATGCGCGAAGCCCAAAACTACACGCACTAAAAACCAACAAAGCTCGGGCCTGTGATTTCACCCCCGCCTCAAAAACGACAATGGAGGGTAACTCAACGAAGTTACTACCAGTTATAAACAGGGGAATTTAACTGACCCTTCATAGAAATTCAGATTCAATGTGTTGGCAGAAATCTTGATTCAAGCACAACAAGAATGGGAGTGGAGCAGGAGCGGGAGTCATTCTGAATTTTTTTCTGGGAGTGGGACGGGACAGGAGTAAAAAATTGACTCCCGTGTCAGTCTCTAATGCATCATGACCAAATAGCCTTGGTCTCAGAGGACACTGTTCCACACATCTTTTTAGTGCTTTTACAATATTAATGCGGTTTGTACGTATTTATAATGATAAAACATGTTTTAGTCATTTTAAAGTATGATGAGGTTAAGAATCAAACCAGATTTAAGACAAGAGAAACAAAACGATAAATAAAGGATAAATTCAGAGCCCAGAAAATGGGTGAGGCTGAACCAGATAGAAATAAGAGTAAAAAAATTGAATTCTTTATTTTTTTACATTTAAGAGCTAAACTAGTCTGCACTTCCATATTTTACAGTAAAACCCTGGTTCTTGACAGACTGTCTGAGATTAAACCTCTTCCTGATTTTATTTCTTTTGATCAATCAGAAATCAGACTGAATCTTTGATCTGGGCACTGAGAGAGAGAGTCAACTGTGGACAAACCTCCAAATATTCCTGCAGCAGTTGCCCTTTGCCAGCCTGTATTATACTGCTCTTAATTTAGTGAAGAAAGTTCTCCTTAACACCAGCGAGCTACTCTTGATCAAAGTCATTAGTCACTGATTTGGACTCTTTGCTGCTGAATAATTGAGGCGGTGTGAGGATAAAGGATTTGACTGTGCTGGCTCACTAGTTAGGGGAAGCGAGAAGAGCTCTGGGTTGTGGAGAGAAAGACAGAAGTAGGAGGGCAATGGCAGACAGGAGGAAGTAAATTAGAGAAAGATTGAGAAGGAGGATAGTGTTGATGTGATGAATGCTTTGTCTACTCATGGCTCCGTCCACCACGGACCGAATGAAACATTCAGTGCTGTAATATCTGTGAAACCACCACCCATGACTGTGGAAAAAAGGATCACTTCCTCCATTTATCCTCGTGCTGGTCGCACCAACGTTTCCCGGCTTTTAACAAATGGCCGCTCATTCAGAGCCCCTCACTTCAGCCCATAATCATACATCAAACATAGAAGTGCCTAGCTTTCCTTTCTCAGATAAAACACAATAATATGTTTTTTCCATCCCATTAGTTTCCCATCAGGTTCTGGAATATATCCACGATTCATCAACTGATTGTATATATTCAGGAATAAAGTCGGGTTGAGTAAAGAGCAGGAGCAGCTTGGAGGAAAGATCCCTCCTGAAGACCGTCCGGAGCTAAAAGCAGACAGAAGCGAGTTTTCCTGAAGGAAACAACATCACTGCAGGCTGATATCAGCCCAATCAGCTGTTGGGATGAAGGTGTTTTCTGATGGTTCTTCTCCTGGATTAATCTCCTTCTTCTCTCTGACAGAGTGAAGTGGTGTTTATCTGAAAAAGTCTAAATCCTGTTTCCACTCCGGCAGAGTGCTGCAGAGTGAAGCAAGGGTTAGTTGTTGACTATTCTAGTATGGAGGATCTGATGCAGATCTAGTAAAGCTGCATGTTGGCCTCGCTCTGTTAGCTACTGCTATGAACCGCTGAGTCCTGCTCAAATTCACATCCCATGCCATGCAGGAAATGCAGCTCAGATGATGCATCCCAAACAGCACACAAAGTTTTTATCTTGCAGCTTCCAGTTGAATCTAAAGTGACCGCCTCATTGTTCAGTTCCTCATCTCTAGCTGAGATGAAGGCGAGCAATCAGAGAGTTTAAGCAGACAGCGGCTGAGGTCACATTTAATTCTGCGGTTTCCCTCAGTCTCCACTAATTCAAAGCTGAATGCTAAACACAGCCTGCAGAGACGCTCTGAAAGCCGTTTGTCCTCTTTAACATCTGAGGGAAATGTGTTGAGAATGTTTAAACTAGTCCATAGAGATGCTGTCAATGCAGGTTGGACATAAAGAACAAGTGAATGAACTCATGAGGTGAGGCTGCATCTGCCAGCAGGAGTTTTATCATCTAGTTTAATTATTATTGCCGTGCAGAAAAAAGCTTTGAATATTTTCAGTTATATGTCCCGTATCTTCAGTGACTGAATGATTTTTGCATCACTTCTGATAAACACAGTCCTCTTCTAAGTATTGGATCAGGTGTTTTTTCTGTTCCTTTATGTGGACACTCATCGAAATAATGACTTTGGTGATGGAGCCGATGCTGCAACCAATTTCCAGATATTTATCCTTACTTAAGGTCTGAGGGGTTCCTGTTACTCGTGGATCCAGAAAGGGTGTGAAACTGTGTCATGCAAGGAGTTTAAAGCAGAATGGGGGACGCTGCCGATGCTTTGATCAGCTGTCAGCAAACAAGACTGACTCAACATCTTTAACAAGAAGTCTGACTTTTTCTTGCTCAATGTCTCGGTTCCAAATAGTTTTTGAAGCTTTCCTATTTAGTGAATGATGTGGTTCTGCTGATGTTTTAAAGCCATTCCCTCCCAGTTTATACTGGAGCAAGTTCCTGTGTCTGTTCTTGAGATAGGTAAGGTGGTTTTGTATTAGTGGTCAAATGTTGAATAAATCTAAATCTAATTGATAGGGATGCACACAGGCCTGCCCCTATCGGTATCGGCCTTAAAACTGACATCGGACATCGCCACCCCACCGACATTTAACCCGATATTTGATCAGCTTCTGAGTTTCTAAAGTCTAAAATAAAAATAAAAAAAATACTACTTCTTCTTCTTCCTCAAAAACTTCTTCTTTACAAACTGCTATTTTCAATGACTACTATTTTTGTCCAGTTTAACATCGGTATCGATATCGGTTATCGGCTACATGAGTTTTTAAAATATCGGCATATCGGATATCGGCCAAAATCCCAATATCGTGCATCCCTACTAATTGATCTTATTGATTAACTAACAATTAATGGCTACTCTGGCAACCATTTCCCTAAAAACCTGATATTTCTCTTGTATCTCTTGGTCGTTTTAACAATATGAAGGGCTAAATGTCATATTTTCTATATGCTAAGTTAAAAAAATAGTATTTTAACCTCTTGCACCCTAAGGGTATATAAATAAATTTCTGCCTGACAAAAACACACAAAAGTAAATAACTTATAGCCTCAAAGCTATTAGATTTAAGAAGAAACTTTTGGTACGTCTGTAAAGGTAAG
>JAGKQL010000005.1:4763692-4784776 GCA_018398635.1 Cyprinodon brontotheroides | reverse complement strand
AAATCTAAATGTTGTGTAAAAATATACCAAAAGTTGGACTCCAATCAGATGAATCATATTTATTTTAGAATGGTATTAGTGAGAAATTTCTTAGGCGAGGGGCCATTTTGGCACATTTATCCATAAATGTCACCAAACTGTGCTAAATATGTTTTTACATCAATACTGGGGGTTTGGTAAAACTACCAGGCATGTAGCAGCTGGACCCGCCGGTGGGTCCGTAGGGTTCAAGGGGTTAATAAAAAAAAATTTGTTTCACATTATTAAACTTATTTACATGATTAACAAAGCAGGAAAAAGAGAGTAATTGTGACTGATTTAGAGCTATGATTTAGAGCTATGATTATTAGACAGGGTGGGTCACTCCAACATGCTGTCAGACTAATGAAGTGGAGGCTAACTATAGCATTTTTAGTGGAACCCAATGGTCAGTACTGGGAGAGACTTTGTCTGTTAGCAGCAGGTTCTGGTTGCTCTCAGAGGAATATTCAAACTTGGCTCACAGCAGTGCATTAATACACAAAATCCTTTCCTAATGCTAATTGCTAGCACGTCTTTTTCTCTAAAGTTAAAGGCATTCTGGGTAATGCCCTCTACTTTTGTTCATCACATCCTCAGCTTCCAAGTACAGCAGGGAAGTCAATACCGTTTCGGCACTTCAGTGTCTGGATCATCTGTCTAATCAGGTCCTCTTTCCTTTTTTCAGGCTGTGAGAGTGATTTTTGGGGCCCACACTGTACTAACCGCTGCCAGTGCCGCAACGGGGCCAAATGTAACCCAATAACAGGAGCGTGCGTCTGCACTGATGGCTACCAGGGCTGGCGCTGTGAAGAACACTGTGATCCGAACCTGTATGGAAAAGACTGCATGCAAGAATGCCAGTGCCTCAACGGCGCCGCCTGCCATCATCAGACTGGAGAGTGCCTTTGTGCACCGGGATACACTGGAGTCTTGTGAGTAGATCTTTAAAAGCACATGGTAAGGCCTGGGAGTAGAAATACAGAAACAGAGATGGCATTTTGATATTCCCCAACTATTTAAACTCTGAGAACGTTTTTAAATGTATGGAGGATAAAAAGTGCCAAAATTAAATAAATAAATAAATACAGCATTAAATAAATAATCAAATGTGTCAATAATTAATTAAATGTGGAATTAAATAAAATAAATGTGTCATTCATTACTGAAATGACGTCATAATATAAAGTGTCATTAAATAAATAGCTGTTAATAAACAATATCAGTCAGTGTAATTATTAAATAAATAAGGAATTAAATAGGTCAAAGTCATTAATTTACCAAAATACGCTAATAGCAGCATTGAGCCAGTGCATTTACCATTGATGAGCCCAGTCGCAGTGTATCGAAACTATTAAAGAATCTGTCAAACCACCCATCGCGGGGGCGTTATCTAACACCTAATTGGTCACCCTGCACATTGCTACAGCAAACGATTACAGATATAACCGCCCTCTAACTTTGATGGGTGAGTTTGACAGAGATTCCTTTAATGGTTTGGATGCACTGCAACACAGGACTGAAATAATTAAATGCACACTGAAATAATTATATATATATTTTTGAATACAATGAAGACGTATTTATTAAATTAATGACACATTTATATATTTAATTCTTATTTATTTAATGGAATTACACATTTAATTAATTGTTTATCGCTGTATATATTTATTTATTTCATTGTGGCACTTTACATTAGTGACGTGCTTCTACAATCTAACTTTCTACAATCTGGTTGGTTTTTTTGTCTGTCAGACGTTTGTAGATATGTCGATTTGTATACACTCTGCGTATAACAAAATGACAATTTCGTTTGTCAAAGTCTGAGTCATATACGGTATGACTGTCTATATGAAGCTGAAGATTGAAAAACAACATGTAAGCATCAATATTTTACCCACAGTGAGGCGTTTATGATTTATGATTTTTTAGCATCTGTATTTTGAAACTATAAGTTATTCCATCTGGTTCAGAGAGTAAATTATGCTAAAAAGCCTTATTACTTTGTTTAACATTTGTCTCTGTACAGATAAGGTCGCTGTCATGTCATTTTTCTTTCCAGAACGAATGTTGTTCTCTGTGTTTATGCAGATTGTTCTGTTTGTCTCTTGCAGCTGTGAGGAGCCGTGTCCTCCAGGTAAACATGGCTCCCTGTGCGAGCTGCGCTGCCCCTGTCAGAATGGAGGAACGTGCCATCATGTCACCGGACAGTGCTCCTGCCCCCCTGGCTGGATGGTACGACCCATCCCTCCTTCACCTCTGCACAAACATTTAAAATGTTTCAACCTTTCTGAATGGATCCCTTTGGCCTTCATATAAAACAAAGAACAGAAGAATTTAACAAAACAGGCTTTAAGTAATATTTGACTTTTAAACCACTTCCTTTCATATTCAATTAAGTTTTAGTGAAAAATTTAATTCTGAACTAAGATGACCAGCAACATGAAATTAGGTTTTATTGACTAAAACAAGACAGAAGAAGAAGCACAGTCTTTGCTAACCACATCAACACAGGATAAAATGACGTCATCTATGACATCACAGTAGCAGGTGATGCTGCCATCATAATAATCATCTCAGGCTGCTGCCAGTTGGCATCAGAGACATGTCCAAAAACCTAAAAGCTCCACCTGAGACTCTGCAGACCTCATTTAGCAGGTTGAAGGTCAGAGGTCATCATCCTGAACCAGCCTGGCTGTTAAAATCCAAACAGCAAATAAGCATTATGGGCTGATAGCTACGGGTACGGTGGTACAGTAGGTGACAGACCCTGAGCACCCTGATCTCCTGTGCATCCTAAAGTCTTCTATAGTTCCAATCATCAGATATCAGTCGTCAGCACGACAATGAGGAGGTTCTACCAGCTGCTAAAGGATGTTCTACTGATTGTTGAATGTGGTTCTAAAAGACACCTGAAGGAGATTCCAAAAGGCACCTGAAACAGGTTCTGAAGGTCCTGAAAAAGGTTCTAAAAGCTCCTCAAGGAGGTTCTAAAAGCTCCTGAAGGAGGTTCTAAAGGCTCCCAAAGAAGTTTCTAAAGCAGGGCATACACTGTGCAATATTTCCAATCGTTGCACGCAGTTACAACTCACGATGTATGTATCACACTGCGCAGACCGACGCTCTGATGAGATCTACCTGCTCACACTGCATGTCTAAAACCACGTTGGACTCGGCTCCACCGCGAGATGGCGCTACTCGGACTCGTCTATCCGGGAGCCAAACCAGTAGAAGAGGAATATAAAATAATGGGCTGCCTTGGGAATTTGTGCAATTTTGTGCTGAAAGCCCTAAAAAGTAAAGGCGACAGCGTATTTGGACAAAGACATGGCTGAGCAAATGTGGCTACTACAGTCTGTCAATTTTACAGAAAGAAATCCATTTCACTTGCATCCCCGCCATGCTGCGGGGTTTACATCTAAGAGGAAGAAGAATCTTATTTGCGCATGCCCACTGAGACATTTGCCCACGACGGCCGACTGAATTTCAGACATGTTCGATTTTCTCCCGACCAGGTGTGCTTTGGTGGTGCAGTGGTTACCGTACACAACACATACAGTATATGGAGGCCTTAGTCCTCAACGTGGGCGAGGGCTAATGTTTGTGGTACTGTTCATAAGACAAGCAATTAGTGCTGTAAAAAATCAAAGAAAAAAAAAGATTTTCTCCCAACCTTACGATTCCTGATCGGGAGGTGGTCCTGAGTGTCTGATCGCATCTCCTTACCCCCTATAAGCTACACAACGCATGACCCACGATCAGGCTGAAAGTTGGCCTGATCAAAAATTCTCTCATTACTGGAAAGTTGCCCCAGAAAGGGCAACAAAATCGTACAGTGTATGCCCGGCTTAAAGATCCTGAAGGAAGTTCTAAAGCTCATGAAGGAGGTTCTAAAAGCTCTTAAAGGAGGTTCTAAAAGGGCCTGAAGATGCTTCTAAAGCTCATGAAGGGGGTTCTAAAGAACCTGAAGGAGATTCTAAAAGCTACCAAAGAAGGTTCTAAAGGCTCCTAAAGGAGGTTCTAAAGGCTCCTAAAGGAGATCCTAAAAGCTCCCGAAGGAGGTTCTAAGAGCAGATTAAGGAGATTCTAAAGGCAAATGAAGGTTCTCTGCTCCTAAATCAGGAATGGACTTGGAGGTCAATATTTTGGGAAATATTAGGTGGTATTTGTTTAATGCGTTTTTTTACCATCAGAAGTTGAAATCAGGAGAATCTAACATTCCCAGCGGTTCTGGTGGTTATAAACTCTCCTTCTCCATAAATACCCAATAAATGGAACTGAGTCCGGACCTGCATGGTGTCTGCGAGCAGACAGAGGTCTTTATCACTATCATCAGATGAGAGGCGCTGATCTAATCATCAAACAGCATCTCAGTAACAGTTTTTCTGGGTTTTCATGTCAGACGTGTCCCACCTTTGCCCTCAGGGTCCGGTGTGTGCCCAGCCGTGCCCATTCGGCTGGTTTGGCATCAACTGCTCCGAGGAGTGCACGTGTCGTAACGGAGGACTGTGCGACCACATCAGCGGTCAGTGTCAGTGCACCGCAGGCTACATCGGAGAAAGGTGAGATCATTCGGGGTCATGTGGAGCATTTTCAGGAGGAGATGTTGTGGTTTACATGTCAGACGTGTTCCTGTAGGACTCAGTAACCTTTCCACCTTCCCATTGCTCCTTGACCTGTCTGAATATTTACTCTTTAACCCTTCTATCCTCTGGACTTTAGCTCCTCTAACTCCCCCTCCTCATTATTCTCAATCGAGCCAAATTACCTCCATCCATTCCGGCTCCAGACAGGTGAATTAGCCTACATGGAATAATTCCCAGATTGACTTCTCTTCCTCTCCGTCCACGTTGTAATGGAATTAGCTGAGATAAGAGTCCCGAGGAAGTCGGCATGATTTAAACGTGACGTTGAACAGAAGTCCTCGCCGAGCAGTTTAATTGAGTGATTTGTCTATTTCTTAATGGTTTCAGCTGGTGGACGTGTGAAGAATTCAGCAGGCCAGACGCCGCTTCGAGACTTTTTTCTCTGGGTCTCTGTATAACTGGTACAGACACTCTGTGAGCTCTGCTCGGGGTCCTGGTTTACCGCTCGGCCCGTTGACCTCCTGAAATGTAGCAGCTTGCGTCGTTAGAGAAAAATGGTTTTATTGTCGAACAGGAGCCTCGTTAATCTGTCTCTGAATAATGAATGAATGTTTGAAGGACAGTTTTTTACATTTAAAACCTGCTCTTAACATTTATTGTTAGATCTATTCAACTAATCACATTTCTACCCCTTTATTTTACCTTTTACAGAACAAAGAGACTTTCATTGTTTTGCCCTTTGGGTTAAAACGAGTAAATCCATTTTTCAAATAATGAAAAACTGCTCTGAAAAATGTTGTTCCAATACAAATTTAAAGGCTTAATTTTAAGTGATATGCCTATTTACTTATTTAATCCCAAAGTAATTAGTAATATAATCCAAGTTTCCTCAGATAGTTGCTGTAAAACAGTGGCTGTAGGCAGGAAGGATCTCAGCGGCTCTGAAGACAGCCTCTGACTGAGGACACCTTCTTGATGTACAGGATCATCAATTTTCTTCATGCAGTCATTGCCTATGAAGCAATTCCTTACCCAAAGATGCATGTGGCGACAGTGGAGAGAAGGAGGGGGTGAAACCAGAACCCGGCTTAGTGTGAGCAGGCATCTAAGGTAGAAACAGGAGGCTTATATTCAGGGGGTGAAAAGAGAGAAAAACTTTCGTTCACCAGTTTCAGGTCAGGTCGGAATGAATGAGTCATTTCCTTATTTCATTTTAAATTAATGTGTGAAATAAGAGCATGGGGCACAGTCTGCAGGGTTCTGCAGAGTTCTGCCAATGGACCATCATTTGATTCAGGTTTGTTAAAAAAAGGAAAGATCTAAAATATAAGGATAGCCAGTCAGTCCACACTGACGTTGGGCAGAACTGGTCTAGTTTCTTTTCATAGTTTAATGAGCTTTTGATTGGTTGATTCCCAACATCCCAGTTGATGGAGGCACAACTCAAGCTGAGATATCAGGAGCACTTAATGTCCTTCACCTATAACCTGTGCATAACTTATGCGTAACGTATCAAGAACATATCTCCAACACATATCAATATATCTGACGTGTTCCACAGACGAGCGCTGGACGTGTTTCTAACTTCCAGCTACTGTATAATGGCGTATTGGCAGCGTTTTGGTATAAAGGAGGAAAACCATCAGTTCTCCTCCCATCATAGTGAGTGAGAAGTTGAGTGTGATGGATCCTCCCGCGCTCATCCACGCCACGACCAACAAACTTCCTAGCAGACATGACGGTGAATCTGCTGCGACTGCAAACCTTCTGTCTTTCTTTTTTCTCTTTTTCTTTATTCTTTTTTTTGGCAGGTGGCAAACAGCAGCTAGGTTAATACCGCGATTAAACAAATCTTTTTGTGCAGGCCGGGCGCCTCCAGACGCATTGCTGCCCCCCTCAGGACACTGGCTTGTGACATTTCTTGGGTATTACGCTGCCATACGTTATGCATAATTTAGGCTGTCGTTGGACAAACGCTCTGGACTCGTTTTGAATACTCTATGTATATCCCCAAAATTGAAAAAATACATAGAAAGTTCAGGATATACCTGCGTTTTAGGAGATTCTTGGATGTCAGGTGTATGCTGGCTAAATCGTCAAGGGGCTTATTGGAGAGAAAAAAAGGCTTCTTTACCATGAAGGTCCAACAGTTTGGGGGAGGTAGTGGGTTGGCCTGTCTATATGTATTTAGTTTGTTGCCCTGCTTTGTGACACTCCTACGCTCAGCTACGTATGGGCGATGCCTAAAAGGAAATAAGGAATAATGGAGAAATAAAAGTGAGTTATGATAGCAGTGGAGGTAAGGACACACTGCGTTGGAAAGCTGTTACTCTGAAGGGTTTTCTGTGTTAGGAGGAGTGACATTTAAAGCTGTCTCTGGTTTGTTCTGTTCTGAGTTTCTCTAAAGGCTGTTAACGTTTCCAAGCCCAGCATATTCCGTAACATACAGATCCTGGAAGGGCAAAACAAAAAGGGAAATAAACGTTCCGTTAGTGGGAGTTTCACCCTCTCTCACCTTCCATCATCTTGACTGAATCAAAGACGTGTCAACTACAGAAATAGCTGACTGGGAGTCTTTATTCAGCAAATTCCACACTAAAGAGTGAGGCTGTGCGTGACCTGCTCCTGCATGGGCGTGATGCATTCACTGTCTGAAAGATTGGGTCATTTCACAGGAGGCAGAGCAACGGCTTTAATCTGCAACTCAAACTAACAAACTTAACTTAAAGCCTAACTTTAATTTAAAGTCGTAGGAAAATCCTATTTAAATGTCAAATCATTCTGGCTTAAATATCTACGTAAATGTACTCTATCAGACCATGTCGTCCCAAAAGTTAGAAAATTTCTATTTTAGAAAAATCTGTCTTAAAATCTGTGGGTTTGGTTTTTTTTTTTCGTTATTTTATGCAGACCAGTTAGTTATACCTCAGCTTGTAAACCTAAATTCGGCCAATCATATATTGACGGTCATCTGTCAATCACATTTTTTTTGGTCATAGCATCTTGATTCATATTTCTCAGCTAATTTACGTAACAGTTGAAATAAGAATCATTTCCTTTCCCATTGAGTTCCGTCCCAGTGTTCACGGGGATGGGTCGCCTGTGTCTATGGCAGGAGTAGAGCTAACAGAACTGGCAGCGTTGTGAGGCGAGGCAGGCAACTGGAAGCCTTCTACACCAAACCAAGCTTCTGCCGCCCTGGCGTCCTCTTCCATGCAACATCTTCATCCCCGCTTTCCTCCTAAATAAAATGGATGACGGAGGAGACTCATCCACGACCTCAAACACTAAACTCTCCTCCTCTTGCATGTTTCCGCTGTCCATACGCGTTCCTTGAGCGTGTCGTTTCTAAGTCACCAATTTAGTAAGCTACTTGGTCCCAATGGAATTTCCCATTGGGAACCTGGGTTAGCACTAAGTTGCTAACTGGTTAAGAAGATGCTTCCGACAAACCGTCTACAACCAGACCTGCTTGCAAACCTTCCGCCACAACAATCCCGCCCCCTTGATAATGGATCAACCACATTCACTGTATTCACTCGTGTAAAGTCGGGCAACACTCGGGAGAATTTTGAAATGCAACCGTTGGGACAGCCATTTTCCTACAACTTTAAGTTGGATTGAAATCTGGATTGAGCCAAACTTAACTTAAAGTTGACTCACTCCAGATTTTCATCAGAGAGTCTCTGGTTAGAGCTGCAGCAGAACGATCCAGCTCTCCACCTGAATTTAGCCTCACTATCAGTGATCAGGAGGGCCTGATGGTTCTTTGGCCTCACAACAAGCCGGTTACAGCCTCACTCTGCTGAAGGAAGTCGTGCTTCATCACACTTTATGTTGTCAAATTAGGTTGATGTGCTAAAAGTTTATCAGCCAACCTGGAAGAAAGCAGAAGGTTTTATCCTGTTAGGATTACTCCCACTCTGCAGGAAGCTCGTTCAGTTTTAGTTGAATTATAACAATAACTGATTATCTGCAATCATGTTCCGCAGGCAGGTGTTTCCATTATTTTCAGGACCTCGTTAATATCACTGAGTGCAACCTAGTAAACACAACAAAAGGTTTTCCCGGCACCGCGGTCTGCATTCTCCAGAATCATCCTGCAGCTGGATTTACGCCGCTCCACAAGATTTCCAATAAAAGCCTTCATAAAGGAGGATTTACTGCTCGGCCCTTCATTCGTTTAATAACGCTGTTT
The DNA here is from genome assembly GCA_018398635.1 of Cyprinodon brontotheroides. NCBI lineage: Eukaryota > Metazoa > Chordata > Actinopteri > Cyprinodontiformes > Cyprinodontidae > Cyprinodon > Cyprinodon brontotheroides. The sequence continues at coordinate 4,775,971 of JAGKQL010000005.1, read as the reverse complement.
CCAATAAAGCTCCCGATGAGTGCATCTGCAAGTCAAATGTTTGGCCATCAGTGCTGCTCTTGATCAGGGCTAGCTGACACAGAAGCAGCAGGCTGCAAACAGCAGCTTTCATTTCTTCTTCTCACTTCAACATTTTCAGACGCAACAAATGAAATAAACAATAATCCCATCAGGCATAAACAAACCTCCTCAGTAATATTTTAAAGCATGAACATTTATATAAACTATTGCTGTTTCCTTTTGCCTTTTAATATATTTTTTATTTGATCTATCTACTAAAGAATTGTTTTTATTTTGAGTTTTTTTTTGTTCCATATTAGACATTTAACTTTTTTTTATTTCTTAAATTTTTTCCTTTATTTCTTTCAAAAAATTTGCCGCCTTCCTTTGAAAATAAATATATTAATATTCATAATATTAATCACGATAAATTGAATTGGTTCCAAACATCACATGAAAATCTCCAAAAGCCAAGAGAAAGAAACAAAAGTGAAAATAGTGCCTGAAAATAACTGATTACAGGTGATTCTTTCAGACAGAAATTAGAATGGTAAAGTTTTTAAATTGCCGCTGAAAAAGGACACCTGGTTTGATAAAAGTGGAATCTCTTTAGAACTACACTGAGATATCCAGTTCACTCAGAACATTAGGACTGCAGAGCATATGCATGTATGTATGTATGTATATATGTATATAACAGAAGAAGATTAGGGCGAGGATGAATAAAGAAATCAATTAGCAAGAAGCCTCGTTAAGACATCAGCAATCCTCTGCTCCAGGGGTCTTCAACGTTTTCCAGGCCAAGGGCCCCGAAACTGATGGAGAGATGGGGCGGGGACCCCCTAATTATATATATATTGTATGAAATTGTATCATATCAAACTGGTCCTATAGTCACTCTATTACATATAGAGTAATGTAATGAAAGTAATTTCTCCCTGGGATTATTAAAGTATTTCTGATTCTGATTCCTGGTTGATGGGACAGGTGTTGTGGAATGAAACGGTGCCCAGCTTGAAAGAGCTCCCATGTGGCAGCTGAATGTGAGCATTGATGACTGAAGGAGACATCTTCTGCCTCCATTTATCTGTTTACTTACAGTGTGTTGAATTCATGTTAATGTTACAGTTTTAAAGAAGTTTTTTCCAAATAAGTGGAAAAAATTGCTGGGGGAATATAAAAAAAGTCTAATCACCCATAACGTTCGCGACTCCATGCAGTACCTCTGTGGACCCCCTAGGGGCCGCGGACCCCCTGTTGAAGACCTCCGCTCTACTCTATGACCACAGCTCCACCATATTTACATCTTCCGGAGCCGTTCAGATTTAATATGCATCTATTGAGCACATAAAATAGAGCCTCAGTATCTCCATTTAGTATCAGCAATTAAGGCAATAAAATTTTTTTAACAAAAGTGAATCTAGACCAATCAGAGGACAGAAAATGCCGACGTAGAGGCGGGCCCGCTAGCTGGCGCTGTGGGACAAATCTGAAATCTGATTGGTTAAACAAAACATTCCTCACTAATATTGTTAGGGTAACATCAGCAGCACTACTGATTGACATAGAAACACACAGAAGCTGAAATCTGATTGAACATAAAAAAAATAGCAACCAGATAAATGTAATGAAAGCAGCGCAGCCAAGAGAAACAATACAGATTTAAGAGAAGGGATTGTTTGAAATAAATTAATACAGTTAGAGAGAAGAAAAAGTTATGTTGTGAATGTAGGCTAGTGTTTGTGATTGAAGCATTGAAGGCTTTGAAGGCTCTGACCGCCAGCACTGGGTCCTTCCATCCATGTGGATGTTACTGACCGAGTCTGGCTGTAGGAACCAGCACTCCCTTATGGCTCTGGTCTCTCAGTGGGATCTTGTTCCCAGTTGCAAAACTGCCTCCAGAATCTTTGGAAGTTTTCAGAGCAGAAGGTTGAGGCCCAGATGGTTCTTCTAACAGGCCTGGATCTCATAAACATTGGTCTATATCCTGAATTAGGCTCCTAAAATAAACTAGATGTTGCTCTCTTTGACACAGGCTGTTTCACATCCAAGCTCCAATTCTGTCCTTATTTATTAACCACTTTGTGTTAATGAGAATCATTGTTTTAATGAATGTTTAACCTTCAATCCAGCTGATACCTGCTACATGTGGTGCTCTATTATTAATCAAAACATCTGAACAACGTCTCTGATTAGAGGAGCTCAACCAGCTCTCGGTAAACTTCAGGTCCCTCAGATCGGAACGCGGCAGAGCAGCTGGGATCCAAAAGGGCTTCTTCTCCACAGGACTTTGAGTTGGTAACCATGGTGACAATAGGGAGGTTCTGGAGAATTAATGGGATGATGGCCAAGAGGGGTTTTAGATTTCTGAATCCTCTCTAGGACTCTGGGAGCTTTTCTGCTTTCAGCTCCTCTCTAACTCCAGCAGACCTTCCATGTCTGACGGAGATCCGATTCACAGCATGTTGGGAACTGACTTCCTGTTCCAGGTGCCAGGAAGAGTGTCCAGTCGGCACATACGGCCCGCAGTGTGCTCACAAGTGTGACTGTCTGAACAGAGCCAAATGCTACCACATCAATGGGGCCTGCCTCTGCAACGAGGGCTTCAAGGGCCCCAGCTGCCAGGACCGCTTCTGTCCCGCAGGCCTTTATGGACTCCTCTGTGACAAATACTGCCCCTGCAAGCTGGACAACACCCTCAGGTAGGTCAAAGTCAAGCTTCTCCCTGGCTGAAATGGCTCATTCATGTTCGTCTAACAAAAGATCCCAAGCTTCCAGATATTCTGCAGATCTATAACGACTGGATGGAAAACAGGAAAATGCTGAATGGAGGCTTTTACTGAACGCAAGGTATAAAAAAAAAACGTCCTTTCTCCCTCGTTTCTCTCCCAGCTGTCACCCTCTGTCAGGGGAGTGCACCTGTGCAGCCGGATGGGCGGGGCTTTACTGCAACGAGACCTGCCCCGGTGGTTACTACGGCGAGGGCTGCAAGGAGCCGTGCAGCTGCACCAACGGAGCTGACTGTGATGGCGTCACTGGAGCCTGCATCTGTGCCCCTGGATATATAGTAATTATGATTTTTTTTTCACTCTGATGTAGAGCAGAGCTCCACTAAGGAGGCAACGGTTGTAGAAAGTTTCTACCACATCCTATAAATGAAATATTAGAAACAGAGGGCAATAAAAACAATTCAATCATCATCTTTTGGTTAAAGATGGCATCGTAACCCAGCAACAGTCTCCAGGTCATTCTGGATGACCCTGAGGTTTTCCCACAACATCTGGGTTTAAATAACCTTACAAAAATATTCACACCCCCTTAACTTCTGTGCATCTGATGTCACAAACTAAAACAAAGTGGTGATTTGGTCTCAAAGGAAATTAATTCGTCTTTTTTTTTATCTTGTAGAACCAGGTTTAGGTTTTAAATCTTCTGAGAAAAAAAAGTTCTTCTCATTGTGAAACAGCTCCAGCTCTGTCAGACCGGATGGAGAACATTTTCTGGTATCTGTTCCAGGTCTAGTATCAGATTCAGCTTCATCCACGCCATTTGCCACATAAGGAATCCAACTTTGCTATCAATATAGAGACTTTAAATATGATTTTATGAAGAAAATATGTTTTTGGGTCTATATGACTCTAAGTAGTAGATAATAATAAGCACGGTCCTTTGACTGCTCAGTACACTGCAAAAAATTGAAATCTAAGTAAGTTTATTTTTCTTTAAAAAAGAGCATTTCTGTCTTAAATTAAGCAGTTAGGTGATACACTTTGCCAATGGAATAAGGCAATTTACATCTAAAATAAGAAAAAACAATTATCTTGTCTTATTTCAAGTAGATATTATCTATCTTATTTTAAGAGTAAAAATGCTCATTCCGCATTGGCAAATCTTATTATTTACTTGCTTGAATTATGCTAAATACACTAATTTTAAGACATTTTTACTCGTTTCCAGATCGTTTTTGCAGTGTATCCATCAGAGAGACAGCAACAATCTCTGTAGCCCCGCCCACTCTGTCTCCATCATGTGTGGGCTCTGCAGAGACATCCTGGTCCTGGATGAAGTTTGTAGTTTGGACCTCTTGGGTTTAGACGAACCGCTAACAGAGTAATGATGGGGTTGGAGAAGATAAGCAGAACTTCCTGTTCATGGCTGTGATGGTTTCTATCTGAGGTCCGAAGGTTCGGTACAGGTCAGCATCATACTGGACCGTCCCGACCCAGACGGAACCCATGACCTCTGACCTCCACTCAACCTATTTTTCTTTTGGTTTTTTTGTTTTTATAATGCAACAGTTCAAATGTACGTTTCTTCATTTATTCGATACCATAGATTACCCATAATGCATCAGATGACCTGTTAGCTTTACAATTGTTTCGGAGAAATTAGATCTTTTGATCCTAATGTGCTGCTGTTGACTCCAGGCGGCCTAATGAACGTCTGTAAGACGTTCTCACTCTCATCGCGTTACATCAGCTGTCGGTCCGTTCTGAGCAAACCCAGACTCCAGCTGGGATTTCCTCAGAAACATGAAGGCAACACAGTAACCCCCGGAGCAGAAGCTCAGGATGTTGGACGTGAGCAGAACGTGCAGCTGGACACGCTGAAGGCGATGAGCTGTACGTGGTGATGCAGCGGGCTTAGTGTGGGAGGGGCTCTGTAGGTGCAGACCTGTGATGTGGGTCAACCAGAGACGGCAGAGTAATGAGGGGACATCTGCAACCTTTCCACAAACCACTGGTTCATTAAAAGGACAGCTGGATTTTTTTCCTTCTCTCCACCTCTGGGTCTCCAGTGATGCCTCAGTGATGTCTGTATACGGTCAGCCTGCAGAAGAGGGGAAGCAGTTCTGTGTGGTATGAGCATCTTGGGTGTTAATGCCACACAGATGTCAGAAGAACAATCCGGATTCTTCATCAATGCTTCAGCAGAATGGGTTTTTCTACGGATCACTGGGAAAAGGTTCTGTATGCTGAGAAACTGACCCTTTTAAAACGTCAGCAATCAGAATGGAACCAGATGTGAAGCTACCAAACACGAGTTAAATCAAAACCATGCAGTCAATCCCGTCAGCATAATGCTGCCACCACCATGCTTCACTCCAGAGATGGTGCGTTGAGGTGATTTGCAGCACTGGTTTTCTCCATCAAGAGAATTTTGTATGCTAGCGATTTTTCTTCATGATGCTGCTTGTTCTCTAATGTTCTTCAACAAGCATCTGCTTAGCAAGTAGGAGACTTTTACAGACAACTTGTTGCACTGGGGTTTATTTAGGGGCATCAGAGTGAAGGGCCTGAGTAAAAAAAGCACTTTGCACGTCTATATGAGTGCGATTATATTTGTAAATGAAATTTGAAAATGTTTGAGTTGTTTTCTGTTGTTTTACTCCAGTTTGGAGCCGTTGGGTGTTAAACATCTTTTCGTCGCCTGCTTTCTGTTTTCACCAAATTAAAACCTCATGTAAAATTTGTCATGTTAGAATTTTTATCGTATATGAAGCCGGACATTCAGTTTTAAAACTGTGAAGTGATTTTAAGGGATAGTTTTGTGTGTGTGAAGCTTCGGGGGCCCCGGGGTCCCAGCCTCCCGTGGTGCCGGCTGATCTGGCTGGAGAGAGATGACAGAAGCTTTTCTAATTGGAGCGAGAACATCAGAGATTTCAGTAGATGAAAGCAGGAAGGGCTCTGCAGAGGCATGCGTGTTTGGTTTCACGCAACGAATTGGGAGAGTTATTGATTCAGAGAGAATTGATGCAGTGCTGGGAGCCCCCACTTTGGTAGCCATGGATGAGGGACCGGCTTTAAAGATAATTTATTTGGAGCATTGTCACCAGTTCAGTCGGTCAGATCAATATCTGTAAACATGCCCATCTCTGAGCAGAGGTCTTAAATCTGTTCCTGTAGCAGAGGATGTCTTGTTAGTTGCTAAGTTGGCCTCTGAAGGGAAAAAAAGCTTTGGTTAAACTGAACATTTCTGTCTTTAAAAGATCACACAGTCTTTGATCCTTTCAGCTGATAAGCCTTAAGGAAGGTCAGCTGAAGTCCATCCTCTGTTTGTCACCCAACAGGTGGAATTTAATTCACTCCATGATTCATTTAAAGGGAGAAAAATGTTTCTATAATTTATTTCAAATGAAACCAGAGTTTGATACATCGATTTAGCCACAGAAAAGTCTGTCAGTACTCAGAACTAAAGACCTAGAATTCAAAGAAGACAGATAGGTGTGGTTCACAAAAGCATTTATTTATGTCGGGTCAGCAACTCAGCAGCTAGGGTCACAAGAGCAGAGTCTCTGTAGAGGGGAAAACTCAGGTTAGTGAACACGCAAATCTGATAGTGGGTGATAATTAGGGTGTAAGTCACTAACCTGGTTTAAGAGTTCAGTTTGTGCCCAGAAGAAGGAGTAGAATCCAGCCGGATATCTAACAACAGCAACGACGAATACCGCCCAAAGAGTTCCAGGAACCGAAGCCTAGAAGGCTGTTGAACTGGCTGATGAACAGAAGCCAGCAGACAAAGGAAGGCAGGATTTTCCAGACTATGGAGCCAAAGCCGTTGTGGATTAGGTGAACAGGAGTCCAGGCCAGAAGATCACAGATCAGAAGGGGTACCCAAGGGAAATCCAGCAGGAGTCAGAAGACAGGTCAGGCGAACAGATCAGAACAGCTACAGGCAGGCTCAAAGGTCTAAAGGCAGAACGGGTCAGAACAACAACAGGTCAGCTGGAGAACTCTTGTGAAGGCTGGAATAATCTGGCACTGATGACTGGGAACAGGCAGATTAAATAGAGACAGGAGCAGGTGGAAGAGGTGAAGAGTAATGAGAAACTGGTCTGAGGTAGGCAGGTGGATGGAATGACCCAATAAGCCAGTCATCAACGCCAAGATCATGACAAAGTTTGATCAATTTGTTTAAAACTCTAAAGCTGATAAGGTTTAGCTTCTGGTCTTTGCTTAACTTTTTATTTAAACGTAGATGCTGGGTTTCCTTATTTACATTTTTAACTCCTGGTCGTACTGACCCGATTCATTTAAAATATCCATTACTTTGTGTGTAAACAGATGTATGATGCAGCAGGCTACATATATTTTGCTCTGTTAAACAATGCTAGGCTAACGTTAGCATGTTTCTTCTCAGCTTTGATAAAGTTTAGTTTTCTATTGGGATGGGATGGACATCAACAGTAAAAAATTAACGAGACGTAAAGTATCTTTTAGAGGAAGAATTTAGGTAAATTAAGGGCTGAGAAAAACAGCTTTAAAGATTCGAGCTGTGTGTGCAATTTAAGCAGAAAAAAATCAAACTGCTCGTTTCTATATTATTTCCAGTTCTGGGATTATAAAACTCATGTTTATGATGTTATAGAAGTTTTCATTAACTTTCATTAACAAGTTATATATAAAGTCAGAATAGAAAATCCCTTTATTGTCCCACAATGGAAAAATATTTAAAGTCATTCCACTTATTTGAAAACAGAAAAGAAATCCTCATAATTATAGAAAATCCCGGCGAAGAGTTATAGTTGGAGGAAAAATCCCAGGTTGCAGGCTCACATGCAGAGAACCAACAGACAGCAAAGCTTGACATCAATCATCTAAACATGCATCAATTTAGGGATGTTTATGTTTAAAATAGTTACATGAATAAATGTGCCATTTAATAATGATTAAGTAATTTATAGAATTTCATTTATTCCTATGTATTTTAGGTGGGATTGTTATTTTTTTGGGATAAGGTCATTGTTGATGCTTTTAATCTGCTAAGCGATGAAAAGTCTTCATGTCTGCTTTTTCTTCTGAGCCTCTTTGAAGACACTTTCTCAGATTTAAAGAGAACAACAGCAAACATTAAGAGGCAGAGCGTGAGATTTCGACAGGACGTCCTCGTTAACCCCTCTGACCTCTGAGAAAAAAACCCTGCAGGTGGAAATTCATCAGCATGTCCGCGGGGGACGGACGAGCTGGAGGTGTTTGCAGTAATTAAAAGACGCCTGAATTTCATTTTTAATCTTATCAAATAAACAGTTATTTATTGCTGAAATACCCCTTGAGTTTTTACATTTACTGGTGAAACACAAATGAATAGAATGAAAGATCCTGATTACTTGATAAATATGAGAATCTATTGATCTGTCAGTAATTCTAACTGCAGAGGTCGCCTGTCGTTCCGTCATGACTTCCATTATTGAGCCCACGCAGGTTATTTATTACCAAAGTTTTTACAAAGTCCTCGCTCCACCAACTTTTTAATAAGTCCTCTGCGCTCTCCTGTCCGTGCACGTTGGGCTGCCTTTGTGAATATTAGATTAATAGTAATTTAAAGGCAGCAGGTTGGAAGCAGGCAGCTTTAATTAACGGAGTTTATATGTTGAAGGTCCTGATCAATGCAGGAGGCGCAGTCAGTCTGCCGCACCATGGCAGCAGGCCTGAATGAGGTCAGACCCCCTGATGGAGCTGCAGCCGCATCCCGCGTTGATCGGACAAGCAGAGCCATCATGTCGCTCTGCAGGGAGGCCATCAGCGCCGATCATCTCCTCCTTCCTACTTCATCCGATGCTTTATTGCATCAGCGCTAACAAATTAAATGCACTCATGGGCTTGTAATGAGTTTTAAGAGAGAGAGTCTGAGTAAGAACCGAATGCCTGCGGAGAGCTGCAGGAGCAGGAAATGATGGTGAAAACTCTACATCAGTCAGTCTCTTCACCCCAAAGAGTGGATAGAAAGAGCCAACTCAAGAGAAAATGTGTTTTTCTCACAGGGATCTGCAGACGAAGTCAGCAGCAGGACTCAGGAGTCACAGAGCTGTGATCTCAGCCCAGATGCAGGAGGAATGATGCGACTCAAGAGTTTCTGTTTGTGTCTCTGTTGTCCACAGGGAGACGACTGCTCCTTCAGCTGTCCTCCGGGTCAGTACGGAACCAACTGCACCTCCTTCTGTTCCTGCCACAACGAGATCTCCTGCTCACACGTCGACGGCTCCTGCATCTGCAAAGAAGGTTCGGCTCATCGCTTGCACCGCGTTTCAGGCTCTGATTTCTTTCCCACGCAGTTCGGTTCTTTTGCTCAAGGTTCAAAACTCCAACCTGGTCCAACTTTTTTTATTTAAACATCAGCCAATCAGGAGGAAGATTATAATCCAGAATTCATTGTTTCCTTTAGAATAACAATGCAACAACCGAAACGTTTCATCCCCGCAATGCACCAGTACCAACGTCTATGTTTCCCAGAACTTTTTTATTATGTTCTACATTGTGCTCCAACTTTATATATTTTAATATCTGACTCTTTAAATATTTATGCAGCACAGATTCAGCATGAGAAGGAAGGTAATTAAGGGGAGGATGATGAAACCGAGTGCAGGACCGGCAGCTTGTTTGGACAAGCGAAGAAGAAAGGTTCAGAGATGACACAAGGCTGGTCCCGGCCCGCTTTGGGTCCAATTTAGAACGTAAGGGAGAAAACGCAGACATTAGGAGGGAACCATGGAACACTTCTGGTTATCTTTCCAAATAGACAAATGAGTCTTGATGTTGATGCTAAATGTGAACAGGGAAAAACCGATAGAACCTTTCAGTAACACGGTTCTTAAAGGTTCTCCACACAGCAGATCAAATGTTGACCAATTCAGAACAAGCAGTTCTTAGTTCTCCGTCCTGCTGTCCCCAAGGAGCCCCGGACTTTTAGAGGCATTGGTCCACACAGCTGCTGCTCCATCAGAGCGTCCATCAGATCTTCTTACCTTGTTTTTGGTTGATTCGTTAAAATAAATATGATTTGCTGCTCTAAACCATCTGATTTCCTTTCCTTTGGTCATTGCTCATAAATCTACCCGGTGGTTTCTTGGTGGTTACCTGTGTGTTCCAAAGACTTAGGTAAAAATAAAAAAAATTAGAAGCAAAAGTTAATTTGTTAATGTTAAAGCTGGAGGGCCGTGATTTAAAGACAGTCGTGAGCAGCTGTCTGGCCGGCTTTAAAGCAAACACCTCCCTCCTGTTTAGCTGTTCTTGCAGATTTTCCGCTATGCTTGTAAATTGCGGCAAAGATTTCTCTCGTTATTTTTGGCTTGATGGGTCAGTTTGTTCTATGATTTTAGTCAACATAAAAAATCTGTCCAGCAGCCGAATGACAGGATCCCAGGACTCTGAACCTCCGTCATAGCCGAGTCCTCAGCAACACTTTGTCCCTGACTCCATGTCCACTGAGGACACTGAGGTTGACGGTTTGTCTCCCTGTCTTCCTCAGGCTGGCAGGGAGTGGACTGCACCGTCCAGTGCTCCAGCGGGACGTGGGGCTTTAACTGCAATCAGACGTGCCAGTGCGCCAACGAGGCAGCCTGTGACCCGGTCAACGGGACCTGCACCTGCTCGCCGGGCTGGAGGGGGGAGTACTGCGACGTCCCGTGTCCCGTAAGTCCTAAACTTCCATGTTTTTCAGCTTTTTACAGGAAAAACAAAAGGATTTTTCTGAAAATGTGTTGCCCCAATCAGAGTTGCTGCCAGCGGTTACCATAACAACCTCTTTGTTCTTAATCTATTCTGGTCTTCATCGTTTTAGTGAAAACTGTCTTTGTTTTTAGACTTTTTGGTTCTGTTGGCTGAAGATCCTCAGATGTTCTGAAATCTCCGAAGGTTTGACGATAGCAGGAATGAAGTCTTGACAAAACTCAGAAACTCAGAGTCAGAAACATCTGGATCTGACGGCTAAAACATGTCCAATGACCCATTTGGGCTGAGCTTAACTTTCTGAGTGTTCTGTCCGTGTTCTACCACCCTGACTAAAGACACATGGTCCTGGTTCTGCTTGCAGGATGGATGGTACGGGCTGGACTGCAGGGAGAAGTGTGACTGCGTCCACGCTGGCAGCTGCGATCCGTCATCTGGAACCTGTCATTGTCTTGCAGGTTGGACCGGTGAGTTCTTTTAGCACAAACAATAACCAAATAACCTATTGAGTCCAATTAAAAAAGGGAACAAGACTAAAAATATTCAAATTGGACGGCCAGTTGGACCCAAAAGAGAGGAAAACATAAAAAGAGAAATTATTTTTACCTTCTATCTTGTTGAAAAATAGCTTTTTTAAACCTTTTCTCTAACTGTTGGATGCTTTCCGCTGTTTTTTATTTTTTTTGATATTCTGCTGATTTATCGATCTATGTATCTGAGGTTGGAAAGCCTCGGTGCCATTACCCTAATCCACAGTTTCTCTATCAGATCTAAGCCTCTGGAAATCTGTCCCAGTTGCCCAGAAACATTAACGGTACTTCCACGGTATGGTCCATCTGCTCCAGAAGGGAAAGCAGAGCCGAACACTCGGGTCATAGGCCAGTGTTAAGTCCTCATCAAATCCACACAGCCGTGGTAGAACTCAGAGTGAATGATAGGACCCCTCATGGTGCTTTATGGCTTTAAATAAAGGCTCTGTTGCCATGGAAATATCTGCAGTTCTCCACGCCTCAATATATAAATGCCCCACACTGCTCAGGGTTTTTAACAGACTACTCTGGACACCCATATGAAGAGAAAGAGGAACATCTCCAAATTGCTCCTATGTTACAACTGTTTGGGTTCTTTGGAGACTGAGTTGATTTTTCGCTGCAGTTTGAATCCTGTATGCACATTTTGGGCTGACTATGAAAACCCCTCCCATCACCCCTGATGGGAGGATAGTAGGAAGATGTGCAGCTGTCACGATATTTCCTGTTGTCGCTAGAGCTGAGACCTTGAACCTCTGCTTCTTCCATTCCGTCTCGGTGGCAGTGGAGCCGGTGCCTCCGTTCTCACAAGTCTACACTTTCTGTGTTCTTGTCAAGAACACACTTGGAGAGAACACGAGTCCATACTTGCATTCTTCTGAATTTAGAAAAGGCCCCTTCCTCTTTTCTGGGTAGGCATAAAACTTTCCTTTTTGATAAAGCTTATAGTCTGTAGGCAGTCTGTGGGAGAACGGCTGGACAGGTCAAAGAGACACACAACCATCCACACACACTCACCCTTAAAGACAATGTAGAAACACCTAACTAACAGTCAACTAACAGTTTGGACAATGGGAGGAAGCCGGAGTACCCGGAGAGAACCCACGCACGCACGGGGAAAACATGGAAACCCCATCCAGAAAAGAACCTGGGACGGGAATCGAACCTGGAGCCTTCTTGTTGCTAAGCAACAGTGCTACAAACTGCGCCCCCCATGCAGCCCACACCATGCTTGAAAATAGAATGGATAAAGCTCAACATGTCAAATAAACTGTTGGCCGACACAGCTTACTGAACTCGACTCG
>JAGKQL010000005.1:4688846-4755229 GCA_018398635.1 Cyprinodon brontotheroides | reverse complement strand
AATCCTCCTGGAGAAGCATGTAGACATTCGACTACATTGTGTTGCTGACCTTCTTTTTTAGAAAAGGTAACAATAAACTAGCTCTTTAGGTGGCGCTGTCTAGAAGAGAAACGGTTCGATAGGAATAAAAGAGAGCACATAGTTGGTCACGTTAAAAGCTGAGCAAATAGCATTAAAACTAGCTATGTCTGGGAGAGAAACAGGACTAAGCACTGTTAAAAAAAGGCCGAGCTCCGACATCTATAAACAAAAGGTGTTGATGGCAGCAGCACAGCTGATAATTCTCTCCCGGATGGAGTCACAGCCAAACAGGAACAGTGGAAGAATAGAGATAGAATGAGGCAGAATGATGAAAAAGGGTCCCTATGTCCTCCAGCACTCTTAGCCTATAGCAGCATAACTATAGAGATAGCTCAGGATAACATGAGACACTCTAACTATAAGCTTTAATCAAAAGGAAAGTTTTAAACCTAGCCTTAAAAGTAGACAGGAAAAGTCTCTGCCTCACGGACCTAAAACTGGTAGTTGGTTCCACAGGAGAGGAGCCTGATAACTAAAAGATCTGCCTCCCATTCTACTTTTAGAAATTCTAGGAACCACTAGTGAACCTGCAGATTGAGGGCTTGAAGTGCTCTGTTAGGAACATAAAGGATTACAATCAGATCTCTGATATCCAGATGGAGCTTGGCCATTTAAGGCTTTATATGTGAGAAGTTGAGGATTTTTTAAATTCTACTCTCTTAATTCACAAATAACCTTAAAAGCCTTTGATAGACACGCTCTCATCCGATGTAAAGTGGTACATCGTGTCTATTATACTAAAGCTAGATTGGCTAAAATGTATGATGGAATAACTACAACTTGAGATAGATACCAGCAGTCTAAAGCTGACCTTGTACATATGTTTTTGAAAGCTCCTCATTATATAGTTACTGGTTGGACATTTTTTGCCATTTTGTCAGAAGTACTGGGTGAAAAACCCGAACCCAATGCACTTACTGCGATATTTGGGACCCCCCCTCTTCTTAGGGACACATATACTTTGGCTTCCTTTGCTAAAATCTAAAAAAGATGTTCTTGCTTTCGCCACCCTACTGGCAAGACCACTGATTGTTTTGTAATCTTCTGTACCATCCTCACACATCCATTGGATTACTGTAAGGACATCCTCGATTTTCTCAAACTAGAAAAAGATCAGACTGTCTATGATGGGTAGAAGTGGAATGTTTATGAATCTTTGGGGACCATTCCTCGAATATGTCAACAAGTCTGATATCTAATTTATTCCTGACCCCAACGCCTAATTTAGCATTTGCTATTTGATGGGTAGGTTTGTTTTTTCTTATTTGTATTTGTTTGTTGGTCTGTTTTTGTTTGTATGTGTGCAGGTTGATTGTTCTTTCAAAAAAAAAGAAAAATGTACATTTATTTGAAATATTGTTTGAGATCATTTTGCTCAATAAACAAAGATTGAAAAAAAAAATTACAATAAAAAAAAAAATGTATCTAACCTACCCTCAAATACTAGTAGAGAAACAGGCCTATCATTTGTGAAATGGTGTCTATCCCCATATTTATAAAGTGGAAAAACTTTGGCAATTTTCATCTTTTCTGGAAATTTACCCGACTGAAATGACAGATTGCAGATGTATGTCAGAGGCTGAATAATTTCCTCAATAACCTTCTTAATTACTGTCATATCAGTGGCATCACAGTCAGTTGACCTCTTCTTATTACATTTATTGACAATATCTCTAATTTCACTTTCTCTCACAGCAGTGAGAAACATTGAAAAAGGATTTCTGCTGATTTAATTGTCATTCGGAGCTCCAGTTGTTGTAGGATCTGGGATTTTTTTCTGCCAATTTGGGTCCAACACTCACATAATATTTATTTAAATTATGAACAATGTCATTAATGTGGTCGTTATTTACAAAAACTGCAGAAATGTATTTTTTCCGGAGTTTTTCTTGATAAAATTTTTTAATACACTGGAAAAATGATCAACAAATTAAGTGCATTTACCCTTGATTTGAGTAGGTAAATAAGATAGTTTGTCAATGGGATGAGTATTTTCACTCTTAAATTAAGATCATTAGATAATATGCACTTGAAATAAGACAATGCAAGTTTTTTTCTCTATTTAAATGTAAATTGTCTTGTTCCATTGGCAAAATGTCTCACTTTGCTCCCTAAATTCAAGAAAAAATTCACTTATTTTAAGAAAAAAATACTAATGTCGATTGCAGTGTTCATTCCAAATCCCTTTGATATGTTAATCATTTCTATCTAATAATTTACTGTAATAATCTTGTTTAGCTTTTCATACATTAGCAGTTCATTTATTCTTATATTTATTCTCTACATCCAAAGATCTATGCCTTATGAAATCTCTATATAGTTTGTTCTTTTTTTGCAGGCATTTTGTAAACCCTTTGTAATTCATGGAGCTTCTAATTATTTGTTTTTATGAGAGAACATTATTAAAGGACAGTTTTTATCATATAATACTTTAAAGGTATTAAGAAAATTATAATTTGCTATATCAACATTATATTCTTGCAAAACTTTCTCCCTGTTATGTTTCAATAAGTCCTCTTTGAAAGATTTGAGTGATTCCTCTGTTCTTACTCTTTTAAACTGTGGATCACTTTTATCCTTATTTTTATGTAGAAAATGTCGCTGACAACAAAGACTGGAAGATGATCACTAATATGCTGAACTATTAATCCACTTAACGTATTTTTATCTAAGATATTAGTAAATATATTATCTATAAATATGGCACTGTTAATTGTAATCCTGCTGGGTCTACTGATTTAGTGAAAAAGGCTCAAACTGTACATGAACTAGATGTGAGTATTGGCATGAGTGTTCCGATTCGATACATGTCCCGATACTTGGGTCACGATACGATATTATCGATATTGCAGTATCACTATATATTGCCATATTTTCCCCAGCTATCAAAAATCAAATGATGAGATAAAACAGCAAGTGCTGCATATACTTTTAATCAGAAAATATTGATTAGGTATTATTATCCATGTTGTTTGGGGTTTTCTTCCACTGTAACTGCCTCAAATACAGATTTGGTGCTGCACGCATTTAGTTAAAAGGGCTCCACAGAGCACAGCCGCCAGAGTGGTGGTGCAGAGGTAGCCCATTTTTCCCATCAATGTTTTATGTAACCATTTTTTTTTTTTTAAATCGATACTAAGAAGTGAAAGATCGATATTATATTGGGCAGCCGAATATCACGATATATCGCCAAAACGATTATTTCCCACACCCCTAACATGAACTGTAATGAACTCTTCAGTAGGTTTATGAGTATTTGAGTTATGTAGATCTATATTAAAGTCCCCATAGATGAAGAAGACCTTCTGAGTTGAAACTGTCTATGTTTTCTCAAAACATTCTCTAAATATTTCCATATTTTAACCAGGAGCTTTGTATATACAACTAACAGTTACATTTTTTGACTTTTCCATAAATATTTCAACTGTTAAACACTCAAATGCATTTTTAGTCACTCTGGTCACGTTTTCTACTATTTTATACTTTGAGTCTTTGTCAACACACAGAGCTACTCCTCCACCAGTTTTTCCTTCTCTATTGATGTAATTGAACCCATAACTATTCTTCTCAAAATCATCCCCTTTCTCATGAGCGATCCATGTTTCAGAGATGGCTATGATGCTGAATGGCTGTTTAAACTGGTTCAGACAGTCTTTGATGTTGAAGTTTGCATAGGAACCTCTACTATAGAGAAAGAGTATCTACTTGAACTGCTCTGTTGAATTGATCAGTTGTGTAGAAGCAGCAGTTATCAACATTGTCATAGAAGATGTTGTTATCTGGATCCACTTTGTCTTCCATGCCCTGACTTTAATAATCTGTGTAACTGAATGTTTGCAGTTTCCAGGTTATCTGCACTAACAGTTGTAGGTGTTAGTGATGTGTCCATAAGTGAGAAAGAATCAGTTCCTGTAACTTGTGACATGGTGAGAGTGAGGAGAAATGATCCTCAGAGAGTTCAGCGTGATATGACCTAAACTTTCGCCTCCAAATGATTAAGACCTTACTCGTGGTCAAGAGTTCTCAGTCAACATTTATCCAGCTCTGTGATGTCCTGAATGACCAAAACTTTCACCTCCTCCAGTTTTCCAGTCAGTTTGATGAAAACCTTTCACAGTTCGTGGTCAGCGTGGACTGGATCTTCTGCTTCCTCAGGAAACAGGCCTTCTTTGCGATGTCAACGTTCTTCTTGGTCAGGTTCTCGTTAATGAACACGTCTGACCCCTTTAGCAACCTGCCCTGTTTCAGCAGAGCAGGTTTTTTCCGGTTACTGAGCCTCATGATAATCGTCGGTCTGTTGTTGTTCCCTCGTCTCTGGAGCAGTTAGATGAAAAACACGCTTCAACAGGGAGGCTGCACCCAGAGGTTGTTTTGAGAGCGGTCCCTACTGCTACCGGCCAGGCTGTATGTGGGGGTTCCCGTCGACAAGAGTCAATATTGAAGGCGGGATGGTAATTGGATCAACACTGCACTGATTAAGTTTTCAGGTGAATTTTCTCTTAAAAAACATATATTAAAACTTTATTCTCATCGATCACAGCAAATATACGCGCTGACTGCTACAACCAACGGCGGAAGCAGCTTCTTTGCCTCTGCCCGCCAGCCAGAACTAACTGGTACAAGCAGAAAAATGAAGCAGTAGACGCCATTTCAGCGCGCTTTTAGCTTCATCCGGTGTGAATCTAAGCATAAGAGCTTGGCTTGACACGCAGTCCAGTGATAATCACATTATTCATTCTGGTTTGTTCCAAGTCAGCCACTATGTCTTCCAAAACTGCAAACCCTTTGTCCTTTTCCTCATTAAGCAATCGTAAAGCCTTCACCTCTTTAAGCAGGTTCCAGAATGGACTTTTGCTGGAGTCAAATGGCCGAAGTTTCTCCAGAAAGCAAATCCAACGCTTTCCTTTTCTCCTCGAAATCCTCCAAGTTTTGATTCTTCTTAAGGCCCATGCTGGCAACAGGAATGTAATGCCACGCAACAGCCAGAGTCAGATTGAAATCAGAGTGAAGGATTGTTGGTACTCGGCCTCCCGTCCAAAATGTCTGGGCATGTAAAAATTAAAATAGCTGGAGGGAGTCGCCCCGTTTAGGCTTGTATCCTCCTCTTGCTGCTGCCAGGTTTCTGTGAGACAACAAAAATCTTTCTGATTATCCCAATTTAAGGCCTTAAATAACACTTTGAGAAGAAAGATGTTTAATAAAGCACATTTATTTTTATTTATTTTTTTGCTTAATTTGAGTTATATTCATCTTAATTAGATTATCATGATTAAACCCCTTTAACATTATTTTCTAACAATCATAAATATGGATTTCCACTCTTTTTGGTCTATCTCATAAAATCCTAGTAATTTACATTTTTTTATGGGTAAAGACATAAAAATGAGAATAATTAGAATGGGTTTGAATACTTTTGGAGGCTCAACCTTCTGTGTTATCTGAAATCTGTTCTGCTTTTGGAAGATTTTGTCTATAAAAGGCTGAGTTTCAGTTGTTTTCAGCAGATATACTTGATAAAAACAACGTCGGTGCAACAATCAAATTTAAGCAATGTCTTTTTGTTTTCTGTATTCTCTGGAGACACCTTTCCAGCTGATAAAAGAAAATGAATTCTGTGTTTTTCTAAACATCTAAAAAGCTCCAGTTAAATGAGGACACGATCGGTTCTCCAACCTTTGACTGTTTTCTAATATTCTCATTAAAAATTAAGACTGTTGTTTTGCTTGCTGACATTTAACTGAACAAATCTCCAATAAATAGGGATCAATAGTGAAAGTGATCGTTCATCACAGCCTCACATCTCCACGCCTTGTCCTGCAGCCATTAAGACGGCTGCACTTTAAGAATGAGGCTCTCGTTTTAGCATATTTTTATACCCCCATTAAAAAATGATTTCCAGCTCCCATTCCTCCTATTAAGGGGCTGAATCAGTGCATTAGTCTGTGCCGCTCTCTGTGACACAGCGTCTGAGTGGACCTTTCATCAACCGTCCTTCTTACAAGAGGTAGCCTGGGCTTCTTTGAGGACTACTTTCAGTGGCGGATTGATCCACGCTCGATGCTCTGAGGACTTTGGGGTCAATCAAAGTTCTCAGTGTGTGTACTTGCTGAGGAAAGTATGTGTGAAACACTTATGGCCTCTTAAGCCTTTTTAAACAACAAAAAGAATCCTTCAGTTTGAAGATGAGAGCAGATGAAACATTTCTTCTCATGCTTTAGCGGCTCATCAAAATGCAGCAGAGCGGGCGGAGTTTAACAGCAGTTAGAGTGATGCCTTGTTATTCTGACCATGTGTTGTTGTTTTTTTGCAGGTGTCCACTGTGATAGCATGTGTGCCGAGGGCCACTGGGGGCCGAACTGCTCCTATAGCTGCACCTGTGAGAACGGGGGTTCCTGCTCCCCGGAGGATGGTACCTGCATGTGCGCTCCTGGATACCGTGGCACCAACTGCAGGAGAAGTAACTGCCTGTTTTTAACTCACCATTTGGTTCCACCAGCTTATGCTTGGCTGTTAATACTCTGTTTTTTCTGATCATCATCCTTAAAGATGATTGCATCTAAATTCTGAATTTAGGCTCATATTAAGTAAAAGATGTGAGGAGAAGTTATGGGTCAGGAGGTCAGAACAGATTTTCAGCAGTTTCATGAGCTTCTGCAGAATAGAAGACCATGAACGCCTTCATGGAAGCAGTGTAAAATGAATCTGCTGTGATCGGCCTGTTTTCCAGTGTAGTCCTGTTTCTCTGACCGTGACTAACTGGATGTGCTCTCTTCGCCCTCTGACATGGGAGCTGGCTCAGAGCTCGCCTGCCTGGCTGTGTGTTTTCCTGGACGGGCCGCCTGTGGAGCTGGTTGACAGTTGCCTTTGTATCTATGCTTCTTTCTATGTCTGCTTCTGTCTCCTTTGAACCCTCAGTGCGGCCTCAGCAGATGGCCGCCACAAGCCACTGAGCCTGCTTCTGCTGGAGGTTTCTTCCTGTTAAAGAGAGTTTTTCCTCTCCACTGTCGCTACAAGCATGCTTTAGTGAGGGATTGCTGAAGAGTCAATGAGTCGATGTAATCAACTGGTTTTCCTTAGATAGAAAACTTTGAATCAATTTGACTGGATGATCTGGTTGAACTGTAAAGTGCCTTGAGATGACATGTGTTGTGAATTGGCGCTATATAAATACGGTAAACTGGATTGAAATTGAATCGATCCCTTGAACCATCAGAACCATCATTGATCAACAACTGGTAGGATCTCACTGAGCAGGGATTACTTCCAAGAAACTCTGGACGGCTCTACATCTAGAGTTAGATTGATTGTTCTGATTAGAACAGAAGAAGTGTTTACCTCGGAGTAGGAGATTCTCCGGGAAGGTTCAGTTTTCCAAATGTTTGGAGGAAAAAGGAACATCCTTCCCGTAGTCAGTAACCATCATGGTGAGGTCTTGGAGCAAACCTTCAGGACTTCTTCTTGATTCAAACGTGACTCTCATCTGGACCTCAGGGGAATGAAGACAGATTGCAGAATTAGGCTGGGCAATTCACTGCATCTGCAATATAGTAGCAATTAAAAAAAAATGCTCTTTTCAAATCGCAGATTCAAATTTCGGTCACAATACATTTAACAAGAGCAAAAAACTAAATATCTCCTTCCAGCCCTTTAGGTGGTGGTAATATAATTAAAGTGGGGTTTGCTGTCGCGTAGAAGGAAACATAGAGTTGCACCTAGATCTATGTATTATAGCAGAAATAAGAACTTTTTAATGCAAATGTTACAGCAAAGTCCTGCAACACAGGATTCTGGACAAGCAGGCTTTCAAGGTCAAAACTGAAACCCTGGACGAAAACATTGACATGAAAAGCGCAATAAAATTGCAATATTGGTTGAAAGTAATTGCAGTTTTGATTTTTGGCAAAAATTGTTACTCAGAACCTCTTTTTTTCAGGTGCTTTTGTGTTTTTTTTTGTTTGTTCTGGGTTATTTTCTCCATGTTAGCTTTGACACATGGCTCTGCTTTCATTCTCTGCCCTCTGATCTTTCCTCTGACCTGAGATTCTTCTTCCAATGTATTTTTGCTCCTTAAGAACCTGGACTCCTGGGGCTTTTTAAAGGGGATTATTTCTCTCATCTTCATGTTGGATGTTTGATGTTTTTCATCCATCCCCCATGAACCCAGAAACAGGAGGAATCGTTGTCCAGTGAAATGACCTGTAAAATCCCCACCAGGCTGGGAGGAGAAACGGCCTTCCTACCACATCTCTGGAATTGGTTTTGTCTATTTGCAGACTTTGTTCTTGCTGAGTCTGAGCACTGAGACCCACTCTGGATCTCTTCAGCTTCTCTGTGGATCAGAACAGAAGATTTAGGACTTTTCAGTTCACAGTTTAAGCAATTATCTTAATGAGGAGAAGCTGTAGTGAGAGCGAGGCAGGAGAGCAGCCTGCGAGGGTCTCCTCACCACTCAGAGCAACATCAATTAAAGCTAATTAAAGGCTTTAGGAAGATGTGTGGGTGTGGCTCTGCACTGGAAGGAAAATCCAGGCCAATGGAAACAGCAGACTGACCCAAAGGAACCAGAATCCCAGTTATTAGTCCTTTCAGCTGAACCTTGTCTCCTCTGCAGCCTGCTCTCCTGGTTTCTACGGCCATCGCTGCAGCCAGTCGTGTCCTCAGTGCGTCCGTAGCGATGAGGCGTGCCACCACGTTACCGGCCGCTGCAACTGTCTCCCCGGCTTCTTCGGCTCCCTCTGCAACCAAGGTCAGTTCTCCACAACTCTCAGTGAAAAACTCCAAAATAAAATCCAACTGAACTCATGATGCATGATGCAACCAAAAACACGTCTAAATGTGATTTACAGTCCTTCAAGTAAAACCGAAGTTGTTCCAAAGTTTATACATCTGATCCAGAAGGAGGATCATCAGAGCTGCACCGCAAATCAGAGGTTTCCATCCACTCCTCACCTTTGGGATTTTATCTCACTTTAACCTTTTCATGTTTCAGTTACACAATTTAAGACAACAACCAAATCCGAGTTGTTGATTTTATGATGAACTAGAGGCTCATCATCTAAATATTTACATGGGAGGTGCTGAACCTGAACCTGATATGAACCTGATAAGGCTGAGGTCTGCTGACTTCGGCTAACAGAACTCAACAGAGGAGGGAGGATAGTGAAGGGAGGTGGGATAGAAGAGGGAGGAGGGAGGATAAAGGAGGTAGGTAGGAGGAGGTCCAACGATTGCAGAGAAGGTCTACCAATGTTGGGGAAGTCTTTCCTGCAGACTAATCAGCTCTGCAGGAGTCCAGATCGTTCAGAATCACCATTTGACCCAAACTGTCCTCAGATGAAAGAAATTGGTCAGCTGGTCTGGAAGCAGCCAGGCTGAAATAACATCAAAGTCCTGATCCAGATTCCTGTTTGGTCTACAGGAGATGTGGTCTGATTACTTACAATTAGTAGAAAAACCTTTTGGGAGAGAAAAGTACTTTAACAATTACGTTTTACATTAAATCAATTGATACGTAAAGTCATCAGAACTTAAGTTTCCCTTTAGACAAATGGGGAATTAATACTATGTTAAAACTAAATGGATTGAAAACATCTCACCCCAGCTGCTCTCAGCGTTTAAATCAAAATCACATCATCAGCATAAGAACATTGCTGCTGCATTTATAAAATAAGAGTCTAGTTTTATGTAAATATGAGGTTTTTATAAATGCAAACCTCTGAAGCAGTCATGTCTGAACTCGTAGTTATGTTTATAAAACATTCCCCCACCCTCAGGGGGTATAAATAAATTTCTGCCTGACAAAGCACACACAAAAGCCAAATCACTTGATAGCCTCAACAGCCTGTTAGATTTAAGAAGCAACTTTTGAAAAAATACGTCTGTAAAGGTAAGATGTCATAGAATGGTTTTCTGGTTATTGTCAGCTTCTGAATTGTAGCTGACCCTGCCTGAAATATTAGGGACAAAATACAAAAGTATTTTGCATTTTTTGAACCAAGCCAACATTTTCTTTGAAATAAACTTTGCAAAACAGGTATATTAAATTATATAGAAGAAAAAGTAGTACAGACAGTCAACATCTTTAATGTGTAAAAAATTACCAAATTTGGACCTCAATCAGATGAATCATATTTATTTTAGAATGGTATTAGTGGGATGAAATTCCTCCAGACAGAGAGGCCATTTTGGCACATTTATCCATAAATGTCACCAAACTGTGCCAAATGTGTTTTTACATCAATACTGGGGTTTGTTACACTCTGGTTAAATCACGGGAGGCAGCTGGACTCCACCGGTGGGTCCATAGAGGGTTCTTCTAGGGGTTAACTGTTTCTGGTATATTTAATGAGAAAACAAACAGATTTTGGTATCAATGAGTGGCCTGTATAAAGCTGCTGCTCCTAAAAGGCACAGGGGAGCAGGATGCCTCCTAGGAGCCTCCCACCGGACGGAGGAGAACCTGAGAAGGACCCAGAACTTTATTTCAGCTGCTGCAGCAGCCAACACTGGAAAAAATCTAAGTCTTGATAGATTGTCATTTTTCTTAAAATAACCTGTATATTAGTTCTTGAATTGAAAAGGTAAAAGAGACGTTTTGCCAATGTAACAAGACAATTTACATTTCTAAAAATAAGGAAAACACAATTAAATTGTCTTATTTCAAGTGCATTTTAATCTAAATATATTATTTTAACAGGTTAAAAATGTGACATTCAGTTGGCAAATCATCTCATTTTACTCTACTCAAAAGTAAGGTTAATACACTTAATTTAAGATTTTTTTTACTTATTTCTAGATTGTTTTTCCAGTGAAGTGCTGATCACTAGTTTAAAATGATTCTGCTCCATTTCAGCTTAATTTGAGTTTCTTTTTAATAGAGACTTTGACAGATTTATTTTGTCATTTTTGTATACACAAGTGTATACAAAAAGAAATATAGTTTAAAACAGCTCCAGACAATTTCATTTTTTAAAGTGCAGCCTTGAAAAACAGTAATAAAAACATTAAAATAAATAGTAATATAAACAAATGACTGTATATTTACAGTTCTAAACATTTTTTTTTTACTTATATGTCTTCTGCCCTAATTATCTTAAGTTTCAAATAAAAGCAGTGTATATACTTCATGCTAGTTTGAATATCTTTAATCACAGTGTTGTACTTCCAGGCCAAATTCCTCTTGTTTTTACAGCCGGAAAAAGTCCAGACTTTGAGGTTTTTCTGAGTTTTATATGTCGCTCCATAACTTTCCACCTGAGATCTGCAGTCACTTCTCTACTGAGACGTTAAAATGTTTTGTTTGTTCTCCTGCAGCGTGCCGAGCTCGGCATACAGAACCCAGACCGTTTTATTATCCTGTCGATAAGACAGACGTGCAGCAGAATTGATTTTGTAATCAGTGCTTTCAGTTTGACTGTAGTGCGCAGGAGGTGAACCAAGCGGAGCTGCTAATAAATGTTCCACCTCCTGCACAAATGAAGCTTTTTCGTTGGGAAACCCTGACATCTTGTTAGCGTTGAAGCTGCAGCCTGCAAACACAAGCATGCCCATTCAATGTCTACATTTCATTAGCAATGAAAGAAATCCAAACCTTGAGCTCTCCATCTGTATGGCCATGTCTTTATTTTCTTAAAAGAGGCTTTAGTCTTCTCTATGTTCCACCCAGGGTCAGCGCCTCTGCTAAAGTCCTCCTAATTCTCTGGCGGTGACAGCGGCTGGCCTGGGGTCAGCTTCAGAGTGAATTTCTCAGTCAGCTGCAGAAAATTGTGCTGTGAAATATTCATCATCATTAAACATGAAAACCTTTTTTTGTTAAGCTCCGTCTCTCTTTCTGCTGGACTACGCTCCAGTTTGATAGTTCAAACCACATGAGGTGCTTCCACCTCTCCTCCAATTCTTTCAAATCACATTTTGTTCAGTTTACTTTTTTTAAAGATCACATTCTGAATCTAATCAACAAAAACACTCCGATCTGCTGGTGATCCCAGTCAGTCCATCTGACAGCCTTGGCTCGGCCCCGCACAAAAGCTAAAGAATTGATGAGTGGCGGCCCCTCTATTCATACTGTATGTAGCGTAAACACACACACACACACGTGTGACATGTTTAAATATGACCACTAAATGTTCTCGGCAAAATCTTAAGCAGTTGAGGCTGATCAGAAGAATTGTCTATTTATTCACCTCCACAGCTGCATTGTTGCAGCCGCGGATGCGCCATGTCGTCAGGTCAGTCAAATAAAACTTCTCACAACACCCATTGTTCTGGTGTTACTTATAACTTCATCTAGCAAAGATAGAGAACAAACCCTTGACAGAAACTGCTGAGTTTTCGGCTCCATCAGAGCGTTTTTAAGCTATGACCGCCTTCTCAGGCTTCTGCAGGTGAAGGCGATCTAAAGTTCTGTTCGATCTAAAGCTGTTCCTGCCTCTTGAGGCAACTTCTTAAGGTTAGAGCCGCTGTAACCTTCATGTTAAACTAAAGGAGCTGCTTTCTGACCATGTAAGGAGGGGAAGATAAGGTTCTGTATTTTCCTGTCTCCACCAGCCAGGCTTATGTTTAGCAGCTCGACAAAAACTTCAGAGAAACTGCATCAGCGGCATAACCAGTTAGAATGAATGGCTGGTGGGGGTACTTCCCACACTGCAAAAATGATCTAGAAATAAGTAAAAACGTCTTTAATTGAGTATATTTACCCTTAATTTGAGTAGGTAGATAAGATGATTTGCCAATGGAGTGAGCATTTTTACTCTCAAAATAAGATAATTAGACAATATGCACTTGAAATAAGGGTTAGGGTCTATCCTGGGCCGGGGACTATTGACCCCGATCATTGGAGTGATCACAGCTATACTTTAACATCTCTGGGAGGAAGTGGATACACTCTGCTTTACAGATATATTATTGAAGGATTCTCCACTATGAGCAGCTTGTTTATGGTCAATCTACAGCATCTCAACCAGATTTCATCTTGGACTTTGACTAGGCTGTTATCGTTTAACCCATTCAGAGATGAGCTTTATGTTTTGAGTTGGATTGTTGTTCAGTCCTAGCCTGGGTGCCATTCCGAAATTAGTCCCGCCCACAAGGTTTGAGGTCGGGAAGTTCGGTCTGGCATTGTTCAATGTGTAAGCTGTGAGTATGCTCGCGACAATATCTGGCCGGGCCAATCAAAATTGCTTCAGGGCGTGGCTTTTGCTCACGATGATGATGGACAGATGATGCAGGCGATAACGTTATCAACCATGTGACCAAAGCGGGCTTTGGGTGACAACAACAATGGCTGCCGCTGGAGAGTTGAGGTGTGTAGATTCTGCTATTAGGTCTGTTCTAGAAGATGATCGACAGCAAATTAATTTTAAAAAGAGGAACAGAAAACGTGATCAAGGCATTTGTTCAAAAGAAAGATGTTTTTGGCGTCCTTCCTACGGGATTCGGCAAAAGTTTAATTTATCAGCTGGCTCCCCTTGGTCGCTAATAACATACACAGCCACACACCCGTTACATGCTACTCTTATTGGTTGTAGGTCTATCCAATTGAGTGCAGAGGCATTTTTTTCCTGGTTAGTTCCAAAACATGCCCCATAATCACAGCTCTATGGGAGCAGCATCAGACTCATATTCCTTTTACTAGAATTGAGTCGGACTACATCAGGCTAGTTCAGTCCATTATCCAGATATGTTTCAGTAAAGCTGAACCTGAGCATCACTCTAGAGTTTTTTTTTTTTGTTTTATTGTCATTACAATGTCACAAATACGAGGCAACAAAATTACTCTCTGCATTTAACCCATCCTCTTGAGGAGCAGTGGGCTGCCATTGTGCGGCGTCCAGGGAGCAGTGTGGCGTTAAGGGTCTTGCTCAGAGACCCAGAGTGGCAGTCTGTGGGAGTGGAGCTCAAACTTAGGACCTCTGGCGCAATGCCATAACCACTAGGCCGCCACTCCCCAAAGCAGGCATTATCATGAAGGGTCTTGCCTAAGGGCCGACACTGGCAGCTCATTCCCCCCAGCTGGGATGCAAACTCAGGCTTCCTGTTTGCAGGATGGGTGACTTACAACTTGAGCTCACCAGCCACTAACTTCGGTAAATGTGATTGTTACGTTCAAAAATGTAGGTTCATAAAAGAGAAACTGAGTCCGCACAGAATAGGGATTTTTGGCTTCTGCAGAAGGAGAGAGCCACGTTCAGCTACATCTACTCTCTGACTGACTTCTTCTGCAAAGCCTTTTTATTAGCAGATCATAACACATGGGGTGGGTTACAAAATAGTATTCTTCTGACAAGGCAATTGATCAGGTCATAGGACAAAATGCTCCTCTGATTGAATCACAGAATAGAGTGGTCTCCTGATAGCTGTGATTAGCCTTGCACAAACATCAGCAATGTTCTACCACCGTTGCATGAGTTTGCAGTAAACAGAGTTAGCATCTAATTTCTTCAATGTTACATATGCACATACATTAACTTTATAATCATCATTGAATAAACCTAACAGTGATCTAACAGGATACAGACCCCCTGGATGGGTCATTGATTAGCTTCTGGAGTAATCATAGTTACCCAGCTCTCAATAGTTCTTTATTCTAATTATAGACTTTGGCATCATGAAGTTTTAGAAAAAGCTGCTAAACTTTTTTAGTCTGCTGTATTCAAAGACTTAATTTCATTTTCTCTTATTTAGGTCAGATGTGCTGCTGTTTTAGATCTTCTAGCCTACTTCATGTTGCCAGATAGGTTCTACTAAGTGATTTCCTTTTGGCTTATGAGAAACTAACAAGTCCTGAGATTGGCTGTAAAAATGGACCCAAAATGTTGTTGAGACGTTACAGATGGAGTAAACCAGAGAGCAGAGAAGCTGAGACAGTCGTTTCTTTATTTTCATCCTCAAGCTACAAGAGGAAAGTTTGGAGCTCCCATTTCTGCTGATCCACCAGTTCAGATTACCAAGGAGTCTCTGAGTGGTTTCCTGGAAACGCTCCATCTGGAAATTCCCTTATTTTCTGGGAGACTTTTAAAAATTATGTCTAAACATTAAATATGATGCCTGATATTTCAGAGAGGATTTAGAATCTCATTTCATTCAATCAGTTCCTGGATCAACAGAATAAAACTGACTCAGCTCAGCTAAGAAGAAACTAACAGGCAGTTTCTGCAACTTCTGATACGAACGATGTGTAAAAAGCAGGAAGAAATGACAGTAATCTGACAGAAATTGTGGATTTAACTCATTACACTGCAAAAAATCTAAATCTAGATAAGTCATTTTTCTTCTTAAAATAAGTGCATTTGTTCTTGAATTGAGGAGGTAAAAAGAGACATTTTGCCAATGGAACAAGACAATTTACATTTAAAATAAAGAAAACAACAAAAAATTGCATTGTCTTTATTTCAAGTGCATATTATCTAATTATCTGATTTCAAGAGTAAAAATACTCATTCCATTGGCAAACTGTCTCATTTACTTACTCAAATTAAGTGTGAATACACTTAATTTAAGAAATTTTTACTTATTTCTAGATCGTTTTTGCAGTGTAAAATTTTAGGTCATGAAAGTCCTGTAAAAAGAAGTGGTGATTTATACTTATAATCAGACTAATTTGTTTGAGATAAAAGGAGCAGACGTTCAGGTTGAAAATGTGTTTTGTTTGTTTTTTTTAACCAGAAAGTAGAGCAGAAGCAGCAAAAAGCTCCACTCCAGTTTTTCTTTGGTTAAAATGAACTTCCTGCTGCTCCGGGATGTAATATTCCTCATTCGCTCAGTTACACTAATAAAATATTGAGACGCGGTTACTGTGGAGTCTGAGAGGCCTGATGATAAATTCATGTGCACAGCGCCCTTTTATTATTATTACCAATTAACATGAGCAGCTTACAGCCGCGATCGGCTCCGACTCCAGTCTGAGCTTATTAAGGAAATACTCACAGTCCAGAGTTTTACTCTCAGCGTCACAAACAGGCTGAAGATCCTCAACACTTTATTAGAACAGTAAAACAACATATGTTGAGCTGACATTATGAGCACATTTATAGACGGAGCAAAGAAACGCTTGCAACAACGTTTAGCTTTCTGACACTTTCAGTTCTATACAGTTTGTTTCTATAGTTCCAATTAATCAATTAATCTCAGACTACTTTATAGAGACAATTCAACCAGATCATCCAGTCAGATTGGTTTAAAGTTTTCTATCTAAGGAAAAAAAGTTGATTGCATCGACTCTTCAGCAATCCCTCACACCAGTGTTGTTTTTGACAGACGAAAGCTATTATTAGTCTTAGAAATATAGTCATTAGTCATTACGATATGTGATAGTTTTAGTCAGTTTTAGTCGACTAAAACTTAAAAATATTTTAGTCTAGTTTTAGTCAGTTTTATGTTGCAAGATTAAAAGATAACCTTTAAAACCAATTTCGAATAACAACTAGAATTCTTTACCAGACTGACAGCTCTTGCCTAGATACTATAATCACTGGGTATAGAATGCTGCTGTGCGGTTTATAATCTGCTGTTGGCAGAAAACTCTGATTTATAGAGTTCAGATAAACTTTCTTACGAATTAATGCTTTAAGAAAAAAAAGTGTCTCACAAAAGCTGTGAAAATAGCAGATCTAGTTCCACACATCATATTTGTTTATATAGAAGACAGACAAGCGGACAAAATGTACAATAAAGGAATGGTTTTAGACATACAACGTTTCCATCCCAAAGTAAACACTTCCTGATCTACTATTAAATATGCATTACACACAGATCAATTAAATCTTCATTACTCCAAAAACAGAAAGAACAAAAACATTCTTCTTCTTCTATTTTGGCAATTTTAGCTTTATTTCTTCAATTTGCCCTTTTGTTACCATTGCTCAGGGGTCAAAGTAGATTTAAATTTACACGGTTTTGATATAAAAACAAATACAGAGAGAACCTACATTATTGCCTTGTAATGGTGTGGCAATCCAGACCTAAATTGAATGAATATGTTAACTAAAATGTTGACATATTGAAAGGAAACAATACAAGGAAACCTTTATGTCATATTCAAATAGATAGAAATGTAACTATAATAGAAATATTTAAAGATCTATGTACCTTTTCACCTCGCTCTTTATCCGAAAATAAACAGAATTCAATGAAATATTTTCTTTGGATATAATTTAGGGCAGAGATGTCAAACTGGTTCCAGAAAGGGCCGTGTGGCTGTAGGCACACCAGACTCCAGTCATCTCATCAAGGGGGTCCAATCTGAACATGTTGACTTCATATGAATGGAATGTTTGGTTGGAAAGAAAACCTGCAGCCACACGGCCCTTTCTGGAACCAGTTTGATCACGGCAACGTAGAACCTGCGGAAGATTCCGTCCCCTCCTTATTTTAACATTTATTGTCCCAGACTTATGAAATTCATACCACAATCACAGAGAACAGGTATGATTATGTGGAGAAACTTGCATAATTGTAAGAACATTATTTCTCAAACTAAGCAGGGTAGGGAGATCTTGGCAACTTAGAACCTGCAGAAGATTCCCTCCCCTCCTTATTTTCACATTCCCTCAAATCGTGTTGTCTTTGCCGCTTGATGCTGTTCAGAACTCTGTCACTTGCTCCGCTGGTTGCGCCACTAAAGTCGACAATGAAATCGCATGTGCCCTCTGGGCCACCGTAATTTGTTCAGGCTACTCGTAAGAGCAAAGCCTGCCAAATGTTGAAAAGGCAATATTATTGCCATTACTGTTAATATATAGTAGAAATTTACACATTCAGTGATAAAATGTTACAGGGGATGGTATGGGGGCATGGTCATTTAAGAAGGGGGATGCCATCCTCCCTCATGCCCCCTAAACTCGAGTACTGCCTATAACCTCTGTTTATCTCCATTTTGGAAAGGTAAGGTGCTTTAAAACAGGAGGAAATGGCAGAAAGTCTGCTTTAGCTTCAATTTGGTTCTAAGATTACCAACAGGCCCATCTGGACTTTTAACTATCAGAATGTTCTAATTCCTGTGGCCTACGCATAAGCGCTGTCCATCCATAGGGTCTCTCTGATGGCTGGCTGGCTGAGGTTCCTGAGAGCCCACGTACTGCATAGCGAGCGAGCTCAGCATAGTGGGATTACTCCCAGCCTTTCCCTTCTACACCAATCCACAACAATGGGAATCAGGATTAAACTTGCTAACTCAATCATGCTTTGACTGATCATGAATCTGTGAGTGCGCATGTAAAAAGGGGCGGATCCAAGGTACAGTAGCAGCAGTTACAATCATGAGAGCACAAATTCTCCTGTTAGCAACAAAAACTGTACAGAAATACGAAGAGGAACAAAGTCTAAAAGAAACGTCCAACATGGTGGCGGCATGAAAAAGACGCCACATGTCAAAGGATTGCTGACGGAGTAAATGCCCACATTAAACATCAGTGAGATGTAACACAGGCCTGGAAATTTGGTGCTCAGTATCCCAAATGAATGTCATAGCTAATATTTTCTGAACGTCGACAAGACCAAAAAGATTATCATCGACTTCAGGAAATCCAGACCGACCCACACGCCCCTCCTCATCAATGACTCGGCTGTGGAGGTCGTCAGCAGCACTAAGTTCCTGGGGGTGCACATCACTGACAACCTCAGCTGGTCACCCCACATCTCCTCACTGGTGAAGAAGGGCCAGCAGCGCCTGCACTTCCTGCGTCGGATGAAGAGAGCATCCCTCCCGCCCCTCATCCTTCAGACCTTCTACAGAGGGACCATCGAGAGCCTGCTGACCAGCTACATCTCCATCTGGTCTGGGAGCTGCAGGGCCTCTGACTGGAGGTCTCTACAGAGGGTGGTGAGGACAGGGGAGAAGATCACAGGGGCGCTGCTCCCCTGCATCAAGAACATCGTGGACAGGCGCTGCTTATCCTCTCTGACCCCACCCACCCCAACCATGGACTGTTTTCCCACCTGGCGTCCGGCAGATGCTGCAGAACGACCAGACTACTGAACCATGCCATCAGACTGCTTAACACCACATAACACTCCTCCCCCCATGGACATGGACAATACACGCAACTTAGTTTAGTTTTGTCTTCAATTTAATGTTTCATTTTCAATAACTCTTCAGTGCAATATTCAATAACTCAGTGCAATATATATATATATATATACTCTTACCCTGTATATAGCTGGCTCTTACTCATAGAAAACATATTTATTGTGCAGGAATAAAGTCTTAGCTCTCTTACACTGGTAGCCAAGTAATCGACATTTCGTTGTCACCTTGTGTTTCTTGTGCAATGACAATAAAAGAAGTCTAAGTCACTCTAAGTTCTTTAACCCAGGATCTGGCTGTTCTCCATGAGCTGCGTTTGTCAGGATGATGTTGATCGTTTATTGTTTGGTTGGAGGCTCCCTCTGATCTGCCTGCAGCTGAACACAAACCAGCTGCAGCGTCTCTTCTATTTAATGGGCTGTTAGAAATGTCATCATTAGCATTCCCTCCTCCAACGTAACACTTAGCAGTGTGTGACAGTTAACTTTGAATCAAAGCACATAAACCTTACATGGGAATGATCAGGAGAGGATAATTAGCAGAAGAGGGCCGCTCTCTGTTCGCTTCATTAACTCATATTTTAGCTAGGGTTTACATCATTTTGTTTCTCCACTAAGTTCCTCACAAACTGTCAGAAAACTCTGAAGGACCTCAGTAAAGTTGGTTATTTCTTTATTCTTGTTGCCCCAAACTGAGCAGATTGTCTAGAACAGCTGATGAAGCCGCTCCTCTGTATGAATCCAGCTGCTGTTCCACATTATTAACAGAAGATAGGGAGAGGATTTATTTTTGTTTTGTTTTTCTGTTCTGCAAAGTGTGCTAATGAATCAACTGCTGCTCAGATGTATTCTGATACTAAATCAGCTCTTCCTCAGAACTTCCACGTTATTCTACAGATAACCATTTTTAAAGTCGAAGGGAAATCACATTTAAATGTCAAATAATTCTGGCATAAACATGTATATAAATGTACTCTATCAGACGATAATGAAATTTAGAAACTTTCTATTTTGAAAAAATCCTGTCTTAAAATCTTAGAGAAATGTTTTCATTATTTTATGCAGGACAGTTAGTTATACGTCAGCTTGTACACCTAAGTTTGGCCAATCATATATCAACAGTCAACACCAAACCAAGCTTCTGCCGCCCTGGCGCCCTCTTCCACAACATCTTCAGCCCGCTTTCCTTTCTAAATAAAAATGGATGACGGAGGAGACTCATCCACAACCCCCGACACCTAAACTCTCCTCCTCCTCTTGCATGTTTCGAAACTTGTCCATACGCAGCGTTCCTTGACAGCGCCGTTCTAAGTCACCAATTTAGTGCTACTTGCTCCCAATGGAATTTCCCATTGGGAACCTTACTAGCAGCTAAGTTGCTAACTGGTTAGCAAGATGCTTCCTACAAACCGGCCACAACCAAACTTGCTTGCGAACCTTCCGCCATAACAATCCTGCCCCCTTGATAAACGACCAATCACATTCACTTCTTGTTCACTTTGTGTAAAGTCGTGCACCACTCGGGAGAAATGCGACAATTGGAACAGCCATTTCCCTACGACTTTAAGGGTTGAAACGTTCTTAACAGAGTCCTCCAGTTTTGCGTTTTCAGAATTACAGGTCGCTCTTCAGAAACGTCTTATTCCCACAGAGCAGATGAATCTCCTGTGACTTTAGTTATTTTTCCAGTATTTAGAGGTTGGTGATTACTAGCTGTGGTCAGACGGGGGACAGATGAGGAGAGCTGCAGGATGCACCACCATGACAACTCTGACTAACTTTGTGAACACAGCACAATAAACTGAATCCCAGGAGCAGTAACAGACGGAGGGATGAAAACTGACTGATTAGACATTCTTTAGTATTGAAACCAGGGACCATCTTGTAGCAAGGCAGCAGTGCCAACAGCTCCATCATGCAGCCTCATGTCTGTAAATGAGAACTTAAAACTGGGTTCTTCTGGTTCCTGATCTGATACAACACACCATTTCATAAAGGTCAGTTATTATTCTGTAGGAAACTGTAATAAAGTGGAGGGGTGAGGGATTTCTGTTTGCTGGTACTCTGACTGGATTCCTGGACTCCTGTGGTGTTTCAAACACTGAGAACATTCTCTGCTGTGTCTCTATCTACAGTGTGTCCCAGTGGGAAGTATGGCAAGGCGTGCTCTGAGGCCTGCTTCTGCACCAACAACAGCACCTGTAACTCCATCGATGGCTCGTGTCAGTGCTATCCTGGATGGATCGGAGAGGACTGCTCCAAACGTGAGTCAGAGACTGTTTAGAAAGCCTGGAAGCTTTTAAGGTGGTCTTGAAGATCAGTTTACACTGAGGCTTTGGTTTTCCTGAGGTAGTTTTGAAAATGACTCCCAGCATCCTGATGTGACTCCGGTTCACCCCTTGGTTTAGTTGAGGGCTATCCAACAGCGAAGAATCAGCTGATGTGTGACTTGGTTCTTCTCATCCCTCTGGCAGCGTGTCCTGCAGGGTCATGGGGTCCAGACTGCACCCACCTGTGTAACTGTCATAACGGGGCGGAGTGCAGCGCCACGGATGGAGAGTGTACCTGCAGCCCCGGATGGACCGGACTCTACTGCACGCAACGTATGCCTCCACAAAAACACACATCTCTGCATTTCTACACAAATTAACACTTTACATTGACTGACGTTTACCCTAACGCTGGCTATAAGGATATATTTCTAACCTTAACCTACAGTTAATTCACACCATAACTCTAAAGCTCTTAACTCACCCTAACATTAAAAAGGAGGCTCTGCCACGTGGGGACCAGACTTTGTTCTCTAGAAGTGCTGGTGGTCCTCAGAAGGTCAGTAACATAGCAGTAAACACACTGATACAGCCCGGCTCCTCAATACTGCTCTGCTTTGGTTAGCTATAACAACTGCACCATCTAGTGGCCAATTGTTAAACTGCATTAACAATGATCTGTGATCAATGATAAAGTGAATTTCTCCGCTGTGAGATCAATAAAGTCTATTAATCAATTAATCAATCTGAAAACCTGTAGAAGAGATTTGGCTGAGAAGCCCACATATTTAACTTGTCTTAACTCTCTTCAGAAACAGATAAAATGACCGGTCGTCTTGATAAAGATAGTTGTTAAGAACCGGGCTTTATACAGAACTTTATACAGAACCTCCCAGAATTATTTATATGTGTAAAGTTTCCACCTGTTACAGTCAAAGCAGAAACTTCAATGTATTTGACTGAGATTTTATTGGAGTGAAAATCCCAGCAAAGTACAGTGATATTTGTGGAGTGCGTGACTCTGACATGGGAGGAAAAGGAGACATTGTTTACAGAATATTTTTACTAATCTGAAAAGTGTGGGATGCTTTTCTCTCTGTTACCCCAAAAATCAAATCCAGTGTAGGTAGCAGATCTGTGCGAGGCCCCGTCCCTTCTGATGACATCATTAAATGGAAACACCACTCAGACAGACTGCATGGCTCCTGTTAATGAAAATCAGACCTCTCCTGGAGTCTAAACATATTATTCCCCATATTTGCTCCTATTTTATGTTTCATCGTCGATCTAAAGTAGCCAAGGGTAGAAAACGATTATTGTCAGTCTTGAAGCAAAGCACTGCCTGCCAAGACCATTTAACAAGGAGACACTAAAAGTTTCAGCTTATTTTTATTCTTTTCATTAAGATCTGAGGGGAAATTAAACATCTTAAAAATGACTTTCATAGAGACTTTAGACAAAGAAAATGGTTGCTGTTGAAAAGAAGTTATAAGCAGTGCAGCTCAATATGGCTAACTGACCGAGCTAAAAGAGGCATGTTAGCTACTGAGCACAGATAGCCACAGCGCTACCCAGTTCTCCCCTTTCATATCATGGTCTAACAGTTACTTTGTTCACCATAAACTGATTTTTTTAACTTTCTTATCAATCAGGTAAAACTTAATCTGTCAATAGACACACCAACATTACAGATGCATGTTCCGACTCTGCACACCCATTATGGTATTTCTATTGTTGTCTGGGCAACCAAATGTTTTAGGTCAGGGTCAGAAATGTTTTCCAACGCCGATTGGACGTTCGTTTGGTGAACGGCTCCAAATCTCTTTTCTTCTTTAACGGAGAGTTCCTCCAGACTGATCTTTGGCGAAAGTGAAATTTTGGAAAGTTCGCGTAGATCAGGATGGTCTCTCACCCAGGCTAGAGCGCCGGACCCCCACTATATATTGTATGAAATTAAGTGCTCTTCAAACTGGTCCTATAGTCACTCTATTATAGATGAAGTAATGTAACAAAAGTAATTTCTCCTTGGGATTATTAAAGTATTTCTGATTCTGATTCCTGGTTGATAGGACAGGTGTTGTGAATGAAACGGTGCTCCTTTGAATGAGCTCCTGTGTGTTCCTGAATGTGTGCATTGATGACTGAAAGTCATCTTCTGCCTACCATGCAGTACTTCCGTGGACCCCCTAGGGGTCGCCGACCCCCTGTTGAAGACCTCCGATTCAGGTCGTGTGGCAATGTTATGCTGCTAACATAGTGTAACACACTGGCATGCGCAGGACCCCAGCAAATCAGGTACTGACACCGGTGCTAATATTTAACCATCAGAAGCGGCCAAATTAGTAAACAGAGTCTAGGTATTTATAAGTCAGAGTTTTAGAAAGAGCCGAACATGACCCTGAACCCATCATCCTCACAGCAGAACATGGTGGCAGCAGTATTATGTTGTGGGATTTTAGTTAACTAAAGTTAAAAACCATGAATTATGCTTTTTATTTCACAGTTATCACTTCTTTGCTTTTGTCTGTCACATAAACTCAATATAAAAAAGAAAAGTAAAGCCTGTAGGTGTGAATGTAATGATTTTATCAGGGGTTCTGACCCACATGCAGAAAATCAAAACATAGACCAGGGAAAAGTTTAACAGGTTTATTTAGAAGGATGTGTAGAAGTCCAGTGCTGCTGTGAACACTGTTCAACCGGAACTGGAAAGTGAGGGGAAGACACTGCGGTTAGTTCAGGCTCAGTGGGAATTTGGATTCTTGAACTTGAAAAGGAGGAATAGGTTGCTGACTCACGTTTCCAGAAAATGGTGTCTCTTATTGACTCCAGTCGGTGTGGGATGTTACTGTGATTGTCTTGTTCAATTGAGGGCAGACAGGGTTTACCCAGATTGCGGTTGCTCCTTGGGGAACGGAGAGGCTGGCTGCCACTTAGATTTCCTGCGGTACTTGAACGGATTGTTATGGAAATGAATCCCCTGCTCAGAGAGAAGCCACAAAGAAAACCACAAACTTGAATCCTCAGCTCAGTTTGGTTCTCAGAAGATCCTTCCAGGGGAGAGAAGGTCCGAAACATCCAGTTTGCAGGATGACTTCCTGCCGAAAGGCAAAGACAAAAACAGTGAGATTAAAACTCAGGCAGACAAAACTCAGTTTGACTCAGCAAAACTCAGCTTGGCTAGAGTACCCAAAACTGCCAAACACTCTGGCGTCGAGGTAGTGGCAGTCAGCAGCTTAAGAGCACTCCGTTAACGCGGAAACCCTCCGCAGGTGTGTGAGGAGGCCAACCAGAACCTGGCACCGCCTGGTGGAGGAGGGAAGACAAACACAAACACAAATCACACAGACTGGAACAGTGAATACTTTTGCCAGACAATATATTTATGAGCTGAAAAAGCTAAAAACCACTGTTATTATGAAACTGACAGAAATTGTTTAGCTTTCTCGCATCTTTAATCAGGTATTTGATGATTAGCTGTTTTCTTTACTGCTTTTGTTGCAGAAAGTTTTTCATTTTCATTTTTATTTCAAAGTCAAACCAAAATTACATCGTATGCGTGACAAATGGATTTAGTCTTCCTGCCTTGATTGAAAGATAAATGATGAGATGACTAAAGTGCAGCGACCCAAACCGGTTCCATCTTGAAGCACCAACAGGTCCGGTTCTGCTTCCTCGCATCTAAGCAGAATCTCTGTGGTTGTTAAAGTCTGAACTGGTTCTGGTTCTGCTGTAACAGATCCAATCTGATTTTACACGTTCAGACTGTAGGAAACGCTTAAAGGCAGACTGTGTGTTTCCCTGCAGGCTGCCCGTCAGGCTTCTACGGGTCTCAGTGTTCTGAGGTGTGCCGGTGCCAGAACGGAGCCGACTGCGACCACGTCTCAGGGCAGTGCTCATGTCGGACCGGCTTCATCGGGCCCAGCTGTGAGCTCAGTGAGTCTTCAGCTGCCCTGTTTCCCATCAGCTCTGTCAGGATGCATGCGTGACCTCGGCTGCTGTTTTCCAGAGTGTCCTTCAGGAACGTTTGGATACGGCTGCCAGCAGCTATGTGAGTGCATGAACAACGCCACATGCGACTACGTGACAGGAACCTGCTACTGCAGCATCGGCTTCAAAGGGATCCGCTGTGACCAGGGTGAGGACTGGCAGGCTTGATCTGCGGCAGCATCCTGAAACACAGAAAGGATGTTTGGTGCATTGTTGCAAGGAAAACCTCAAATCTGCTGATGCACGGCGGTGGAGGAGTCATGCTTTGGATTTGTTTATACCATGTAGTCCCTAAGTAGAATAACGTACCTCTCCTTAGCTTGTTATCATAATATTGTAGTTTGAGCTTTAACTGGAGAATTATAGCAGAACTGTTTATCAAATAAAACAGTGACTTTAATTGAAGTAGTATTAAGATCATCAAACGAGCTTGAATCCAAACTAAAATGGCTTCGATAAGGAAAGTTTCCTTCCGAATTAAATGATGCTGTTTTTTCTCAGCTGCTTGATGATGGAGGAGCTGAACTTGTACACCAAGATCAGCCCGGCGTTGGGGGTCCGAGCGACAGTCGGCGGGCGCCGTCCTCGGCATCATCTTCCTGCTGCTGCTCATCATGGCCATGCTGGCGCTGGTGGTCTGGTTCCGGTTCCGACAGAGAGAGAAAGGCCAGCAGGCCCCCAGCGTCACCTACACCCCCGCCCTGCACATCAACTCCACCGACTACTCTCTGTCAGGTAGGCTATGCCCGCCCACACCTCATCTGTTCCCCTCTCCCTCAGCAAGTCATTTGGATCAGAACCAGACCCAGGATCTCAAGGCTGGGTTTCACTGAAGACCTGGAAGACGATGCTCCTAATTTCTCACAGTTTTCTGCTTGTTTTAGTGGTTCTGTGGTGGTTTGGGTGCAGACCTCCTGATCAGGTCCTCATTTCTGTGTTTTCCTTCCAAAATGATCTTAATTAACGTTCTGCTGCACAACTTTAAACACTGAAAAAAATCCAAATCTAGATAAAGTCATTTTTTTCCTAAAATAAGTGCATTTGTTCTTGGATTTAAAAGGTAAAAGAGACATCTTGCCAATTTACATTTAAAAATAAGAAAAAACACAATCCCATTGTATTATTTCAAGTCCATTTTATCTAATTATCTCATTTTAAGAGTAAAATACTCATTCCATTGGCAAATCATATCATTTACCTGCTCAAATTAAGGGTAAATACTTAATTTAAGACATTTTTACTATATTTATTTATTTCTAGATCGTTTTTCCAGTGAAGGTTTTCTTGGGCCAGAGCTGCTTCTCTTCGGTTGTAGTCCAGTTCTTAAGCATCCATAGAGGAGATGGTTTTATACCGTTTTTATTTTGGTGGACTGGAAGTACAACAGAGCAAACTAAGGTCTGATCAGAGGTGTTGCTCCTGTGGTTCCATGGTAACGCTGTAGAGCTGTAGATGTTAATGCTTGGTGGCAGCAGGGCTGCAGTGTGCAGGTCTGCTCTCCTCTGCAGACTCCTCCACCGGTAACAGCGCCACAGTCGGCTGCTTCTCCAACCCCAGCTACCACACCCTGGGGCCGTGCACGTACGCCGCGCACTATGCCAAGCCGGACAAGAAGGTGGGTGGAGAACCGAAACCCCACTGACACCTCCAGCTCCTCTCTAAGTCCCCTTCTAGTTTCCTCTCTAGGTTCCTCTGTAAGTTCCTCTTAATGTCCCTCTTTAGATCCCTCTCTATGTCTCTCTCTAAGTTCCTCTCCAGGACTCTCTCTAGGTTCCTTTTTAGGTCTTTCTCCAAGTTACTCTCTAGGTCTGTCTTTAGGTTCCTCTCTACATTCCTCTCTAGGTCCCTCTGTATGTTCCTCTTTAGGTTCCTTTGTAGGTTCCTCTCTACATTCATTTCTAGGTCCCTCTCTAGGTCTCTCTCTAGGTCCCTCTCTAGGTCTCACCTAGGACCCTCTGTATGTTCCTCTTTAGGTTCCTTTGTAGGTTCCCCTCTAGGGCGCTTCCTAGGTCCCTCGCTTGGTTCCTCTGTAGAACCCTCCATGGTCCGTCTCCAGGTTACTCTCTAGGCCCCTCTCTAGGTTCCTCTCTCGATTCCTCTCTCGATTCCTCTTAAGGTCCCACTTTAGGTCCCTCTCTAGGTTCCCATCTAGATCCCTATTTAGGTTCCTCTCTAGATCCCTCTTTAGGTTCCTCTCTAGGTTACTCTATAGTTCCCCCTCTAGGTTCCTCTCTAGGTCCCTCTCTAGGTCCCTCTTTAGTTTCCTCTCTAGGTTCCTATTTAGGTTCTACTGTAGGTTCCTCTCCAAGTCCCTCTCTAGGACCCTCTTTAGGTTCCTCTCTAGGCTACTCTTTAGTTTCCTCTCTAGGTTCTTCTCTAGGTCCCTGTCTAGGACTCTCTTTAGTTTGCTCTCTAGGTCCCTCTTTAGGTTCTTCTGTAGGTTCCTCTCCAAGTCCCTCTCTAGGACCCTCTTTAGGTTCCTCTCTAGATCCCTCTCTAGGTCCCTCTTTAGTTTCCTCTCTAGGTTCTTCTCTAGGTCCCTCTCTAGGACTCTCTTTAGTTTGCTCTCTAGGTTCCTCTTTAGGTTTTTCTGTAGGTTCCTCTCCAAGTCCCTCTCTAGGACCCTCCTTAGGTTCCTCTCTGGAACTCTCTTTAGTTTCCTCTCTAGGTCCCTCTTTAGGTTCCTGTCTATGTTCCTCTCTAGGTTCCTCTTAAGGTCCCTCTCTAGATTCCTCTCTAGGGCCCTCTTAAGGTTCCTCTATTGGTTCCCTCTCTAGGTTTAAATGCATTCAACACTTTTTAAACTAAGGCTTGTTTCAAACCATGACTTAATTTCCTGCCCTACTTCACATCATTCCTTCACATAAAATTTACGGACGTTTGTGTCTAAAACATTAGAAAACGTTAAATGTTCCAGGATGTTTGTGCAACTTTTCAGAACTCCTTAGAAAACTCTATCTTAAAGGTTCTCCTCTTCCTGTTCATCATCTGTCTTTCAGTATATGACTACAAATATGAACAATCAGAGTTTGTGAAGAAGAAAACTTTAAAGATGTTCATGAATATTTAAAATATGTAAATTAGACTCTTATCCTTCCATTTATGATCCATTCAGCACAGACATGGATGCCTCCTTAAGTATAACCAGATAACTGCTTGCCTGGTAACACTATGCAGCAGTCATACAGCAGAAGAACGATTAAGATTCAGGAAATTCTAGCAGCTGTTGGGTTAAATCAACATCAGGAGATCTCAAGGAAAGAGCTGGATTGTTCTTAGGAATGTTTTCTGTTCTAATGTGTTATCTGGTTTCTTTCCCAGATTAAGCCCAAGAAGAGGTTCAGGAACAGCGCTCCAGAGTGGGGAGCGTACTGCAACCTCAGTGATCTGGGTCAGTTTGTTCTCCGTCTTCTCACAGAACCTCAAGTCCTGGGATGTTAGAAAATGGGTGTGGTGTTTAAAAATGGCCTCTCTCTGCAGCTTTAACTGATACAGCTAACTTTGGGCCTAAGTTTTCCCTCTTGCTAACAATATTAGCTGGTTTATGGTCCAACAGAGGAAACGGAAATGACTGAACCTTGGTGGGATTCTTCCTCCAACTATTCATCACTTCTTCACTTATAGAGAAACATGAAAAGGTGGGGAGTGGCGGCGTATTGGTTAGGGCATAGGGCTTGGAATCCTAAAGGTTGTGAGTTCAAAACCAACTCCAACAGACTGCCACTCTGGCTGTCTGAGCAAGACCCCCGATTGCTCCCGGGTGCTGCAGCCCTCTGCCCCCCAAAGGGGATGGGTTAAATGCAGAGAGTTAATTTCTCCATTGTGAGAATTAATTGATAGTTTGGTTTATTAATTTATTTAATTTTAAAACAAACAAACACAATATATACATATAAAAAAACAACAACAAAGGAGTTCTCCAAGACACTGTTCTCACACTCCTTTCATTTTACCACATACATTTCTCAGCGCTTCTTTAATAATGTCCTGCTAGTAGCTTCTCCAAAAGCCTCATTTGATGTTTTCGACCAGGAAAGGCCGCAAAACATGCAGGATAGACCCTGACGACTGACTATAGACATGAGTGACTAATATGAATAAGTGTGATTAATGGTCTGCTGAATATCAAATCATCTGAATCTCCTACCCTCCCCTGAAGGTTGAACCTGGGGTTCCACCTTTGCCCCACATCCCATCCTACTCCACCGCTTCTCACATTATCCCTCTTTATCTAGAGCATTTCATTCCTACATGCAAAGTGTTGAGAAATTTCAAAGGATATGAATTATTTTCATTCCTTTTGGATCCCATAAAATGCACATTATATACGTTCAGATTATAGTTTTCAATGATATTCCTGATGGAAT
The DNA here is from genome assembly GCA_018398635.1 of Cyprinodon brontotheroides. Taxonomy (NCBI): domain Eukaryota; kingdom Metazoa; phylum Chordata; class Actinopteri; order Cyprinodontiformes; family Cyprinodontidae; genus Cyprinodon; species Cyprinodon brontotheroides. The sequence continues at coordinate 4,725,501 of JAGKQL010000005.1, read as the reverse complement.
CTCTACTGAGCTTTTTCATCTTTGTGTGCTGAATCCAGCTGCTCTTCATTTATTCACTGTCAAAACTTTATTGTAAACTAAAATTTAAATTGCAATTAAGATTTCAGTTTCAGTACAAACCGTTGATCATAAAACATAACATACATCTGGGGGCGGAGAAGGGGGACCGGTTTAACTGAGGCCATGTGTGCCGCACAACACTGCCTTTGGCGCTGCTCTTATGGCTTCCTCCCCAGGTGCCCACCGCAGTGTTGGGAAAGTTCTTTTCTAACGCGTGAACTAAGTTCAAAGTTCAGTTCACACATTTTAAAATGAACTAGTTCAATTCATAGTTCATAATTCAAAATTTTGAACTAAGTTCATAGTTTGTTTGTTTTTTCATATATTGCCTCAAATTACTAAGGATCTACCGTAGAACCACAGACAGCAATTATTTTATCAGGCTGTAACTCTGAAACTGTGCGCCAGGATTTCATCTTCATATCCAGTTTTGAATCCTTATCCAACCAGGGTTTACATATAAAGCATTGAGGGGACAGCATTTCATTGTTGCTTTAACGCTTTGTTGCTGTCCATTCACTTCACACCAGTAGCAGCTGCAGCTTTCACCCCTGGCTGAGTATATTCTCAAAACATCAGGAAAAATGTGCTGCTTGAATGGTCTTTTTTTTATGAGGAAATTATTAAAAGAAAACAGGAAAGTAGTTTTTTAAGGTGCAAATATTTTTTAATTTTAATATTTTTTCAATTTGAAATTCCATTTCAGTACATACTCAAAAGGAATCCTGGAAAATTATACTAGGCAAGAACATTTTACTAACACAAACTGGAGGGACCACAGGCTGAGGTAGGAATTTAAGGTTGGCTGAAGTGCGATTTTTTTACTTAAAGCCGGCAGTTTGCAGAGAAATGTAAGATTGCTGCCGCCATCATCCTCACCAACAACCCGGTCATAAACTCAGCCTAGTGATATGACTAAACACATTCTCATTTTGCTCACCCTCACGCCTGGCTTTTGATATCTTCGTATCTGAGATCTGTTGCCTGCCGATATTCAAATCACGTGAGTCCATGGCTACCGGAAAGGTCCATAAAAGTTCACAAAACGGTCAATATTCCTCCATACTACCGCCCAATGTATTCCAAGTGTCCTGGAGTGGGTAGCATCCAGAATTTACTCAAACGGTTTAGAATGTTTTTAGAGCATAAACAGTAGTGTATAGCATTTCGAAAGCGCCAAGACATGCGCGATCCCCATACGGAAGCCGGCAGACCAAAACCAGCGCTATTCAGCTCGCAAAGAACTCATGTTTTCCTCAACACTGAAGTCCTTCAGACATTTTTCTTTCGTTGTTTCTTTCTTTTTTACAGGTAAAGCAGCACATTTCTTCTTCTACGCTTCCATTATTGGCAGAGCAGACGCTGAATGCGACTTTCATCTGGTTTGGTCTTCCCGAAGGTTTCCGCTAGCCAAGCCAGGTGCGCTGCCAGGAAATCCTATACACTACTGTTTATGCTCTAAAACATCCTAAATGACTTCGCTTCGAGCAAATTAAATTCTCGCATGCTACCCACTCATGACACTTGGAATACATTGGACGAGCAGTATGGGAGGAATATTGACACTGTTTTTGTGGACTTTGATGGACCTTTTTCGCCCGGGCGCCTATTAGACTCCCTAGGCTATTTGGAACGTCAGCAGACAGCAAGAAGCCTCCTAGATCTCCAGATGCATTTGAGATATCAAAAAGTACTCCAGAGTGTTGTTCAGCATGGGGGGTGAGTAGAAAATGAAGGCTAATCATGTTTTGGGTGTACTATTCCTTTAAGTGATCATACTGCTGCTTTGTCGCCTACTGTCGCCTTCCATGCTGCTGCCGCGGGTTTCCACGCTGTATTTTGATGCTGACGCATCGCCGCTGTAGGCTTTCACACAAAAAAGCATATTTCACATTTTATCCTTGACAGAATACAGTTTGAGATATGCGTGATTTAAAAAAAGCCTCAGCACAGGAAAAGCACATGTAACACCACAGAGACAGACATTTCAGCAGAGGATCACCTCGGAGGAGGAGTCACATGAAGTCAATCTGATTCAATGAACGCTGTCTTCAGACAACACTGCCCACCGTTGTGTGTGCTTCCGATGTCTCCAGGCGTGTTCAATTTGTCCGTGAATCCATAGGAGCTGTCCACAGGCCAGTGTCCTTGATGAGATGGAAGGTTATCAACAGTTCAGCACAGGGTGCGAGACAGACATTTCAGATGTTCGGAGGAGGAGTCACATGTAGGACATTTGAGGAGGGGAACAGTTCTTCTGTGAGATGGAAGGTTATCAACAGTTCTTTGTTCGCCATAACATCCATTGGAGACTTTGATGAGGTGGGGCGGCCGAATCCAGAATAACACTTATTGTTTTGAGAGCAGGCTGCACGGGAATTTTCCATCAGCCTTGAGTATTTTCTTTCTGGCTCTATGGTGCGAGTCTAATATTCCAAATTGGTTGGCTTTTCCACCTTGAAGGGAAAGTGCACATCCAGGATATTATCACTTCTTACCTTTGAGTTCAACCAAACCAGCCTGCGTTCATTCGCACCCAGCTTACATCTCATCTCCAAATCTTGCTGGTTCACAGCTTGTGAGCGCGTCAACCTCTGCCGGCAGCTTGATCAGTGTAACTCTGTAATTGTAGATGCATCAGGCCTCCTCCAAATCCAAACAGGAGAAATCCGATTATCATAAATCCAAAAATCCATATATCTTCGATATCCTCCACTCACAGCATTGTGAAGCACACCATCCTCCAAGCCTTCCAGGAGTCCATGGTGTATCCCACAAAGATGTCCTGGCTGGACAGAACAGGTCCCCTTTTTCCTGCCCTCCAGTTAAGGAAAATTTGATCAATTGCACTGAGAGACCAGCTGACCAGATCCATTGTTTGGGTTTGGATGACATGAAGAGAGAGCTTAGAAAAGACAGCAAAGCAGGGAGGTGCAGGAGCACTGGGAAAATGCGACCGCCGCCTTCAAGAATCAGAACAGAGGTTCTAAAGTACTGAAACTGAAATCTAAATTGTAAATTGTAGTTGAAAATAAAGTTGATTGATTGATTAATTGATTGACTGTCATGTCTCTCTGCAGGAGTTTACTGCATCGACCAGCGCCTCAGTTACCACCTGGAGCCGCCCTGCAGAGGTACAGCGTGGCGTGCACGGACCTCCTCACCACCTCCTCCTCCCTGCAGTTCCCGCAGCCAGTGACCGCTCCAGCTTGTGTTTAGGAACCTCTTGCATGAGTCTCTTGAGGTGTAATTGTGTCTCTGCAGGATAAATCTTCCCTCTGTCTTTTTCTAACCTTCATCACTTCCTGAACCCCAGGAAAACTTTTTCCCGCACATGAGCTCTACTGTTCCTGCATCTTTTGTTCTGTGCTGCTGCTATCTGTCCGATGGGTCCTGTTGTTTTTTTTTCCTAATTCTGAATAGTCTGATGTCCTGATCAATGGTTGCTATGGTAACCACAATGTACAGCTCCAAAAATGAGAATATTGTGAAGACTTTGCATATTTTATGTCCCACATAGATTAAATATGTTTATAAGACACGGAGTGAAATAGTTTTTAGACTTTTTTTCTTGTAATTCTGATGGCTGCAGCTCACAGAGAATGAAACCTAAAAATGTATGTTTTAAGCAGAAATGTCAGCGTTATTAAAAAAAGTCCAGTTCTACACTCACCGGCCACTTTATTAGGTACCCCATGCTAGTAAACGGGTTGGACCCCTTTTTGCCTTCAGAACTGCCTCAATTCTTCGTGGCATAGATTCAACAAGGTGCTGGAAGCATTCCTCAGGTGAGTTTGGTCCATATTGGACATGATGGCATCACACAGTTGCTGCAGATTTGTCGGCTGCACATCCATGATATGAATCTCCCGCTTCCACCACATCCCAAAGATGCTCTATTGGATTGAGATCTGGTGACTGTGGAGGTGCCATTTGAGTACAGTGAACTCATTGTCATGTTCAAGAAACCAGTCTGAGATGATTCCAGCTTTATGACATGGCGATTATCCTGCTGAAAAGTAGCCATCAGAAGTTGGGTACATTGTGGTCATAAAGGGATGGACATGGTCAGCAACAATACTCAGGTAGGCTGTGGCATTGCAACGATGCTCAATTGGTACCAAGGCCCAAAGAGTGCCAAGAAAAGTTATTCCCACACACCATGACACCACCACCACCAGCCTGAAACCGTGCTGATACAAGGCAGGATGGATCCATGCTTTCATGTTGTAGACGCCAAATTCTGACCCTACCATCCTAATGTCGCAGCAGAAATCGAGACTCATCAGACCAGGCAACGCTTTTTCCAATCTTCTATTGTCCAATTTCGATGAGCTTGTACAAATTGTAGCCTCAGTTTCCTGTTCTAGCTTGAAAGGGAGTGGCACCCGGTGTGGTCTTCTGCTGCTGTAGCCCATCTGCCCTCAAAGTTCGGACGTGACTGTGCGTTCAGAGATGCTCTTCGCCCACCTTGGTTGTAACGGGTGGTTATTTGAGTCACTGTTGCCCTTCTATCAGCTCCAACCAGTCTGGCCATTCTCCTCCTCTGACCTCTGGCATCAACAAGGCATTTCCGCTTCACAGAACTGCCGCCACTGGATGTTTTTTCTTTTTTCGACCTTTCTCTGTAAACCCTAGAGATGGCTGTAGCTGAGAAAAATCCCAGTAGATCAGCAGTTTCTAGAAATACTCAGACCAGCCCCTCTGGCACCAACCAATCATGTGCCACGCTCAAAGTCACTCAAATCACCTTTCTTCCCCTATACTGATGCTCGGTTTTGAACTGCAGGAGATTGTCTGGACCATGTCTACATGCCTAAATGCACTGAGTTGCTGCCATGTGATTGGCTGCTTTTAGAAAGTAAGTGTTAACGAGCAGCAGTTGGACAGGTGTACCTAATAAAGTGGCCGCTGAGTGTATGTAATTTCAGCATGGGACGCACATTAGAGTGGGGGAAATGTCCCTCGTATTTTCTCTTTAAAAGTCACTCTTTTGGTTTCCTTCTGCACCTCTTTTTTACCTGGCTCTTTTTTTAGATTATTCTACATTTCTGCTCTATTCAAATTTAGGTTTTCTTTATCTGTAAGCCATAATAATCAGAATTACAGGAATTAAACGTCTGCATTCTGTTTGATAAATCTCTATATGTCTGTATGTCCTTCTGCAGTAGATTATGAGGTCATGAACATTTTTACAATGTTTTGTTTTGGGGCAAAATGTTTCCTTTCAGAAGATTTGTTGCTTTAAATGGTCTCCATGATGCAGTGATGGTGGTTAGTTCATTAAGGATGAAGAAAACTCCAGGCGGGGTTTTTACTTTGCTGATTGCCCGTCTCGTTCGTCTAACCTTGAAGTTCCTCTGCAGCAGATCTTCAGAGCCTTCACAGCAGTTTATGACCTCTGTTGCTTCTTGTGTTTTCAGACTACATGAAGGGTTCCTTGTCCAGCACCTGCTCCCTGAACAGCGAGAACCCGTACGCCACCATCAACGACCATCCAGTTCTGTGCAAACATTCAGAGAGCAGCTATGTGGAGATGAAGTCACCGGTGCATCATGAACACTGCTGCTCCTCCGCCATCATCAGCAGCAGCAGCAGTGTTCCCACCAAGAACGTCTATGACATGGGTGGGTTTAGACAGACCCTCCTCTTATTGGTCGTCAGTTTATGTCATGATCTTTGCTTTGCTACTCCTCACACTGTTAAAAGAAATGTGCTGCTTGGTAAGAAACAGTTTGCCAAGGCCATTGCAGGAAGGCATCAAAACAAAGACCTCTAAAAGCCATGAAAGCTGAAAGGCTCACAGGAAGTTCAACTTTACCAAACTTAGGTTAGCATTTCAATCCCTTTCACAGATTTTTCAAACTCATACAGTAGTAGCCATTCAAAATGTCCCCACTCCTGGCCCTTGGCTGGTCCTTGGTAGCTGGCGTAGTCCTACTCAATTCTAGTCAGAATATGAGTCTGATGCTGCTCCATAGAGCTGTGATTATGGGGAAGATGTTTGAGAACGAACCAGGAAAAAAATGCCTCTGCACTCAATTGGATAGACCTACAACCAATAAGAGCAGCGGAGTCGTGACGTATGTTAAATAGCCAGGCACAGTTGTTGTCAGCAAAAATCAAAGCGTGCAGTTGTAGCGCCTAGAACAAGATGATGAGGCCTTGGTCGCGTTTCTCTGTTCCTCTTTTAAAATTAATTTGCTGCCGATATCTTCTAGAACGGGCCTAGCAGCAGAATCTACTCACCTCAGCTCTCCAGCGGCAGCCATTGTTGTTATCTCCCCATGCTTTGGTCCCACGTGGTTGATTCACGTTACTGTTGATCATCTGTCCATCATCCATAGTGTATAAAGCCCGCCCTGACAGTTTGATTGGATAAGCCAGATATTGTGCGCGAGCATACTAGCGCTACTATTGAGCAATGCCAGACCAACTTCCCAACCTCAAGCGTTGTGGGCGCCGGGCGCACCAGAGTTAGGAATGGCATGTTGGCTAGGTCCCAACCGGTAGCCTCGTTGAGACCATCATGATCTTCCGCGAGCTTTCAAAATTTCACTTTCGCTAATCAGTCTGGAGAGACTCTTCGTTAAAAAGAAAATTTGAAGCCGTTCACCAAAATCGAGCGTCCAATCAGCTGTTGGCTTTGAGGCTGCTTCTTGGAGGTGTGACAATCTTGCGAAGTGTGACAGTTCAGTCTAAAGAACATGGCGTGCTTCAGCAGATGAAACTTAGCGTTAAGCGTGGCTATCGAAAGCAAGTTTTATCGGAATTACAGAGTATTTCTTCACTGAAAGAAGAGCAAAAAACACTGCTGCTCTGGAGGCTTTTTCTCAGAGGAAAGCGTTTTTGCTCTTCTGCCGCACTGGCTCTTCGGCAAGAGCAGCCTGGCTTTTTGTGGTTGTGTTTTCATCGCCGCGTGCTCTGTTAGGAACATCGTATGCTTCATTGATCTGATTGGTTTATTTGGGTCTGCCTATCACGAACATAGGCCAATCCAGCTAGCCAGTATTTTACGCCCCTTCCCAAAAATACTACTTCAACGGAAGGTTTCAGGATGGATATCTTGAGGAGCAAATCCATCTGGCGGAGTCAGGTTAGGTCCTTGGCTGGTCCTCTACAATTCCTTTTAAGCATCTAAAATATTATTTCCTGTCATGATTTGTTGACATTAAGACCTAAAGAGAAGCATCATCTGCTAGCCTGATAGACCAGACTAAATGTGAGATTAAAAGTGTAATTTAGTCTTGGCCCCGATGAATGAGACATCGGAAGATTGTTGATGAGAACAACCCGTTGTCTTTCAAACCGCTTGTATCTGTGCCTATTGGGCCAAGGCATTGTCCAATGAGCACAACTGACCGTGATGATGATAAGTGCGACAGGAAGCTGGTGGGGAGTGTAAACAAACAGCCTATCTGTAAAACGGCGAATACGTGGGCCCTCTTAAAATGAATGTGTGCTTAGAGCCCTCTTCCTGCTCACGTTTCAAAGCAAAAACTCCCAAGTCTAATCCTTCCAAAACTGATTCCAAAGCTGAGTCAAATGAGAACTGTTCAATAGTTGTTGCCATCTTCCTTTTGTTGTGCTTTCCAGCAGCTTTGTCAGCTTTGTCGTCGCCACCCCTCAAAATCCCTTCCACCTCGCTTTGCATCCAAAAATTCAAAACACATCTCAGCGCTGTGATTGGCCCGGCCAGTTCTAAGGCCCCAGGGGCATAGATCGAGGCTAGACCACTCGCAGGCAAAAATGATTTTGGCCGCTGGTGGGTGGGGCTACTTACTAGGCTAGCATGCATCCTGGTCAGACCCTGTAATCCAGTAAAAAGGGTGGAGTCAGAGTTAAAATGATGCACGCCCAGGAGAAGGCCAGAGGCTGGAAGTTGGAGGGGATTTTGCTGCCATTCTGCTGGCTTCTGACTGGGAAGGGCCATTTTGAATGGCTGCTACTGTAGTTTACACAAAAGAAAAATTGGGTTAATTCACCTAAGTTGTCTAATTGTTGGAGTTTAGAGATATGTTTAAGGTTGTCGGGTCTTACTTCTGCCTCTGAGTCAAGGGTTCTGCTGCTTCTTAATTTAGCTTTGGACAAATCAAAGTTACGTCTGCGTTGATATTAACAGATAACCAGATCCAAAGAGGTGATTTAGCTGTAAAACAGAAGGGTCCCTAGCAGCGAACCTTAAGGAACTCCAGAACCAATTTACCAATATGAATGTCTATTTTTAAACGGTTATAAAGTAACCTTATGATGATCAGATGTAAACACTTCTTTGCATGTTTCTTTAACAACAAGTCAGTTAGTTTTTCCAAAAAAGCAAAGCTGTGTGTATTTAATGAGCTTCATGAGAATTTGTTTCAGCCAGTAAAAGGAATCTTTGGAATTTATCAGCCTGCTGTTCTCGTCACTCTGAGAAGATTATTTATATCAGTTTGAGAAAACTGCATTACAAGCTGAAGTCCAGCAGATGGGGGTCATAACAAACAACTGGTTTTACTGGTTGCTGCTCTGTCCATCGGGCTTTACAAAACTGAAACAGGATGGAAAAGTGGATTTTTCACACAGACTGTTTCTGTCTGCCTGCCAGTAGAAAACAGTGATGCTGTGGGCTTGTTTCCCCTCCTGTTCCCCTGGAAGTTGGGGGTCACCATAGCAACCATAGACTCAGCTTTTTAGGATTGGTTACAGAAAGCAGTGAGGATAAATTAAATGATTTGTGTCTTTAGATACGGATACAGCCTACAAGCAGGAACTAAATCTGACTCATTCTATTTATCATCCTCAGTTTTCCTACCATTTGGAAATTACTTCAGTAAAGTTTTTTTTCTTCTCCTTCATCCTTCATACTAAGAATGTTTAGTTTTTGTTCATTCTCTGAGGTAATTTGGATTTTTATTTACTTTTTTTTTTATCCATCCATTAGAGCCGACTATCAGCATCATCCCCGGACTGCTTCCCGGTTACTCCCAGAGCCCGTACGACCTTCCCAGGAACAGCCACATCCCGAGCCACTACGACCTGCTGCCGGTCCGGCCCAGTCCGTCCCACAGCCACAGCCCCCCCCTGCCAGGGAGCCCGACCAGCTCACTGCTCTGAGCCCCACGACCGGGACGCTCCCAGTTCCCTCACAACCAGAAACTCTATGGATCCAGGATCCAGGGCCGTGGGACTCTGGACCTCAGTTCTTAGAGCAGATCTGTTATTTATGAAATCATCTGTGGTGCAGCGTCAGAACTCTGCTGCCATTTTATCACCATAAAACATACAATCAATTTTGTACATTGTCATCTTGACCAGAACTTTCCAGACAGGGAAAGAACGGATGCACATGTGTGGATCCATTCGGGAACACAGATCCATAGTTTTCCAGGTTAAAGGAACTGTAGGAAAAGGTTGCTTGGAAAAAATCTCTCTTCAGTGAGGAACGTCTCAACGGTTCTTGGTCCTGCCAGGTCTTGACAGTGTAGAGGATGAAACCTGGTGTAAAGTTCTGCTATTTTTACATCCAGTTTCGTATTTCCTGTTTAAACAGCTCAAGATCCCACAAAGGAAAACATTTTCTATTTTTATCTTCTGTAGACTGTGTGGACTATACTTATATTGTTGTGCTTTTTCTCTATTGTGTTGAGCTTAATTCTCCTGCATGCCAAAGAAAGAAATAGAAAAATAGTGAGAAAAGTCAGATAGTTTGTTTTTTATTAATGTTTTGGTTTCTTATGTGACTCCTTGTAGTAACAGCTTTAACCTGGAGGAGGAGCTACAAATAAAATCCCTCCAGTTCTTCTCCAAGTTTAGATTCCAAACTACTTAGTTAGGATTGTTTTCCAGAAACAGAAAGCAAAGGTGGGAACATTTTCACATTTGCATCATGCAGACAGATCATAAAGCTGGTCATAAAGAAAGCTCAGGTGGTTTCAGGAAGTCCTGTCCCAATGGGAGCCGCTGCACACCATTCCAATTATTAAAGGAGAATTCCGCTTTTTAACACTTTTAGCCCATTTTCTGTAGTGTAAGTGTCAGGATGAAATCGTAATGATCGACCACCAAAATTTTGACAATTGGTCCTGTCTTCTGCTATTTTGGCTCATTTAGAATCCCCCTGGCCGCTTCAGAATGGCTTCCATAGTGTTATGTCCGATAATGTCCTTAAAACAACCTTAAACGTTTTTTTAAATATGCTACTCACCGTGGTCGTCCAGCTGTTCAATGATCGCTCCAAAAAAAAAGTTTCAGAAAGAAAACGTTCTTCGTAGTGTTTTTATTTAGCATTTTGTAAATCCCATTGAGTTCTGTTGGAATAGTCAATATCCCTCCGGCCACCGAAACGTGAAATGGGGCCTGTTTACACTTAGTTGTAGTCTTTTCGCACGCAAGGCCCAAGTGTTTTCTGCTTCACTTCTGTGTACCCGGCGTCAGAGGTGCTAACGCTCTGTTAAACACTTTAAAAAACTCTGAAAATGGAATACGAAAAGGTGGATTCTTGAGGAGGACATATTGGACTTTGAGTTTGACGGTAGAGGATACCGCCGCCAACTAGTGGTCTGGGAGTGCAACGCTCAGATTCGAACGGGAAGCGAAGTTTATAAGCCGTTGTGATGTATCGGAAAAAAAATAGTTCTGGGATTTACAAAATGCTAAATAAAACAAGACAGGAACGGTTTTCTTCCACGAAACTTGTTTTTGAACGCCATTGAACAGCGCTGACGACCCGTGAGTAGCATATTTAAAAAAGAACGTTTAAGGTTGTTTTAAGGACATTATCGGGACATGCACTATGGAAGCCATTCTGAAGCAGCCAGGGGATTCTGCATGAGCCAAAAGCAGAGACAGGACCACTTGTCAAAATTTTTGAAGTGTCCGATCATTCGATTTCATCCTGGACACTACAGAAAATGGGCTAAAAGTGTTAAAAACCGAATTTTCCTTTAATAGACCCAAACGGTGCTGGATCAGTAGACCGAGTCCTAACAAGTCAGGTGGATACGTTTTAGATAATCACCCATCTTTAAATTGCTGTTTAAGGTGGAATGATTTTTATTCACCTGGAAATGATCTAACTTTCCTCAAAATGAACCAGCTGAAGGAGCTCAGACATCTGAGAAAACCCAGGAGTCAGAATTCCTTCTTTGGATCCTTCATGGAAAATTTTGATATTGTCTGGGTGAAATTTTTTTTTTCCATAATTCATCTCAACCCTGCATAATAAAATCCAAGATTGATTTAAACCACATGAAGGTTTCCTGCAGACATACAGGCCAAGATGAGGAACCTACTACACGGATTATACAGGAATGAGTAACTCTAATTTAATGCTTTTTAATGCTCTTACAAATAATTCATGACCTATATATATATATATATCTATATATCTATAGATATATATATAAAATTGCAAAATCCTTTGTCATGTTTACCGTCTACAGGCTGCAGCCATGTCCTGAATTCTTTGTTTTCCAGCCACTTTTGTTGAAATTTGCATTTTCCATTCCCTAGCTTTTTCTCTGCCTCAAGTTTCTTTTCCAAACATAAGGCTTTACGATCAACTGGAAGCATCCCGCTCAAACATGCAGAACCAGTTATACACTGGAAAAAATGGAAATCTAGATAAGTCACTTTTTCTTAAAATAAGTGTATTTTTTTCTTGAATTAAGGAAATAAGAGACATATTATCAATGGAACCAGACTAATTAGATGTAATATAAAGAAAAAACAACTGCATTGTTTTATTTTAAGTGCATATTATCTTAAGAGTAAAAATACTCAATCCACACTGGAAAAAAATCGAAATCTAGAGAATTTGTTTTTTCTTAAAATAAGTGTATTTGTTCTTGGATTGAGGAGGTAAAAGAGAGATTTTGCAAATGGAACAAGACAATTCACACTTACAGTAAGAAAACACAATTGCATTGTCTTATTTCAGGTGCATTTTATCTAGTTTTCTTCTTATTTTAAGAGCAAAAATACTCATTCCATTAGCAAACTACACTCATTTTACCTACTCAAATTAACCATAAATACACTTAATTTAAGACATTTCTACTTATTTTTAGATCCTTTTCCAGTGCATTGGCAAACTCTCATTCCCTATTCAAATCAAGTGTAAATACACTTAAGAACTTTTTACTTATTTCTAGGTCATTTTTCCAGTGCATCTGCAATATATTAGGAAATGTTTTTAATAAAGTATTTTAAATGCACTATAAGCACATTTAATGAATTTTAATGGCAATTAAAAAACATTGAAAAAAATCATTTGACTTACTGATTAATGACCGGCTGAAACCCTGTACTAATCAAGCAGAACAGAATTAGGTTAGTTTAAAAATATATATATAATTCTCTTGATCCAAAAGTTGGAGTTTGACCCCCAAAAAATTCAGAAATTCTTTTACCAACTGATACAAATCATATTTTCCTTAACATCCCATTTGTATTATAAGAACATCTGGAAGCACCAGAAGAACTACGTTTAGAATGAAAAGGAGCCTGAGCACTCAGCCTTGAGGCACTCCAAAGCTACTCGGTTATATTGCTGGAGCTGTTTAAAACTGAAGGTGTCTAAATTCAGCGGTGGCAATAACACATGACAATCAGATGGTGACTCCTATCTTCCTGTTTGGTTCCTTCATCTGACAGAAATGTCTGAATAGATGTATTGACTGCATTGAATCCCAGTTCCTAACCTGAATAAAGTCGGCCTTACTCAGGGGGAAGTGATGTCATAAGTTCAGTTTTATTCAAGAACACAAATTTGTTGATGAGATGTGTCAGTCATCAGTGTAGGAGTGCATTCCGGGTAATGATTCACCTCCCAGAAATAAAGCATCCGAATGAAGGAGGCTGAACTGCAGCTTTGAGCAGATCTAAGAGAAGAACAGGAAAACTCCAGCTGGAAGTCCTCTCAGCTATGGATCCTCACTGCAGAACCATCAAACTCTGGTGAGATGTGAGTAAATGAACCAAACTGAGATCCTAACAAGGTTTATGACTGGTGCGCTTTATTAAGATAAACTGATAACTTAAGATATAGACATAATTGTACAATTCATTGGTCTGTACAAAACATAAAACCATTCATTTTGACCCTCGCTCACGTTTCACCGTCCGACTTCCTTTGAAATGACATTTCACTCGTGTTTCAATGAAATTACAGTCAATTACAGAATATAGTAAAAAAAAAAAAAAAAGGTTTTAAAACAACGAGGACAGAGAACCGTGGCGGAACAGGATCAGAACTCGGACCAAAGGAATCAGCTCGTCCAGAGAGGCTGCCCTCTACCACTAAACACACACACTCCGGATTTAAACTACAAGCAGGACGCACTCAGGGGGTCAGAGCTGGAAACAAACGGCACCCCGTCGGAGCGTCGCCTTCATGCTTCCAGCGGATGGAATGGGTATGTTCGCTACGTAAGGCGGTACGACAGAAAGCCATGCATCGTGTCGAAGTCAGAGGCAGCGCGGTGTACGTAGGCTTCATGTGACGGCGACGCCAGGAGGCGGGAAAATGAGATGGGGAGAAGGTAGCTCCATCAATCCACCTCAGATTGATTCCTTTGTTTTCCAGAAAGCTCCTCGGCTTCACGCAGTGGTTCAATAACAGTGGTTCTCATTCTATAAGTGCAGAAAACAAATCGAACTCTAAAGAAAAGCAGGTGGGGTTAATATTCAGTGCAAGATTCAGACGCTTGGTGCTCATGAAGTCCAGCCTGTGAGGCTCCGCTCTGGCCCTACATGCAACGCAGAATGAGCTGCAACAATCAGTCTAACATAACAGCGGATCAAAGGAATGTCATTCAGGAATATTAGCGTTTCAGTCCTTCATTCGCTTTAGAAGTGCTTGAACAGGGGATCCAAGCAGCCTGTGCTGTTTCTGCATAGTTGGAGTCAGAAATGGGACAAAATGACGTGTTTTACTGAAAGTTGGTGAAGGACAGCCTGATGCGTCTTCTATGTCCCACCGCTAGGCTAAGCTAGGCTAGGCTAGAACTGCTTAGATCAGATCAGATTCAACGGTGTGACGTTTCTGCAGCACAGGCGCTCGGTTCGTCCACTAAAGAGGAGGGGGCGGGACTAATAGGACGGGGAAAGCTGGGATAGACGTGAAACAAACATGAAGCAGAAATCATCAGAAGCACAGAGCTGGAAGAAAAAGAATCACATTCATATTTAAGACATTTCAGTGACATGTCAGCGCATCTACAGTAATGGAATCTATGGTGATATGAATGCCTGCTGTCCTGCAGTAGCCTAAAGACAGGAGGGGGAGGGGGGGAGGAAAGGGGAGGGGTGAAAGAGTTCAGGTCGCAGGATTGAATCTGCGGCTCGATCTTTCTACGCCGAGGCAGTCTGTTCGGGACGGGGGGAGGAAGGGAGAGGAGGGGGGGAGGTAGCAGCAGATCCAACGCCGGGCTAGATGTTCTGACAGCACTGCATCTTTGGTTTGTTCTCGGTGGGCTGCACCTGGATGTTGACCACGTTGTTGCTAGGCGACATGTCGCTTTCCTGGCGCTCCGACATCTGCTTCTGGGAGACGATCCGGTAGATCTCTGATGGAGGAGGAGGAGAAACGTTACATTCAGTGATGTTTGGATCAGAAAAATCATTTCACAGCTAACATTTAATAAAACCATCAAAGTGCTTCTAATCTACGGCGCTAACCAGAAAAACTAACTTTCATTTCCATTCATCTGGACCGAGAAATAAAAGAAACTTTATACCAACAAAAAGCTGCATTCAAGCATATGGATGGAAAGTTGAGTGGAGGGAAGACATGAGGACTGGGAACCAAACTCCAAACAGACGATGCGTTAAACTTGAGGTGAGTCGATCAATCAGCTACTGATCATAATCGGACAATTTTACCCATCAGCTATATAGGCCCCGCCTCTTTCCTTCACACTGCAGCAGTAAATCCTAAACACGGACTTTGCTGCTTTGAGAGAAATGGGAAGGTTGAGTCCAACGGGAGAAATTCCTCGGAGGTGAAGCACGTCTTAACTCATCAACGCAACGTGACATCTAAAAACCAGCAACAACACAGAGCGGGATGGGTTATAGAGGCTCACAGTAGAAACAAAGAACAAATCAGACAGCAGGTAAAGCGACGCTACACTTTCCTGCATGAGAGCGAGAAACAACCTGGAAAATGATTTCATTAGTCGAGTTCTGCACCATTACTCTGATTAAAAACGCGGGGAGCCAGGAGGAGGTGGTGCAGGAAGGACGAGGTGGTGCAGGAACCTAAGCAACCATTGATTTAGTAACTTAAGATTCTTAATTTGAAGGAAACTTTGAAGCCTTCTTTCAACTTTACATTTTTTAATATCAGCAGTTTTGTGATATTAACTGTTATTTATACCTGTAACAGTTTTCAGGGTTTCTAATTCCTCCTTTTGACTGAATATTTCCAGCAAGTATCTTTTTTTTTTTTTTTATTAGCTGATTATAGGATCCAATGGCCAGTTGGAGCATAGATCCAAACCCTACCAGCCAATCGGTGTGATCGGCATCAGGAGCAAAAATCCTGATTGGGGCATCCTAATTAGGGGTGTGCAAAATAATGCGTCATGATGATTGATCGTGATTCTAATTTTAAATTGATCTACATCATGATTCTTGATGCCAAGTATACGATTATTAATTTTAAAAAATGAATAAATGAAATTGCATGAATGGTTGGCGAACATCAGCCAAAACAAGTGTAATACAACTTCCAGTCCAGTAGATAATAAACGCTGCGGATGTGTTGACGCCGCGATGCAGCGCTTCAAGCATGTCACAAGCATTTCGACAGCCGCTGGATACTGTGCCGAAGTCATTCCAAAAACAAAACATGGAGGAGAAAATATTGCAATGCATCGCGCAATAATTCAAGTATTGTCATGCATCGTGGATAGAATCGCATCGTGGCCCAATGAATCGTGGTTCGAATTGAATCGTGACTTCTTTGGCAATACCCACACCTAATCCTAATGTTAAATAACTCCAGTCTTACCTGGATACAGAGTCAGACCGTTGCTAAGGGTCCGAAGTCCTGTTTTCAAACAAAAAAAAACTTTTTATAGATCATCTGGTCCCAGAGTCTGAAAGGGGAAACCAGAATCAAACCCTTTAAAGGTCCAAAATCAAACCGTTTAAAGGTCCAGTGTGAGGTAAGGTGGGTTCTACGTCTTCTGCTGGGTTTTCTTCTGCTAAGAGGCTTGATGGAGATGCTGATGTCCCCTTCCAGTCGGGCCTGGTACCAACTGGCCCAGAGTGACACCCTGGTGGTTCCTAGCTGATTAGGTGAAGAAGATGAAGATGGAGGGCAGAACCAGAGCTTCCTGAACACCTCATCAGAGCGCCTACTTCCTGTTATCTGGATGTTGGTTCCTCCCCCTAAACCCAAACGGCTCGCCTGAACCCTTCCTCTGACATCAAGCAGCGGCAGGTTTAATATCCTAACAGGCAGAAGGTCCAATCAGCAGCTCCTGTTTATGATCTCTGCCATGTTTACACGCCCCGCCCCCGCAGAGATAAGCCGGGCCGCAGCAGCTCATCATACAGGAATGTCTGAGTTAACTCCGCCCAACAGGCTTATAAAGGCGGCCTCTGATAAGGAAACCGGTGGAGCAGCGTTCAGAGCTCACCTGTCAGGATGGTCTGGAAGGCCGTCTCAACGTTGGTGGAGTCCAGAGCCGACGTCTCCAGGAAGGACAAGCCGTTCTTCTCTGTGGAGGACAGGGAGACATGAAGCGTCAGCATTCCAGACAGACGCTCTGAGAACAGACGGCTTCCGATCTGCTGCACCGACCGGCGAACGCCCGGGCCTCGTCTGTGGGGACGGCCCGCAGGTGGCGCAGGTCGCTCTTGTTTCCCACCAGCATGATGACGATGTTGCTGTCGGCATGGTCCCTCAGCTCCTTCAGCCAGCGCTCCACGTTCTCGTACGTCAGGTGTTTGGCGATGTCGTAGACCAGCAGCGCTCCGACGGCGCCACGATAATACCTGCAGCACAAGCGTCACAATGAAGGACACCCATCATCATCATCATCGTCATTACAAGAACGTCTCCACTCACGCTGAGGTGATGGCGCGGTAGCGCTCCTGGCCCGCCGTATCCCAGATCTGGGCCTTCACCGTCTTACCGTCCACCTGGATGCTGCGCGTGGCAAACTCCACCCCGATGGTGCTCTTACTCTCCAGGTTGAACTCGTTGCGGGTGAAGCGGGACAGCAGGTTACTCTTCCCGACCCCGGAGTCTCCGATGAGGACCACTGAGGACATAAAAGGATTCAGGTTATTCTGTTAACTCCGTTTGGATCAAACACAGAATCAGCATCCAGACAAAAAAACTAACTGGAGGGAATAACTGTGCTTCCAGTCTTTGAGTCAGGATGACTGGATGCCAAAGGAATCCTGGATGAAGGACTGAGCTGCATTTCATCACAAACCAGCTTTCTGCAGGTTAAAGTTCACATTTCTCAGATATCAGCTTATCTAAACATTCAGACTCTCATCAGCTTTGAGCCACAAACGGGTCAAGCTGCGTTTCTATGGGAACCAAACCAGAACTTTATAGTGTTAGAATCGAAGCTCGTCTCTCAGTTTTCCAACTTTGCCAGGACTAAATGATGATTTTCCTCTTGTGTGAAACCAGAACAAGGAGCCTGATATGGATCTTGGAGCAGAACCAGGAGCTGCTGGTAACATTGCATCTCAAGGTTTGCCTAAGAATTCCCCAGATAGACGGACATGAAAGCTGCAGCCCAAAAAGGCCACATCTATGTGTTCTCCTGCTGCACATCACCGAACAGATCGGACCGGATCGGACAGGACTGGACCGGATCAGACCGGATTGGACCAGACTGGACCCGGTCAGACCAGGACCGGATTGGACCGGATCAGACTAGATCAGAATAGATCGGACCAGACTGGACCCGATGGGACCGGATGGGAAGGGAAACATTCTTCTAATGTCACTGAATTCCTGACATGTTAAATATCAGAACCAATAAACATCAGAGCAGCGATGATGATGATGATGTTGTATTTAGGATCAGGACTAAAACTCCACACAAACATCCTGATTTAATGATTTCCACGGTCCCACAAATAATCACTAAAGAATCAAGATTTCAATTCGCAGGCCCCGCCCACACGGCAGCGAACCCTGGCCCTAAACGCACAAATTTTTCACGCAAACCAGCCTCTCATCCACACCTAAGCGGCGTTTAGAGGTCTGTAAATCCATCTTTTTATTCAGCCTTCAGAGTGGGAAGATTTCGAAACGCCGTTTTCGCGTTTCCATCTTTACGCTCTAACCGCATTTCATATCGCGATGCGTCCTTAAAGGTCGCCTCTAAACACGCATGCGCCATTACAGTATCATCATTGAACAACAATGGCGCCGTACTGAATGGTTGCTGCTAATGCTACCAATCACCCTGCTGTCGGGCTTACAACAGAATCTTCTTCTTCTGGAATATCTCCAGGAAGAACAGAGCAATATCGACCACATAGTTCAGCACCTGAATTTGACTGAACCACGCGAAAATGGACCCGCAGGGGCAACCATGTATAAATATAGGTGCGCATGCCCAACATTTTAAAATTAAACATTTTTGCTTTGGCACCACAGCGCCCACTTTACAGGCCTGGCATACATTTTGCAGCTGTTTTCATGCATTAGTGTGGGCGATCTATCACACATTTATTAGACTGTCCGTGCCTACGACCAAACGTTCTGCAAATCATCGAAAGCGTTTACGTGTTCGTTTTGACTTCGTCATTTCGACGGGGCCTTAGATGATGGTTTGATTTTTCCAGTCATCCAATAATTTTAAAAGACGATACTATGGGGTTGGCTCAATCTCCAGGCCTTCCAGAAGTACTTGAATGCACCGTAGAGGTTCATCTGGAAAACCTCCTCCAATCTGCTTCCTGGATCTGGTTCTGCCAGTCAGCTTTCCTCCTCTGCATCCTCACATAAACCTTCCTCTTCTCCGACAGCAAAGCTTTTACCATAGAACTCCACACCATAGATCCACGCATCATGTTCTGGTTTTCTGGCAGAATGTTTCTCAGCAGATCATTCAGCTCTAACTCCCAGGCCAGAAGGATTCAGTAGATCTTTAGCAGAGTTGTGGATCTCCTTCATAGTCCCCTCGCTGTAGATATCAGACCCCTTCACCTCATTCTTCCTGATCTCATCACTAAACTAGAAACTCAGAGCATAGATCTAACAGTGAACCTAGAACATCACCTGGAAGCTTGGCTGCTTATCTTAAAATCATCAAAGCAAACTTTGTCACCTACATTATCTTTTCATTTCTGCGTCTTTAATTGATCTTACAAGTTTATAATAGTTCAATCTTTTTCTAGGGATTCTCTCATTTTTGGCGGCCTAGTGGTTAGGGCACAGAGCTAGGAATCCAGAGGTTCCGAGTTTGAGCCCCACTCCCACAGACTGCCACTCTGGGTCCCTGAGCAAGACCCTTAACCCCCCACTTCTCCCCAAACGCCACACAGTGGCAGCCCACTGCTCTCCAACGGGATGGGTTAAACGCAGAGGGTTAATTTTGTTACTCTGTACTTTTGACAGTTTAATGAAAATAAAGTTGATTCTTCTTCTTCTATTTTGGTGCAGCGTGTTGGTTTGAACACAAATGAAAAACTAAAGATGAAAAATTAAACACACACCTTCACCTTCTTTATATGTAGTGTTTCACAAACTTTAATGCTTTTATAGATTTTAGGTGATAAAGGAAACGTTACTGAAATTGTTTTCAATAGTGTGATGTCTTAAATAGACTTTATCGTCTGCAAACACGGCGGTCATGTTTGACACTTGCAAAATTGTCTTAGAAGCAGACCTTTCTCCCTGATCAGGGTTTATTAAGGAATGAGTAACTCTAATTTAATCTTTTTAATGCTCTAAGAAATAAATTTAATGCCTTCCTTAAACGACACTTGGAATGTCTGTCGTTCTCTAGCTTTTTCTCTGCCTTGAGCTTGTTTTCCCAACATACGGCTTTACGATTAACTGTAAGGAGTTCTGTGGAACCAGTTATATTAGTATAAGATATTGTTTTTATAAACTTTTTTTTTCAATAAAGCATTTTAAATGCTTAATATAAAAAATTATAATGTAATGCCTTTTAAGGGATTTTTAATGACCCGCGGAAACCCTGCTCCATCAGCTGCGCTCCCTGGTTTCCTCCAGTGTTCTCTAAACCAGGCGTCTTCAATATTTTCCAGGCCAAGGACCTCGAAAGCTGAGGGTGAGATGAAGCAGGGACCCCTAAATATTTATATTGTATTAAATTGTGTTATATCAAACTGCTGTCCTATTAGGGATGGAGCGGTTTATGAAAAACCGTCCGAACCGTTCGGGTCGACTGTCTCGGTTGGCGTGTTATTGCGTTAGGTTCATACTCTGCTCCTTTTTCTCATAAAGCGTTTACACTCAAGAGCAGAAGGTGGCGGCTGCACTGCGACCAAAGCCAACCACCAGTAGTAAACAAGCAGAAGAGAAAGCGGAATCAGTTGTTGTGGAGAATTGTGTGGGTATGGCGGGAGTGGGAAAGAACAGGAGTTACGGAAGCAGCGCCAGCAGCACTTTATAGGTCTGCTGTATGGGACCGCTTTGCATTTAGGAGAGTGACTACGATGACGGCATGGAAAGAAACGTGGATAAAAGTGCAACAGTGGTGCAAGCATTGTGCTGCTTAACGTTTTTGTTTATGCTACTTCAGCAACATGACCAACATGTCATGCTAACCCGAAATCCCACATACTCCGTCCAGCGCTCTGTCGCCGCGCTATGCCGAACCGGGCTGCTCAAAAGCAAACCTGCACAGCCTCCACTGTGGCTTCCTGTCGGCTCGCTCTGGAGTTCATGGAGATGGTAGAGTGGCATCGCCAGATGATGTTTTAAATTCAAAAGCAGGAAAACATACGGAGATGATCCCAGGGTTTTCCTTGGATCATTAAAAATAAT
The DNA here is from genome assembly GCA_018398635.1 of Cyprinodon brontotheroides. Lineage (NCBI taxonomy): Eukaryota > Metazoa > Chordata > Actinopteri > Cyprinodontiformes > Cyprinodontidae > Cyprinodon > Cyprinodon brontotheroides. The sequence continues at coordinate 4,704,458 of JAGKQL010000005.1, read as the reverse complement.
TACAATTCATGAATTTTTTGGGATTTTTTCATTATTTTCATTTTTTTTTATCATATCTTTTATCATTTTTATTATTTTGATTGTAACAATCAACATACCGAACCGAACCGAAAAACCGCGTATTACTACACGCAAAACCGTGAACCTAACCGTGGATTTTGAAAGTGAACCGTTCCACCACTGCTGATCCTATAGTCACTCTATTAAGCAGATGGAGTAATGTAAACTAAAGTAAATTCTTCCGGGATTATTAAAGTATTTCTGATTCTTCGTTGTTGGGGACAGAATTGTTGTGAATGAAACGGTTGTCAGCAGAAAAGAGCTCCTGTGTGTATGCGCTGAATATTGCATTGATGACTGAAAGACATCTTCTGCCTCTATTTATTTGCTATTTACTACAGTCTGTTGAATTCATGTTAATGTGGGATTTAAAAGATTTTTTTCAATTAATTTGATTAAATCTGTTTTTACAATAACGGAAGTGGTTCAACTGTGTTTTCAAAATACTTCGTATGTATTTTATTTTTTTTCCTGTCACATTAAAAGCACCAAATGCAAACCCTTGTAAATCAGACAGTTTAAACTTTAGATGTGAACAAAAAGTGCAAACTTGTTTGTGAAAAGTGAAAAAGTGAAGCCTCTGCTGGAGCGAAGCAAATGTGACACACGTAAGGGGAACACAGCAGACATTAATTAGGCAAGGTAATTATCTTTGTGCGCACAAACCATATTTGCAGCACTTTCTGGGGTACAGGGTGTTTGCTTTGAGTCAGCCCCGATTTGTTAATGTCTTCAGTCAACCTATGGCAGGCTATATACGTGCGTCACTATAAAACTAATCAATCTCATTCCCTAGACGTCGATTTTGCAAAAATGTAAAGGAATCGATTCAAAATCAATTTTTTTTTTACCCAGCCGTATTAATTAGTGTTGAAATTATGCAGGGGGGAATATAAATATATAAAAAAAAAATTTGTAATGAAAACTTTCTCGACCCTCATGTAGCACCTCTGCGGACCCCTCAGGGGTCGCGGACCCCCTGTTGAAGACCTCTATGGCTGGAAACAGAACAGGAGGATTAATCAGAGCAGATCAGTCATCATGTTAGGGTCTCCTCCTGATTAATATACAAACAGTTACTGACTAAATGTCATCAAATCACACTAATTGGACTTATACACGATTTTGTAACATTATTGGATCATGACAAAAAAAATCAAGGGGTGTGGAGACTTTTACAAAGCAAATATTGAATTTTAGTGAAGTGTTGAGATTAGCAGCAGTTAGCAACCCGGTGTTGTTTTTAAAACAATTAATCTCTGCTTTTTGTTCTTAAACATCAGCTGGAGCTTGAATCCGTTCCGGCCCCCAGCTTCTCCTCTACGCCCAGGACCGAGCTCTGATGTGGGGCCCGTTAAAAACACCAGCTGGCTGCTCGCAGTATGATAACGGTTCTAGGTGTGTCCCACTGCCAGCCTGCTAACCACAGCTAACCGCTAACACGAACCCAGAACCTTCGGGTCAGAACCCAACATGGCTCCTGTAGCCGGATCACGGAGGACCCGGGGTGTCTGTCACACACCGATGAACTGCTCTGACCCGGCTGAAGCGGTCCAATCAGGTTCCGACACCCAAACGAATCACAAAGAAAGGCTTGTTGCGCTAGCTGTCTGTTAGCCTTTAAGATAACAGCGACAGAAAGACGCCCTACCTTTGAATAGATAGTCATACTCATCGTCTCTGGTGCCCATCGTGGTAACAAGACGCGGTTAGTCCAATATTTGATTCTTTATTAAATAAAAATCAGGAATATTTCTGACTCTCCAACGGGAATCTGTTTGGAATCTGGACGTCCCTGCCGTCTTCTTCTTCGCTAGAGGCCAGTAGGAGGATGAAGACTCTGACACCTGGTGGTCAGATGAGTGAACTGCATGTGGTGAGCCACTGAAGACATTGGTGCTCACGAATGTATTATCATTTTTTCTACACTTTGTTGACAAAATTCTGTTTATTTATATAGTGCCAATTCACAACACATGTAATCTCAAGGCAATTTACAGTCAATTTGATTCAGTTTTCTTCTTCTAAGGAAAACCAGTTGATTGCATCGACTCATTGACTCTTCAGCAATCCCTCACACTAAGCATGCTTGTAGCTGACAGTGGAGAGGAAAATATTCCCCGCACAAAAAAGGTAAGAAACCTCCAGCAGAACCACAGGCTCAGGTGTGGCGGCCATCTGCCCCGATTCCGACTGGGGTTCAAGGAGACAGAGGCAGAGAGATACAAAAGGCAACCTTGCCGTAGAAGGCGGCCCGGTCCTGAAAAACACACAGCCGAGGCAGACGCTGACTCCCGATCCAGCTCCCATGTCAGAGGATGAAGAGAGCACATCCAGTTAGTCAGTGCAGTCAGAGAAACAGGGCTACACTGAGAAAAACGAGGCCAATCTGCAACACATCTTTAAAAAAGGTGTTAATGGTAGCAGCACAGCTGATATTTCTCTCCAGGATGGAGTCACAGCCAAACAGGAACAGATGAAGCTACCGTACTATGAGAAAAAGCAGAGAGAGTAGGATAATAGAGAGTTAAGCAGAATGATGAAAAAGGGGTCCCTGTGTCCTCCAGCAGTCTAAGCCTATAGCAGCATAACTATAGAGATAGCTCAGTTTAATCTGAGCCACTCTAACTATAAGCTTTTTAACAAAAAGGAATGTTTTAAGCCTAGCCTTAAAAGTAGACATGATGTCTGCACCCTGACAATAAAAGTTGTCTAAGTCTTTTTAACACTTTTTTTATTCTAATTACAGACCTGAAAACAGCTAAATTGATATTCTCCAAAAGTGTTGATGTCTTTTATTTTATTCTATTTTTAAAAAAAATGGACTCCGTAATAATGGCAGCAGCAGTCAAACTGGTTCTGATTTGTGAGCACCAACGTCTTCAGTGACTCACCACACACAGTTCACTCATCACCTGAACCTCAACATCTTGTTGGATTTATTATCTTTTTCCACAATCACTCATCTGAGTGGAAGTGTTGGTCTAGTGGGTTAGAGCAGTGCGCTTGTTCTCTGAGAAGGTTGCAAGTACCCCGTTCAATCCCCACAGCCTGACCTTTAACCCCACACTGCTCCCCGGACACCGCAAGATGGCAGCCCACTGCACTGTTCCCCAAGGGGATGGGTTAAATGCAGAGTGGTAAATTCTCTCCAATGTGAGATCAATAAAGTTACATTATTATTATTACCGTGATATCATTTTCTGTCCAATAGAAGAACTATAATCGTTTCAGATACTCCAGCGGACAGCTCTCTCCTTCCAGACAGATCCAACGTCTATAAAGGTCTGTTAACTGCAGACTCAGTCACAGAGTAGGACAATAATCTCATTAATAACAGAATACGTTTTATAACAACTTTAGTTTCTTTCATGTTTATTTTAACATTCAAGGAAACTGAAAAACCTCACTGAAATTCTTTTATTTTCTGATAAAAACAGAGAAATGAAACTTTCCAAACAGGAAATAATCATCAAATAGAAATAAACGAATAAAGAGAGAAGATTTTAAAAATACAAAGTAGGCTGAATAAGTGGTGAGCTTTTGGGCCTCAGGTTACAGTGCATCACTGAACCACAGATCCAATAACAATGTCAATAACAGGCACAACCTTCTCTTTTATCAACATTTCTATGTCCTTTTCTCTTAGTTAAGGGTCGAAAACACTTAAATGATAAACATATATTTTATGAAGCAGGTATTTGGTCTCATGGACCAGATAGCTCAGTTAAAAATAGCCATAATAATGATGCCTAGCCAGTATCAGTACACTGGAAAAACGATCTAGAAATAAGTTACAATTTCCTAAATTAACTGTATTCACCCTTAATTTGAATATGTAGGTAAATTAGACAGTTTGCCAGTGGAATGAGTATTTTTACTCTTAAAATAATTTGATAATATGCATTTGAAATGTCACAGTCTTGGTTTTGTTATGTTTATTTAGAGTATTCAGTTTTACTTTGCAACTTGTTTTAGTGTTTAATTATTATTTTGTTGTTTTCTTGTTAGTTCCTGTCTTCCAGGTTTTCCATTTGTTGTCCTCTGCTGCCCTCTTGTGTCCTCTATCCCTAGCTCTGTTTTCTGCTCTGTCCTCTCACCTGTTTCCAATCCCCTCGTTAGCCCTCTCTTTGTCTCTGTCCCTTTTGAAAGCCCTCCCTCTTCAGTTCCTGTTTTGCTGGATCCTCATCTAACGTCTGTCTGCTTACCTCGTCTCTCCCTGGCTCCTAGAGTTTGGTTTCCCCTGATGTCTCCTTGGTTCTGGTTTGTTTGTTATTTTTTGTTGGATTTTTTGATTTCTGCCTCTGTACCTGAGAACCTCATTAAACCCACCTAAATTCACCTCTGCCTACTTGCCTCTGCTTTTGGGTCCTCAGTCCAACACCAAATCGTGACATGAAATAAGACAATGCAATTGTGTTTTCTTATTTTAAGTGTAAATATTCTTGTTCCATTGGCAAAATGTCTATTTTACATCTTAAATCCAAGAACAATTGAACTTATTTTAATAAAAAAAATTGTTTTCTAGATTTTGATTTTTTTCCCAGTGTATCGCGTCGATACCTTAGTGTCAGATTAACTGGACTTCACTGGAGGAAACGATCTATAGAAATAAGTAAAAAGATTCCTAAATTAAGCGTATTTAACCTGGATTTGAGTAGGTAAATTAGATAATTTGGCAATGGACTGGATTGTTTTCTACTCTTAAAGTAAGATAGTTAGATAATATGCACATTAAATAAAACAATCTCCTTTTTTGTTTTCTTATTCTAAATCGAAATAGTCTTGTTCCATTGGCAAAATGTCTCTCTTTAATTTTCTCAATTTAAGAAACAAAATGCACTTATTTTTAAGAAAAAATGACTTATCTAGATTTTGATTTTTTCCAGTGTTGCTTTTCTGTCTCAGCATGAAAAATATCCAAAATATGATAGTTTTCTATAGTGCCAATATAAAGTTTATGTTGGACAGTTTTTTCCTGTTAATAGAAACACAGTATTTACAACAAATCAAGCTGTTATAATCACCCTAATCAAGCAGCAGAAGTTTAGTTCTTCTAATATTCTTCTCCGTGTCTTTTGTTTTGTTTCTGTTTTGTTTGTTTGTTTTCTGGATTTGTAATGCAGTTGCAGTCATATGAAGAGTTTACTTTCATTTTAACCTCTTCAATATTCACAAATCAATTCAATGGTTGGATCCCTAATCATGGAGTCTTGCTCCATGGAATGACGGAGGTCTTGGCAGATGGTATATCGCCTTAATTTCAGCTCAGAGTGTTTAAAAGCCTCTTTGGATTCTCTTTGATTATGGTGAAGGTGAGGTCCCTATCTTACAGCTCATCAACAAACGTTCCTTTCTCTTTTTCCCCGGAGGAACTCCATTTATTTCTTCTTGTAATCAGGGCGGAATTTCTTCCACTTAATGTTCTGCAAACACAAACATAAAAAAAAAAAAAAATCAGGATTTTTCCTTCAAGAATATTAGCAACACATTTAGCTCTTTTCATTCTTACATTTTTCCCCCAGGAGCTTTTGGGCTTCTTGTTCTTTATGTCTTCCACCGACTCGTACGTGTTGCTGTGGCTGGTGGCGTCGCCTGGAATCTGCTCATAGGTGTCATCTGTCATCATCTTCGGCCCCTGAGAAACCTCAGCGTACATGTTGTCTCCCTGCTGGCCTGCAGCTCCTACAATGGGGTCAGAGGACTGGTACAGAGGGTTGGATCTAAGCTGATCCTGGCTTTCATTCTCTGAGTCCGACCTGGAGCTCTGATGTGATGTAGCTTGAGAGGGAGAGTGGAGGGAGTATGTTTGGCAGGTGACCTTCTTTGGTGGAAGGGACGTTGTGATGGAGAGGCTTTTAAAGTGAGTAGAGTGCTTGTCTACCTCTTCTTCTTCCTCCTCCTCCTCCTCTCCCTCATCCTCATAGTTGCCAAGATATGGCAGGGATTGGCTCCTGCTTTCTACCTGATTCAGCTCAGCACAGGAAACATCTGCTTTGTGAAAATGATCTGAATCCTTTGAGTCTGTTGGGAGCAACGCGTCTCTGTTAGAGGTTGGTTTGGCCTTTCCGCTGATTCTCTGCACTCTGTTGGGGGTGTTCTGGACTTCCACTGGATGGACCGTTGTGTCTGGTAGAGATCCACTAAGAGAAAAACCCAATGGCATTCCTCTTTTCGGTACCGGGGGAAGCGGCTGAAAATAAAAGAGGAAAAAACTATTTTATTTCATTCTAATCGATACATTTTTTCATCCATTCGGTGAATTCTAAACTACCATTAAACATCCATGAAGAGACCATTCAAACACTTTATTTTCCCGGAAGTGAGCAAATAAAACACAAAACAAATAGACATGGAACCAAGTAGATATGTTCTGTCTTTAAACTCCCATGCAGTTTTTGTAAACAAATGGGTCAGGAAACTGGTCAGAGTGGCTCTCTATGACAGATATTTTTGTCACCGATTCTGTTCTGACTTTGATGGACAGAATTTCGTAGCACAGCCACGTGGAGCAGCATGTCAGGTTTAAGGTGGTGTTGGACACACGCTGTTTCCCTTTGTCCTCGGAAGGGGAAGTCACAGAGATGTGATCTTCCTTGTGTTCCACTTTATGACTTGTGGATGCTCATGTTCTTCAATGTTCCTATATGGCCAATAAAACCAAAGCAGTGGTGATGCGAGTAACAGCCAAACAATATTCATTTAGCTCTGACCTTCTGACTTGTAAATATGACATTCAGACCCTATCTAGTTGGAATTTTCAACTCAGTCGTCAGAAATCCCGACTTCTTGGAGAAAGGCAGCATGAATCTCCGTCTCTGTAAAGGACGTTGTCCTTGATTTCTATCAAAATATGTTAAAACTGGAATGAGGATCAGCAACTGCTCCTCTGCTGCCATTGGTCTCATGGGAACATCAATCACCACCTTTAGTCTGGGTACCTACCTTTGGTTTAGAGGGAACTGTTTGTCTACCTCATGGTGTTGAGGAAGATGACCAAAGCACGGTGTTGAAGCATCTGCAGTGATCAGATTGGGTGAAAGACGAGCCAAATGGTTTTAGGTTAGTAGTTGATCCCTTAACGCTCCTGAAATTATCTCCTTGCTCTTTCTATTCAAAAGGTTACTGAGATTCCAGCCCCTCCCCATGTTCCCAGTAACTCATTTTTGCACATCAAGCGCATGCTGGTAAAGTTCAAGGGTGAAGAAGCAGAAATCAACTAAAATCTGTTTCTTTTTCATCTTATTCCAAATGAAAAGTCTTGACAAATGTAGACCAGTTCAGTGTCACAGTCCTGGTCTTTGAACTGCCCTGGCGAGGTCTGGGATGGAAGAAGACCACCCATCAGGCTGTTGTTATTTAGCTTTAGAATTTAATCAACTTTTGGGTGAGTGTTGGCCTAGTGGTTAGAGCGGTGCACTGTGATTGGAGAAGGGTGTAAGTACCCGGTTTGATTCCAACAGACTGCCACTCTGGGTTACTGAGCAAGACCCTTAACCCCACACTGCTCTCTGGGCTCCGCACAATGACAACCCACTGCTCCCCACAGGGTTGGGTCAAATGCAGAGAATGCAGAGAAGTTCCCCATTGTGGAACAATAAAGGAATTTTAAAATATTACATATATTATATTTTTATTTACAATGCAAACTAAATTTCGTTGCTTTGAATTGGTGAGAGTGTAATGTCTAGTCTATTCCATAAAATGGCACAATCTGCTTTTTTACTTTTTATTACAAAAATATGTTAAACCAGTCTCCAAATCTGTAGACATAGCTGAGGAGTCAATGCGATCAGATGGATATTCTTAGAAAGAATCCCTTTTTTCTGTCTGTATGATCTGATTAAACTGTCTCCATAAAGTGCCTTTGTGTTATGAATGGCCTCAATTCTTAAGATCACTGCATTAGCTTTGGTTTTTTGAGTTTATAACAGGTTTATTTGCTGTAGGAACTCACCTGAATTCAACACCAGCGGCTCAAATATTCAATGTTCAAAAAAATTTATTCTCTAAAAATTTTGTATATTTATTCACAATTTTAAAGAACTAGAAAAATACTCTCTGAGCTCTCTTGTAAATTCAAACTCATGTAAATGAGCTGTAATAAATACATCTGTTTTAAATGGACTGTTAATATTTGATTTATCACAGGGGAGAAAATTTGAATAGCATTTCCTGTTTGAGGAGGAACAACGATGATGCCTTATTACCACTTTTCCGATGTTTGTTCAGTCAGCTAAGCACGTTCTATGTGTTTTTACTATTATCTTAGTGATTCATTGTCTTTATGTTATCTTTTGGAATTTATCTGATTATCTGAGTTAGACTAATCCAGACCAAGTTCTTATCAGGTAAACGGGGACCAGGCAGAGCTAGTGATTAGCTTTACAGCTTTGAATACATTAAGTTAAGCTTCTGTCCCATCTGACCTGGGAAAGGGACGTTGCGTCCACTGACACGGTTCCTGTCAGCTTCCTGTTTCTGGACTTTGGAGGCAGTGAAGGTAACAGTGCTGCAGAAGGCTCATTCCGATGCTGCTGAAAGCGGTGTTTGTTCTTGGGTTCGACCTGGTCCCACAGGGTCCGCAGAGCTTGAACACTGACCCCTAAACTCTTCTTGGCATTAACCACGTCGTACAGATCCTCATCATCGTCCTGAAAAAGAGAGCATCTGTTTCTTTGATCTCCTTTATCTGGCCGTTCATCGTCATGGATAAACTTTATCACAAACATATTTTTCTCATCAAATTAAGTTTTTTTTCAATTAACTTAAACAATCTTGCTCCTAAAACATACAGAAATTCAATTCAATTCAGTATATTTCTATAGCGCCAATTATCATCATGTCATCTAAGGTCACTATACAGTGATCATTCAACCAGATCATTCAGTCAAATAGATTCAAAGTTTTTTATCTAAGGAAAATCAGCTGATTGCATCGACTCATTGACTCTTTACTCACACCAAGCATGCTTGTAGCAACAGAGGAGAGGAAAATTCCCATTGAACAAGAAAAAAACTCCAGCAGAACCAGAACCAGGGCTCAGTGTGAAAGCAGACATAGAATAAGAGAAGCAGAGATACAAAAAGGCAACTGTCAACCAGCTCCACAGGCGGCCCCGTCCAGGAAACACACAGCCAGGCAGATGAGCTCTGAGCCAGCTCCCATGTCAGAGGATGAAAGAGAGCACATCCAGTTTGTCACAGTCCAAGAAACAGGACTACACAGGTCTTGATGGCAGCAGCACATATATATTTCCCTCCAGGATGGTGTCACAGCCAAACAAGACACAGACCAGATGAAACTAGTATGATAAGAAAAAGCAGAGATAGCAGAATGCTAGAGATTGAACTAACAGAGTCTGCAGAGTGGGATAATAGAGACAGAATGAAGCAGAACAATGAAAAGGGGTCCCTATGTCCTCCAGCATCCTAAGCCTATAGCAGCATAACTATAGAGGCTAAACCTGAGCCACTCTAACTATAAGCTTTATCAAAAGGAATGTTTTAAGCCTAGCCTAAAAGTAGATACAGGGTGTCTGCCTCACTTGACTAAAAACTGGTAGTTGGTTCCACAGGAGAGAAGCCTGGATAGCTAACAGATCTGCCTCCCATTCTACTTTTAGAAATCTCTAGGAACCACTAGTAAAACCTGCAGATTGAGAGCGAAGTGCTCTGTTAAGAACATAAGGAACAATCAGATCTCTGATATCAGATGGAGCTTGGCCATTTGCTAGCTTTATATGTGAGAAGGAGGATTTAAATTCTATTCTGGATTTTAACAGGAAGCACACAATGAAGAGAAGCCAGGATAGGAGAGATATGATCTTTCTTTTCTCTATCTTTCATCAGAACTCTGGCTGCAAAGCATTTTGGATCAGCTGAAGGCTTTTTAACTACAGTTTGTGGGACTTCCTGATAGTATGATACTTACAAATAGTCCAGCCTTGAAGTAAAATAAATGCATGGACTAGTTTCTCAGCATCACCCCCGGACAGGAGATTTCATTTTTTGCAATATTCTTGCATGAAAGAAGGAAATTCTGTGAAACCTCTTTTGATAGGCGATTTTAAATGACAGGTCCTGATCAATAATAATAATACCAAGATCTTCTCTACTCTTTTATTATCTGAGATCAGTTGAATCCCATCCTCCAAATGAAGGTGACTGACTAATCAGCTTCTTTTTCAAAAGACTCTGATCCAAAGACTATAACTTCTGTTTTGTCTGCATTTTTATGTCTTCAGACATGCCTGTAATCTATGTAATGGGTTAGCTTCATCTGGCTTCTTAGACAGATATAGCTGAGTATCATCAGTATAAAAGTGGAAATGAATCTCATGCTGTCTAATAACTCTAACGATTGGGAACATATATACAGTAAAGAGAAATGGTTCTAACACTGATCCCTGTGGTACTCCACAGGTAACATTTGAGCATGAGGAAGATTTGTCATTAATGTGAACAAACTGAAATAGATCAGATAGATATGATTTAAAGGAGTCTAGTGCTGTTCCTTTAATTCACAGGGGAGTAATAATGATCTAATTTTTAATAGAATCACTCTTATTTATGAAGAATCCCATAAAATCATTACTGCATAAAGCAGGATGAATGGAGGGGGTTCAACAGAGCTATGGCTCTGGGTGAGTTTAGCAACTGCATTAAAAGATATCTAGGATTATTTTTATTCTCCTCTATTATGAGGAGAAATATGCTACACTTGCTTTACAAAGGGTCCTCTTATACAGCAGTAAGCTATTTTTCCAGACTAGGTAGGATTCCGGTGGGCATGTAGAACACCATTTTTCTCTCTCTCCAGTTTCCTAGGATTTTTGCTTCAGAGTGCACAGCTCTGCATTAAACCAGGGAGCCAGCTTTCTCTTTTTAAGGTTTTTCTTGCTCATAGGGGCAGCATTGTCTAAGGCAGTATGCAGGAGAACTAGCAACCCCATCAACAAAATCATCAACCTGTGAAGGGGAATAAACTAAACTGTTGCCCTGTGCAGCACTGCTCAGCGACACAGAGGGAGGGAGAAAAGTGAAACAGTTTCTTTTAAAATTTATAACTGCACTATCTGATAATGATCTGCTAATGAGAAAAAAAGTGGTTATTAAAAAGTGGTCAGAGAGGACAGGGTTGTGAAGAAATATTGTTATGTCAATACACAAGGTCCAAAGTATGAAGATTAGAACATGTGGGACTATTCACATTTTGAACAAAGCCAATAGCATCTAAGATAGCATTCAAGGCTGCACTTAAGCGTTTACCTTCAATGTCAGCATGGATGTTAAAATCCCCCACAATTATGACCCTGTCAGTATTAATCAACAACTTTATAAGACTTTAAATTATTACTTTAGAAAATGTTAATGCAGCAAAAGGCAGTAGCTTCCTAATTTATCCTGCATGGATGCAACCATGATGCAGCTGGTCTTAAGAAATAACTAGAAAGATGGCAGAGTCCTATGAAATTGCTGATCTATTGCAATCTGAAGGACAATAACACACAGGCCTAACACAAGGCTGACATTTTCCATGTGTAAAAACTAAACTGGTTCATTTTTCTACAAAAATAAAAAATAAATCAGAGTGAAGTAGTATATATTTTAATAAACTGGTCCGATGTAGGAACCAGACAAGTTATTCAGCGAAATGCTTCAGACAAAAGACTGACCTGCATCTTTTGTTCACTGAATGACAGAAAGCCTGGCTGTTCAAAAAAATTAAACCAGAGTAATTATGAATGACTAAACTCTATTCGGGTGCCAAGGTCAGTTCTGTCAGTCAGAGATAAATTATGCATCGTCTTTAAAGGTTCATTAGGCTAAATTCATGGATCCTATTTGGTACATATGTGTTACATGAATATGCTTTATCCTTAAAAACCAGCATGAGATACTAAACATTCAATCAAACATCTAAAGATATAATCCTACTTTCTGTGAAAATATGTCTTTGACTGTAAAAATAAATTTATCAAAGTGACAAAGTAAATGTTGTTAGCTTTTGTGAAACTGGATGGTTTGAAATTATAACACTAACATGCCCCACTAATGATTTTTCTTTATATTAAGCCATAAGCTTGTTAAAACTTCAAATATTGGCAAAGAAGATCTTGATGCATAGACTAACATCATATATATTTACTTTGTTTTTTCTGCTAATGTGGCTCCGAATTCCCTTTTCTGTTTTAAGATTATTTATTTAACTCTCTGGTGAACCAATAATTGCACATTTGTAATTTAAATAATCAAATATAAAACAAAAGATTCAACATTTTGCCTTTAAGTAATTTAAAATTAAAATGAACAAGGAATGAAAACCACCTTAATAACATGGATCCTAGCCGGTTTAATTCAGCTTATATTTTCCAGAAAGTTTGATGTCCTACCTGGCAGCAGCTGGAGGTGAGGTACTCTCCAAACGGCTGAATGGGGCTGACCTTGTAATGCTCTATCAGCTCAGTCAGACTGCCAAACAGCTGACAGTCTCCAGATATCACAAACTGGCCGTCTGGATTTTGGGAAATTACAAAATGGCGACACCTGTCATGGCCTCTGGGTGGGAGGAGAATCATTAAATCAGAGAGACGGGAGAGAAACATTCCAACAAAGACTTAGAGACTATGTTCCTCACTTGTAGGACAGGATGTAGCCGATGGCTTTATCACTGAGGCGGATGAGAAAGCAGCCCAGAGCTTTATCTCTCAGTACATCTTCTGCTTCCCTGCAGCACAGTGGGAAAGAAGCACTTAACCAGACCTGCAGGCAAATTAGATTCAAAAATATCCCAGCCACGTCATGGAGGCACGGCTCACTGATAACGCTCATTCACACTTCAGTCACTCTCAGGGAGTAAACATGCTCTGGCAGCTGGCATACAGGTCTCCTTCCTCCATGTTGGACTGAACATGTTGAAGAGAAACTACCAAAAGAACAGGGCCTTATTCTGAGGAACAATTGTAAAAGCTTTGGCATAAGAAGCTGTGAATAAGAAGTCCGTCTGTAATGCTTACAGCTTCTGCTAAAGAGAAAGTAGCAACCAGGTGCTGCAAAGCTTTACTCATCAGTGAGTTTATTCAGCTTGTAGCAGGCAGGAGGGTTTTACCACAGCACCAGGAAAGAAAGACAGTGATCTCAGAGATGAAACTGTTCCTGCTCATCATTCTAAGCCCATTCCCACTTTTACCTGAAGTCCATTAGAGTCAGAGTTGATCTGAAGCTTCTAGTCACCTTCAGGACTGTTATCCCGAGTACAGCAGGTGATATAAAACATATTTGGCTAAAAGATTCCAGGAACTGATTGCCTAGTCCAGGTCCGGATCTTCATTAAAATGCTTTGGATATAGGTGAGGGGCCACCAGGAACCAGTGGTCCTGTAGAACTGGTCCTGGCCCCTGTTCTGTTCTGTCTACTGAAAATAATCAATCTGAATCAGTTTTGTATGGTGATGTGACCTGGCACACAAACTGTAATTATATTTGTTTTCCTTTAAAGTGGATGTTTCATGGTCTTGGCACTGATGACTTGCTGGATTAATCATTTCATTAACCTGCCTAACTCTGCCCATTTTCTAATTACTGTTCATCTGATCCACCTGCTCCTGCTTGTATTTAACCAGCTCTCAAACCAGTCGTCAGTGCCAGATTATTCTACAGCCAGTGGTGAGAGTGTTCCAGCATTAGCTAAGTGTTTCGGATTACCTGATCCTGACCTGTTCTGCCTCTCAGCCACTGAGCCTGTCTGTTTCCGTCCGATCTGTTGGACTCCTCCTGGAATATAACTGCTTCCTGTCATGCCCTGGATTTCAGTTTGGAACCTCTTCGGACCCCTGATCTCCTGTTTCTGAATCATGAATACATTCTTGATACTGACTTTGGCTTCGCCCTCTGGATTATCCTGCCTTCCTTCAGATCTGGTCTCCTTCTTGTTCTTCGTGTTCTGGGACTACAGCACCTGGCACTCTCTGGGCGTTGCCCGACGCGTCTTGATGTCCGCCGACCGGTTGGATCCTCTGGCTACAGACTAAACTTAAAAACTAGGTTAGTGACTCACACATCCATAATCATCCTCCATCAGATTTACGTGGTCACTAACCTATGTTTTCTGCAGAGATCCCTGCCTTAGATGCCTTAGATCTACTCCTGCAGATCTGCAGTTTTTAAATTTTGAATCCATCTGTCTACCTTGAATACTTGATACATCTGACTTTATCTCCATTAAAAACAGAGGTGCTACACTGTTAGCTCCTGCTCTACTAATATTGGATCAGAGTTTTCATCTGCAGCTTTCAGATCTCCACATGGCACCACAGATTTGAGGCTAAATTATTACCAGTTAGCTGTTACCCCATTTTATTCATTCATTTATTTTCATCTATTATTTTATTCTGTTCCCTCATAAGTTGCTGATGAGGTTCCATAATCTGCTGGATCAACTTTGCTTCATGTTTTTACATTCAGGTTCAGTTTTTGATAAATAACTTATGATGTCCTCCTTTAATTTTAGTGATTTTTGCTGTAGAATCTTTTTGTTTTATATTTCACCATTTTATTCATATCTATAAATGTATGATTCATGTCATATCTATGAATAAAATGCTCAAAGATTCTCCTTAAACCCTCAATGTTCCATAAATAGAAGAACCTACAGCCTGCTTGTTAAATGAGTCATTTATAAGGTCAATAATTAACTTTAACATATCTGCTGATATGAATTACGGAAAAGAAAGCGGTTACCATGTGACTGAAACTGTCAAAGACTTCTGGTACAAATAACTTTAACCCTTTACAACAGCAAACGTTTCACCACCAAATGTTCTCAGAAACTTTAAAAACCAGTTTAAACATTTATTAATCTTTTGTTCCTGTGTTCCTCCTTCCAAGCGGCTCACCAGCAGAGCTTTTCTGTGTTGCTTACTTTCTTGCAGCGAGGCCCTGGAACCAGTTGGGGAAGTTTCCATTTTGCAGGATGAGCTGCGCCTGAGTGTCGCGGAACCACCTCAGCACCAGCTCCTTCAGGCCTCCGTCTGCCTCCAGCATCTGCAGGTCGACCGTAGACTTCTTCGCCATTCTCAACCGCGTGTCAGGAGCTGAGTGAGCAGAGGTGCTGCAACATGCTCATCTGCAGGGACATATGAGTCTGCATGGGAGGCTGATTTGACTGTTTCAGTTGGACGTCACTCCCACATGAATGGTGGTATTGTTTCAGCTTATCTGATGACTGCTTTCTCCCATCATGGTGCCAGCTTCATTTTAATCTCCCAGTTCCTAGTTCCAGATTGATCTTTAATTGGCTACAAACATTCTGAAATCATTGTTGTGACCTTTTTGTTTCATAAGCAAAGAAAAACACCTAACATATGAGCTGATGAAGATTCTCAGTCATCCAGGTCATAGTCATTCCGTAAAAGTTTTAAAAAAACAATCCACTGGACTTGGTTTCCAAGGTTTGAAGACGTTTCGCTTCCCCTCCAGGAAGCTTTCTCAATTCAAACCTAACATTTGACCTTTCTAACTCAGGAGGTGCTTTTCATTAGCTGGTTTGCTGG